>CM056050.1:418930550-418960550 GCA_029574335.1 Rana kukunoris | reverse complement strand
AGGGGGGCAGGACAGAGAGAGAGAGAGAGAGACAGGACAGAGAGAGAGAGGGGGCAGGACAGAGAGAGAGAGAGAGAGAGAGGGGGGGCAGGACAGAGAGAGAGAGAGAGAGAGAGAGAGAGGGGGGGGCAGGACAGAGAGAGAGAGAGAGAGAGAGAGAGAGAGAGAGAGAGAGAGAGAGGGGGGGCAGGACAGAGAGAGAGAGAGGGGGCAGGACAGAGAGAGAGAGAGAGAGAGGGGGGGCAGGACAGAGAGAGAGAGAGGGGGGGCAGGACAGAGAGAGAGGGCAGGACAGAGAGAGAGGGCAGGACAGAGAGAGAGAGAGAGGGAGCAGGACAGAGAGAGAGAGAGCAGGACAGAGAGAGAGAGAGAGCAGGACAGAGAGAGAGAGAGCAGGACAGAGAGAGAGAGAGGGGGGGCAGGACAGAGAGAGAGAGAGAGAGAGAGAGGAGAGAGAGAGAGAGAGAGAGAGGGGGGGCAGGACAGAGAGAGAGAGGGGGGGCAGGACAGAGGAGAGAGAGAGAGAGAGAGGGGGGGGCAGGACAGAGAGAGAGAGAGAGGGGGCAGGACAGAGAGAGAGAGAGGAGAGAGAGAGAGAGAGAGAGGAGGGGGGCAGGACAGAGAGAGAGAGAGAGAGAGAGGGGGCAGGACAGAGAGAGAGAGAGAGCAGGACAGAGAGAGAGAGAGAGAGGGGGGCAGGACAGAGAGAGAGAGAGAGAGGGGGGCAGGACAGAGAGGGGGGCAGGACAGAGAGAGAGAGAGAGAGAGGGGGGCAGGACAGGACAGAGAGAGAGAGAGAGAGAGAGAGAGAGGGGGGCAGGACAGAGAGAGAGAGAGAGAGAGAGAGAGAGAGAGGGGCAGGACAGAGAGAGAGAGAGAGAGAGAGAGAGAGGGGGGCAGGACAGAGAGAGAGAGGGGGGCAGGACAGAGAGAGAGAGAGAGAGGGGGGCAGGACAGAGAGAGAGGCTGACAGAGCAGATGGGAGACAGACCTTTAGAAGACAGCGACACAGCGCGGGTTACGACTCTGGAGCATGCAGGGCAGGCGTGATTATACAAAGACAGCCCTGCATCCACATGTGACCACTGAGCAGCAGCTACGGCTCTAGGCGAATCCTTCATCACATACCCTCATGTCCGCCGCGCTGTCCGATCCATCACGTCCCGCACAGCGGCACATGACATCATGTCACATGCAGCCTGCTCGGCCAACCACAGGACACCCGCTGCTGCCCTTTGCTGAGCTGGGCTCAGACACACAAAGCGCACCGTGCCACCACCGATGTTTAGGCAGTGTACATTGATATCACGGCGGGTGATGATGACGTCAGCGCGCCGCTACTTGGTTGCCGCCGGGTGGACCAAGATGGCCGCGGCTCCGGAGCTAGGCCGAAGCCGCGGTCTTTCCTATCGGCGAGACCGCGGAGCTCACTCCGCGGATCGTCGATCAAATTTTTTTTAGTCGATCAAAGAAATTAACGATTAATCGAACAATTAATCGTTAATTTCCGCAGCCCTAATATATATATATATATATATCTCTTTCTCTGCAAAGGGCCCTTTGCGAGAGCCTGCGAAACAACAAAAGAAATGCTTGACAGAATAAACTCTATAATCAACTTTAAATAATCTATGCTCGTGAGCTTCCCTAGTGGGCAATCTATTCAAGTGCAATTGCTAGCAAACCTCAATCAGGCCTAGCCTGCTCAAAATCCAGAAAAGTTCCTCAGCGACGAAGTCTACTTGTAGGCTCGTTGGTGCACTTTTTAAATGTATTTGTAATCCACATGGGGTTTTAAACTCAGTCTAAGGTATGGTTATGGCAGGTGTAACGTAACGATCTTCCAGTTTGCATAAGTCAACAGGGCTTGCGTGACTTTAAGATATTCTATAACGGATTAGCAACAGTATGCCCTTTTTAGGGTGTGTGGCACTGTCAGTCACAAAGCTATTGGGTATGGAGAACTTGGGCAAGTGCCCTGTCACCCGAAAAGGCCTGGTCCGCCTGAGCTCCTCACAAAGATCAGCCACGCCACAACACTGGGTCTCCGATGTCCTGCTTTCCTCAGCTCCTCAGCAGTCGATCTGTCTGTCCAATCTCCTGGAACATGAGCTGGTTACACTTGAGCTTGCTTCCATCCGGATGGTTGTAGTGCTCTCCACAGCTCCGCAGAGGAAGAAGTGCAGGTCCCCAGAGAAAGAAATCAGCTTCTCCCTGCCTTTAAATAACCTCCCCCATAAGTCTGTGCGGAGGTGTCATGTGTTCCAGGAAGGCAGGGCATGGTGGGAAATGTAGTCTATTCCTACTAATTGTCAATGGAGTCCCGATACCATTAGTCCCACAATGCATTGCATCCAAGAAAAGTAAACAATATATGTACAGTGTAATATATGTACAGTGGCATGACCCCGCTACACATTTGTAAAAGTGTATGTCTTGTATTTAATAAACAGTTTATGCTCTGCATGTTTAGCCCTCAACACCTGTGTGGATTGTCTCGTGATTGAGGGGTTAAGGGCTGGTTATGGCGAATCTGCAGGCTGCAGGTGCGTTTGGAGGACAGGAGACACAGGTCTGGCGGATGTGCCCACCTGGGGTACTAGAGATCCGTTACAACATGGTTCCAGTAATCCATGCCATTATTCTGCTTGTCTTCAGCAAACGGTTTGCAGGCTTTCTTGTGCATCATCTTTAGAAGAGGCTTTTTTGAGACGACCAAAATGATGCAGTGTGTAGCATATGGTCTGAGCAATGACAGGCTGACCCCCCACCCCTTCAACCTCTGCAGCAATGCTGGCAGCACTCATATATGTCTATTTCCCACAGACAACCTGGATATGACCCTGAGCATGTGCACTTAACCTCTTTGGTTGACCATGCCGAGGCCTGTTCTGAGTGGAACCTGTCCTAACCAAACCGCTGTATGGTCTTGGCCATCGTGCTGCATCTCAGTTTCAGGGTCTTGGCAATCCTCATATAGACTAGGCCATCTTTATGTAGAGCAACAGTTCATTTTTTTTTTCAGCTAGTCAGAGGGTTCTTTGCCATGAGGTGCCATGTTGAACTTCCAGTGACCAGTATGAGAGAGTGAGAGCGACAACACCAAATTTAACACACCTGCTCCACATTCACACTTGCGACCTAGTAACACTAACAAATCACATGACACCTGGAGGGAAATGGCTAATTGGGCCAAATTACTCACTTTTGTTGCCAGCGGTTTAGACATTAATGGATGTGTGTTAAATTATTTTGAAGGGACAGCAACTTTACACTGTTATACAAGCTGTACACTGACTTCATTGTAGCAAAGTGCAATTTCTTCAGTGTTGTCACATGAAAAGATATAATAAAATACTTACAAAAATGTGAGGAGTGTACTCACTTTTGTGAGATAGTTTATACTCCACCTGCTCAGCAGGTAGCCAGTCAGGAGAACATTAAAGCTTGAATCCTAGTTCAAACCTAGAATAATTCTGATTGTACACAAACACAGCTATTCTGATCGATTCATTAACCACTTTAGCCCTATTCTTCTACATATTTTTCGTAAAAAAAAAAAATCGCAATTAGCGTTTATTGATTGTTTGCGCAAAATTTATAGCGTTTACAAAAAAGGGGATAGTTTTGTGTCATTTTTACTAGTAACGGCGGCGAACAGTGTTTTTTTTCGGTACTGCGATATTATGGCAGAAACATCAGACACTTTTGACACATTTTTGGGACCATTGGCATTTTTATAGTGATCAATGATATAAAAATGCATTGGATTACTATAAAAATGCCATTGTCAATGAAGGGGTTAACACTAGGGTGCAGGGAAGGGGTTAAGTGTGTTCCTGCTTGTGTTCTAACTGTATGGGGGGGTGGACTCACTAGGGGAAATCACTGATCTTCTGTTCGCTAAAGGTGGGACGTAGAGCTACGTGCTCTCGCCCAGCAGTGCCACCGTCCCGCCGTATAAATGCGGTGGGCAGTCGGCAAGCAGTTAAGAAGACTGGAAGGACTAGCACATAACACTTATAATATTTATACTCAATATTGTTTTTAACATGTTGCACTTAGCACTGAATAAGTCAGTTTATAACATTGGTTTTCTAGCAATGTGTTTCTCTGACTAAATATTTTAAGCTCCAAGTCATTACCTTAACCACTTGAATCCCTGTTTATCGTCAAATGATGGAGACAAATGGGATCTGAATATCCCAGCCGCCGTCATTTGATGGCATCGTCTTCTCCGGCCACTGGGCGGTGCGCGCGCACCCGGTCGCGTCCCCGAGATGCCGACGCGCGTGCCCGGCGGTCGCGATGTCCGTCAGGTACATGCGATCAGCAGTTTTAGAGCAGGGACGTGGAGCTCTGTGTGTGAACACAGAGCTCCATGTCCTGTGAGGGAGAGGTGACTGATGCTGTGTCCTTTGTACATAGGGACACAGCATTGGTCACCTCCCCCAGTCAGTCCCCTCCCCCCACACAGTTAGAATACACCCAGGATACACATTTAACCCCTTCCTCACCCCCTAGTGTTAACCCCTTCCTTGCCAGTCACATTTATACAGTAATTAGTGCGTTTTTATAGCACTGATCGCTGTATAAATGTGAATGGTCCCAAAAATGTGTCAAAAGTGTCCGATGTGTTCAACGCAATATCGCAGTCCTGACAAAATTCGCAGATCGCCGTATTACTAGTAAAAAAAAAAATTGTCAGAATTCTATCCCTTATTTTGTAGCCACTTTAACATTTGCGCAAACCAATTACTATACGCTTATTGCGATTTTTTTTTTTTTTTTTACCAAAAATATGTAGAATACATATCGGCCTAAACTGAGAAAAAAAAAAATTTTAAAAATGGGATTTTTATTATAGCAAAAAGTAAAAAATATTATGTTTTTTTTTTAAATTGTCGCACTTTTTGTTTATAGCGCAAAAAATAAAAACCACAGAGGCGATCAAATACCACCAAAAGAAAGCTCTATTTTTGGGAAAAAAAGGACGTCAATTTTGTTTGTGAGGCACGTCGCACGACTGCGCAATTTTAATTTAAAGTGAAGCAGTGCTGAAAGCTGAAATTTCGCCTGGGCAGGAAGGGGGTATATGTGCCCAGTAAGCAAGTGGTTAACAGTTAAAGCATAAGTCCAACAAGGGGTTGACAACTTTTTACTTAGATTGAATATTTTATTTTCAACAAGGTGTAATTCCAGTTTTCTAAGCATTCGTTAAAGAAGTTGAAAAGGAAAATTTTTTTGTGCTTAAAATGAATGTCTGCAAGGTAGGCAGACAGAATAGTATAATGATTCTGTTAAAAAACGAGTAAATACCTATTGAATTCCTTCATCTATATCACCTCCGGCATTCTAGTTTGTTCTCTCATTCACTTCCTGGTTTGCGGCGCTCGTTTATGTAAGAACTACATTTCCCAGTATGCATTGCGGCACGCCCTGTAATTCACACCTCCTTGAAGTCTCTAACACGTAGAGAGCATCCTGCCACACAGATGTAGTTCTCAAGAGGGGGTGAGCAGGTTACTGACCACCGCAGTAAAGCCTCCCTTCACGGTGGTGAGTAACAATCAGACAAGCAGGAAGTGAACAGAACAGAGAAGAAATAAAGCATTTTCTGAGCAAAAACGAACAATGAGGAAGTGAAAAGAGGAATGTCTGCAGGTAAAGGATGCTTATTATGAAAACATTTTTTTTTCCTTTACAACCCCTTAAATCCTTTTTAGTTGGTGATAGTTTTCTTTCTTACACTAGTTATTTTTGTTTCTTTTTGCAGCTTTCACCCATGCTGCATAGGCGTGCGCACGGGGTGTGCCGGATGTGTCTGGACACACCCTAATCACACTTGCAGTGTTTGTGTAGCCCCATGCTCTCCCAAGATCTGCCCCCTGGGCTGCTGTGAAATGCTGCTGTGAATTGCCATGCTGAGACAGTATCACATTAAGCAGATATTGGGGCTTGTAACATCTGCTTAGTGTGTGACACTGTCCTGTATTGTAACGACTTGCAGGGAGAGAGAGGATCTGTCAAAATTCAGTGTTGGCATCAGGGGTGGGTGGGGTCTAGCAGCTATCGAACACCAGCCAATAGGATAAGGAATGGGCATACCGCTATGTATATGGCCCCGCCCCTTTCTTAACCAGCCAAATAATTGGCTGGTGTTCGATAGCTGCTTAGTCCCACCCAGCCCCATATCATCGCAGATTTCAACATCAGTGCCTGACCTCACAAATGGTCTTCTGGAAGAACGGCCAAACATTCCCAGAGACACCCTCCTAAACCTTGTGTACAGCCTTCCCAGAAGAGTTGAAACGGTGATAGATGCAAAGGGTGGGTAAACTCAATATTGAACCCTATGGACCAAGACTGGGATGCCATTAAAGTTCATGTGTGTGTAAAGGCAGGCGTCCCAATATAGTGTGTGTGTGTGTATATATATATATATATATATATATATATATATATATATATATATATATACACACACACATATACACACAAACGTGTGTTTAAGCTTTGGGTGCACACCCTAATGCGCACCTATGCCATGCTGGTTTCTAAACTATTAGCAATGGACCATGGAAGGGGTGGATAGTTGTTGCATGCGTGTGCTCACGGCATACGTGTTTTTGCTTGCTTGTCCTACAAATACAAGCATGCACTGGTAGCTTTTTCGAGGCTGTGTCACATGATCAGTATTACATTATTGCCTAAATATGGTCACATGACCATATACTGTATATAGTTAGGTTGAAAAAAGACACAAGTCCATCTAGTTCAATCTATAAAAAGGGAAAAAATATATATATATACAATCCCATATACAGTGAGTAAAAAAAATATTTGATTCCCAAGCAAAACATGACTTTGTTCTTGGTGGAGAAATCCTTTTTGGCAAACACAGAGGCAAGACGTTTCTTGTAGTTGGTGACCAGGTTTGCACACATCTCAGGAGGTATTTTGGTCCACTATTTTTAACAGATCTTCTCTATATTCTTAAGATTTCTTGGCTGTCGCTTGGCAACTCAAAGTTTCAGCTTCTACCATAAATTTTCTATAGAATTAAGGTCTGGAGAATGGCTAAGCCACTCCATCACCTTAATGTTCTTCTTCTTGAGCCACTCCTTTGTTGCCTTGGCAGTATGATTTTGGTCATGGTCATGCTGCAAGACCCATCTTCAGTGTTCTGGCTAAGGGAAGAAAGGTTCTCATCCAAGATTTAACAATACACGGTCCCATCTATTGGCCCCTCAATGCAGCAAAGTTGGTCTTTACCAGCAATTTTCTTCCTCCAAACACGGCGAGTCCACCGCCTCAAGAAGGCGCATGTACAGTCATGCCAATGAACAGCTAAATGATTTAGAGAAGGATTTAAAGAGAGTGCTGTGGTCAGATGAGACAAAAATTGAGCTCTTTGGCATTAACTTGACTCACTGTGTTTGGAGGATGAAAAACGCTGACTATAACCCTTATGCCGCGTACACAAGGTCGTTTTTTGCGATGAAAAAAAACGACGTTTTCTGTGAAGTAAAAAACAACAACGTTTTTGAAACGTCACTTTTCAAAGACAATTTTGCATACACACCATCGTTTTTTCACAAAAAGCGAGGTTACGTTCACCACTCTTTTCCATTGAAGCTCACTTCATAACTAGCTTCTGGGCATGCGCGGGTTGAAAAACGTCGTTTTGAAAGACGTTTTTGCTACACACGGTGACTTTTTGTGAAACAAAAAACGACGTTTTGAAAAACGACACAAAAAATTCAAGCATGTTGGAATTTTTTTTTGGTCGTTTTTTTGAAGACAAAAAACGATGTTTTGCCCACACACCATCCATTTAAATGACGTTTTAAAAAACTTAGTTTTTTTTCATCGCAAAAAACGACCGTGTGTACGCGGCATAAGAACACCATCCCTACAGTCAAGCATGGAGGTGGAAACATTATGCTTTGGGGCCGTATCTCTGCTAAAGGTACAGACCAACGTTGCTGCATTGAAGGGCCAATGGATGGGGCCATGTATAGTAAAATCTTAGATGAAAACCTTCTTCTCTCAACAAGGCAACAAAGGATTGGCTCAAGATGAAGCACATTAAGATGGCCTAGTGAGTCATCAGACCTTAATCCTATAGAAAATGTATGGAAGGAGCTGAGACTTTGAGTTGCCAAGTAACAGACAAGAAACCTTAAAGGGTTTGTAAAGGAATTTTTTTTTATCCTAATAGCTTCCTTTACCTTAATGCAGTGCTGTTTTCATGTCCTCATTGTTTGTTTTTGCTCTCAAGTTGCTGTAATTTTTCTCTGAGCTCCACACTTCCTGGTTGTCTGTTTCCTGATAACCACAGTCCAGGGAGCTTTCTATCTGTGGTCACTAATCAAGGAGGTGTGATTACTGTGTGTCTAAATCCCCTCAGCACCAATCAGTTTTGTTCACCAAACCATCACTGCCCTCTATTGGCTCTGTACATCACACGCAGGAAACAACATGCAAAACCGAAACTAAAAACTGCAGGTACATTAAATGATTGATTTTTATCTATTTTTAAAAGAAATCAGTTAACCATTATGTCTCTATTCCCTGTAAACAGGCATTTAAGCAAAAAAAATAAAAAATGTTTTATTTACAACTCCTTTAGGCTGGGTTCACACTTGTGCGGTGAGAATTTCAGCTCTCTTATCTCTGCAGATAGATAAGGGAAGTGTTCAGCAGATTAGCTCAGTTTTTACCTGGAAGAAGTTCCGGGCGAGAGGAGAGTGGGGGAGAAATGTATTGAGCTGAATGAGAGAAATTCCTGAAGAGAACTGAACACATCTGCGAATCAGCTGCGTACCCATAGAAGATAATGGGCCTGAATTCGCACCTGAGCCGCACTGCAAGGCATAAAATCCGCACCCGTTTTTTCTGCCATGCGCAGTGCGAATGCATCGCACATATGTGAACCAGCCTCATTGAAAACAATGTATTTAGAAATGTTCTGCGTATTAGATGCGGTTTAAGCCGCACTCAATTCGCATAGGTGTGAACCCGGCCTTAAGGATTTATAGAAGATCTGTAAAGAGAGGGGATCAAAATCCCTCCTGAGATGTGTGCAAACCTGGTAACCAACTACAAGAAGCGTCTTACCTCTGTGCTTGCCAACAAGGGTTTCTCCACCAAGTACCAAGTCTCATTTTGCTTGGGGGATCAAATACTTATTTTACTCACTGAACTGCAACTTAATTTATAGCATTCGTTTAATGTGGTTTTTTTTTCAGAATTTTTGGTTCATTTAAAATACACCTATGATAAAAAATTATAGACCCTTAATTTCTTTGTAAGTGGGCAAACGTACAAGATGTTCTAATGACTTACTGATGATTTGTCAAACTATCACAACTATCCACAACTTCTTGGTGGTCATGATAACGACACCACTTCACTACCCTACCATTGGGAAGCCCTCAAACCAGTATTGGACAGACGTTACCGCCAACTGTTTCCATGAGTCATACAGGACAGCACAGGAGAGAGCATGACACCACCTCCAGAGGGAGGAAAGAAATGTTTTTATATACAAGCTCATTCTCACAGTAAAGAAGAATCCTTCTCTACTGTTGGAAGGGTGAGGACAGAAGGAGGGCAAAACAATATCCTGGGAATGATGAATGAGGATACCTTGGTAGGAAACCAGGATTAGTGCGTAAAACGAACCGGTCATCGGAAATTTGGAGAAAAGATTCTTTAAAGCAGACTTTAAAGAATCGTTTTTTGCTGAAAAATTACCGTGTGTACATGGCATCAGAATGCCACGTACACACGGTCATTTTTCAGCAAAAAAAGAATTTTTCCAACCTCATCATTAAAAACGATGTTGCCCACACACCATCGTTTAAAAAAATTATGAACAAAGCGCGGTGACGTACAACACCTATAATGGCACTCTAAAGGGGAAGTTCTATTCACCTTTGGGCTGCTTTAGCTGATTCCTTGTTAGTAAAAGACGATTTGCGCTTTTCTGTCTTTTACAGAGTGATAAATGTGCTTACTCCATTATGAATGGTAGTTTTACCAGAACGAGCGCTCCCGTCTCATAACTTGCTTCTGAGCATGCGCGGGTTTCAGAACCTGAAAAATGATGTGTAGCCGACACACGATTAATTTAAATGACGTTTTTCAAAAACGTTTTTTTCATGCAGAAAAATGATCGTGTGTATGCGGCACAACAGTTTTTACCTTAATGCATTCCTTGCATTAAGGTAACAATCCTGTTTTTTACCCTCCTCCCCTAAACACTTACCAAAAGTCCTGTCAGCGATCCAGTGCTGTCCCAGCTGCAGCTCTTCTCCCTTCACTTTCTGGTCCCACAGAAGATATGGACAGCAGCAGGCGCCATAGGTTTCTGCTGCTGTCAGGGAAATCCTGTCAGGAGGAAGTGGAGGAGAAAGGCCAAGCTTCACTGTGTGTCTATGGATGCACACAGCCTGGCTCAGGAGCACGCCCGCATGGGAAATCTTGATAAGCCCCCTGAGGGCCAAGAGAAAGATCCAATTTTGAAAAACACCTAAAGTAAAGAATTCAGGCTTTGTTTAATAAATAAAATAATTTAAAAAAAGTGCCACGGTTAAGCCAGAGTATCTATAGCCAACATCCCTCCATTTCACTTGAGAGAAGAGTGTGAAACTTTGGTATTTGACTGGTTGACAAACAGGTTCACCTGAGGAACCCTCCATTCCCCTGTTATCAGCAGAAACATTTCTTGATTCATCGCCCACTCTGATTTCCACACCTGATGACGACTCGAAAAATCTGCCAGCAGATTCAGAGACCCTTTGAGGTGATGCGCCAACAGACTGTCTGTCTATTGCTGCCTGTCATGGAGCTCAATGTTTGACTGCAGGTACCTCCTTGTTTGTTTAGTTAGGTTACTATCGCCACATTTTCTAACAGAATTTGAAGATTTTGACCTTACAGATCCTGACCAAAAACCTGAGCTTTCCAAATGCAATGTTTTTTCGTTCTGTCACCAGTCAGTGTCTTGGGGTCGCACACCTGCAGCTATGGTCAAGCTCAGTGGTGAGTATGGGGACCTACAACCCCTCCTACCCTGTGCCTTTACAACAAATACTGTGCCATATTGCCAAACATATATACTTTTTCATCCTAGGTACAGTGTTACACACCCCTGAAGAGCAAGCTGGATCTTGCGAAACTAGTCTAGTCGGGTAGTACGATGCCCGTGTACTCTGTACAATATTATATTTGTGTATTAATATTTATTGTTCATGTATCTTTTCAATTGGCAATTGTTGGTGTTATCTATGTATGTAACAATTTTACTTTACGCATGTAAACAATTTTACTTGAATAAATGATATACTATTAATTACTGTTATCTTTACTGGCGGAAACATTACCCACTTCATTTAAAGTCCCGGGGTGAATCCTTTTTTTTTGTCCAGTCAGTGTACCTAATCACCGCCACACCAGTTATAAGATGACAAAAAATTTAGGGTGTCGGTACATCAGGATCAATTCAGATCTATACCATAGTTTGTGGACTAAATAATATACACTGATTTGGGTTAATTTCACCAAAGAAATGTAGCAGAATACATTTAAGGTCAAGATTTAGTTCCCCATACTAGTTGTCACTTTTTAAATCAACGCGTCTGTGCAGAGTTCTGTCCATGGGGATTTTTTATTATTTTCCAGCTGTGGTCCCCTTCAGGCCCATTGCCAGAGGACAGGCAAACCAACCAATTGCTTGGGGCCCCGAGCTGACCTGGGGCCCCGCCTCTCAACTCGCTCACTGCACAGAAGGAGGATGAGGACTAAGAAGTCATCATCAGAAGCTGCCTAATCCCCCACTTATCATCTTACAAAGTTGTTAGCACCCTGTTTCTCAATTTGAATGAACCCCCCGCCTCTCAACGTGAAAACAAATGTTGTTGTCCATTTTGCACAGCTGTATTATGTGTTTTTTCTTTATGTGTATTTAACATACACCTATGATAAAAATTATAGACCCTTGAATTCGTTGTAAGTGGGCAAACTTACAAAATCTGCAGGGGATCAAATAATTTTTTTCCCCACTGTATGTGCAGTTTCTGGTGTAAATGCACTCCAAGACTTAAAAAAAAAAAAGCACACAGTGGTAGTTTACTTATTTGCTTAATACTTATTTGCTTAGCGTATTAAATGTATAATCTGCATTGTGTCTATTACAAAATGTTTCCTTACTGTGGTTATCAGCTACTTCCAAAACTTCCTATTTTAGTGGCTTGGGAAGAATGATCAAGATACGTTGCTCACGAAATAGGCATGATTATCTCCAGGAAAACACATTTCCCTTTGAAAACTCTAGAAGGCAACAGCTAAAAAATGATCGTGCTCAGAACCATCCTGTATAAAACAGTGCAGGGTCTTGTGGCTCTACTAATTATCTTCCACACATGGACGCAATGTGAGTTTTATAGATTATTACCTAAATGCTGTTTATTGAATATCCAGTAGTCTAGTAATGCACATAAATATCAATTTGGAAACATGCAACATTGGGTCCTTTCACACGGCATTCTGTCTGGCGTAGATGGATGAAAAGCATACAGCTATGCATTCCTATGGACAAATGGATGTAAACAGATGATCATCTGCATCTGTAAACATCCGTTTATTGAAATAGAACATGGACATGAAAAGAATAGTGTTATTTGGTGGTACTAATCATACTAATGCAACCCACCCTGATTTCATTTATATTATTTGTGTGTTTTATGGTAACAACTTTTTTAGTCCCTTTTTTACAATATAAAATATGGGTGGGGGGTTGATTTACTTACAGGGATGTTCAGCTGCAAAGTGAAAACTTTGAATGTCTAATGTATACACTGTTACCCCTTACCTTCAGGTTCCTCCAGATCAGATGTGCGTGAGGTCTGGGCCACAGTTAAAGGCTTTATAACCATCACCTGCATCTATGACACATATCAATACAAGAACTTGGGAAGCAGCTGGTGCCGGCAGATATCAGCAATAGAATGTGAGAACATTATTCAGACAATGGGATTCAAACCGAGCATTTATAAGGAACGAGTCAATGTTACACAAACTATGGATCATTTTGGAACGGTTAATGTAACAATATTTAACCTACAACCATGGGACTCTGGTTTATACAATTGGAGAGTCTGGAATGGAAGCGACTATGAGATTATACAGACTGTACTGCTCCAAGTAATCAATGGTAAGTAAAAATGTGCTCAGAGAAAGTAAAAAGTTGGTTGTGTTGCATTTCTGGGACCCCTACAGCTAAAGTCTTTGCAATTCTTTCTTGTGATTGTAAACAAAGCTGCAGGGTTCTCACATGGATGTTTATAAAGAGGCCCCACAAAAAAGAAAAAAGAAGGCATCCCCCCCTAAAAATACATTCCAGACCTTTATCCTTGATGAGGGTCTGGTATGGATGTCAAATGGGACCCACACAAAACAAATGGCTTGGGATTTCTACAAATTACAATTACCTTAGCCAAGCATGCAACTTGGCAGACCAAGAAAAGGAAGGGGGCCCATACCAGGCCACATGCCCTTTAACATGGGAAGTTACATTGCCAGGAATCTCTCCTACAATGTAAATGAGAATGGGGTACTCATTCACAAAGTGAAAGTGTAAAACATAAATAAAGACAAAACAATTTTTTAATAGTCCTTTATTGAAAAAATGTAAAATGTCCCATGATGTAAATCCATCATCAATGACCTTGTCCAGCAATGCAGATGTACTTAATTTATGATGAATAATGGCAACTGAATGCAAAAATGAAAAGAAAGGACAATCAAGAGGACACTTAAGAACATACTGCTACACTTGCCACAAATGACATACACTATAGTCCTCGTAATATTTAAACAAACAGATGGGGTGACTCGGGTGATGTCATTGACCAAACATGGCCAAAACAAATCAGAACACTATTAATGCTTTTACCGCCACCGACATATGGCTCCAGCAGCTGGGGGGGGGGGGGGGGGGGGTCAGGGGAGGTATATATTGTATGTCACAAGCCAACTGTCGGCTATACAAAATAAAGTTGCATCCAAGTACTTGAAGTGGAACTTTAGTTAGTAATTTAAAGTGGAACTTTACCCAAAACGTAATTTTATGTGAGTTAGTACGAGTATCAATTAACCAAAAAAAAAAGCAGTGTAGCGTTACAAAAAATAAATAAAATCAAGAGACTTTTTTTGCGGGGCCAGGGCTATGGGCCCACCCCCATGTTAATAATATGTGGCTTCCATTCTAGAGCCAAAAGGAATTGAAATAGTCAAAGGACAAGTCACAATCATCTCAAAGTCAGATCCTGTTCAATGAAGTCACATGGAAAACACTGTACCCAAATTAAATGCATATATATATATATATATATATATATATAATCTTGATCTACCTGACCTTGGCTTGTTATTAAGAGCTCCCCAAAATTCCCACTTCTTATTAAGTGATTGAACAGTACCGACTGGCATATTCAAGGCTTTGGATATCTTTTTATATCCTTTTCCATCTTTGTACAGTTTTATTACCTTGTTACACAGGTATGTTGACTGTCATTTTCTACCTCCTCATGGCTCAGTGTGTAGCCTGCCCATGTGAGAGCTAACAAACCCATTGACGATTTATACACAGACACGAGCCAGATGTGGAAAATTAACCTTTAATTGCCATTTTAACATGTGTGTGCCACCTTCGGTGTCGGTACCAAGGCCAAACATTCCAGGGTATGTCAAATTTTTATCAGGGCCATTTGGGCGATTTCTGTTATCATTATGTAATAATAAATGGTTTCATGTGATTGCCATCTTTAACCACTTAAGGACCAAGCCTGTTTTTCAGACTCTGTGTTTACAAGTTAAAAACAAGTTTTTTTGCTAGAAAATTAGAACCCCCAAACATACATTTTTTTTTTTTTCTAACACCCTCGAGAATAAAATGGCGATCATTGCAATACTTTTTGTTACACCGTATTTGCGCAGCAGTCTTACAAGCACACTTTTTTGGAACAAATTCACTTTTTTTTTTTTTCTATAAATCTTTTTTAACAAATTCACTTTTTTTAACTAAAAAAATAAGACAACACTAAAGTTAGCCCAATTTTATATTGTGAAAGATAATTTACACAGAGACACATGTCACTCTTCAAAATTGCACCTGCTCGTGGAATGGTGTCAAACTTTTGCCCTTAAAAATCTCCATAGGCGACATTTAAAAAAATTCTACAGTTCGCATGTTTTGAGTTACAGAGAAGGTCTACTCTAGGGATAAAATTATTGCTCTCGCTCTGGCGATCGCAACAATACTTCACATGTGTGCCTTGAACACCATTTTCATACGCGGACGCTGCTCGCATATTTGTTTGCTTCTGCGCATGAGCTCGTCGGGACGGGGCACTTTAAAAAATTACGCCCAAGGGACCACTTTTATTTTGTAGCACACCGCCTGCTGAAGAAGAGGATATTGGGGTTATGTTAGCTAGCTGCTACCATAACAATGGTATTTCTCTTCAAACAGAGGACTTAAAACTATGGTGGGCGGGCCAGAAGTGGTAAAATAAAAAATATTTTTTTTTGGCCACGATCAGTCATATTTTCAATATCAATGCCAACATTTCTGCATACGTTGGTTTTGACAAAGCACACAAGTCTGTGAAACGCGTCAACCGCGTTCCTTCCTTTGCCTGCCCAGTGCTTTTATGATGCTTTAATAAATTGATTGAACTGATGCAACTGTGTGGGTGTGCAGCATATCCGATTTGTTTCATTCACATGTGACTGCTGCAGTGGCAGGGTGTGCACACAACTCTGTGGAATTTACACTTGGATCACAGTTGTTGCCGACTCACTTGTGAGCAGCGGGGACTTTGCTTTACAGTGTTACTATGGAAATCATTGCTTATAACAATGAATATCACGGTTATAAACAGACATTTTTACTGAAAGAAATCAATTCATTCAGTGTTTACCATTGTGATTAACTGATTTTTTACAGCTCATCACATGGCAGAGATGGGCTGTAAATTGACCCTGTCTGTACCATGTGATCACTGTGACCAATCACAGAGATCAACACAATAGTACACAATGAATGTCATGAGTGTAAGCCATTAATTGTGCTCAATTGTCATGCAACCTTATGCGATTAGTTACAGCGATCATATGGTAGCAGGATAGTACACGGAAAACCTGGCCTCCTAATGGACTTAACCGCCTTTAGGAGCGTAGGTAAGAATTCTAGTAAATCCTTTATAGCGGTGCACGCTGCCACATGTCACTTGACCTGCTCTACCCAGCATTCAAGGTTTCTAACTACTATGGTAGACGCCATTACTGGCTTCAGATTGGACAAGTCCCATGCATTCCTCAGGAGAAAGTCTGAACGAAAGCCTCATATTCTTCTAAAGGAAATCTTCCTTTTAGAGACTGGCCCTTTTGCGGGTCTTTCCACTCTTTCGCCACTGTCTTGGTCAGTAGTACCTTATGGACCAGGAACACCCTATGTTTGGTCTTCCTCTAGACTCTGGTACATCTTATCATGAAATAATTGCTTTTTTTCCTCTTGTATGTGGTATAAACCGCTTTTAATAGGTCATCCACTTCCTCCAAAGTCAGCTGTAACAGGAGGCCCCTATCTCCTTCTACCCATCTGAATGTAATTTTGAGGGGGGGGGGGTATTCTCTCTCTCCTCATCCGACTCACTTTCCACCGGTTTTAAAGTAGAAGGCAGAAAATTGGAATTGGAGCTCTGGCACTGGCCAGACCCTGGCCCTGCTTCTTCAAAAGGGAGCGAACTGTTACCAAAATCTCTGCCAGCTCTTTCCTTACGGAGAAGAGTTCCCTACACTCTTGCATAGACTCCTCTTTCACAAGTTCTGCAATGCAAGACCTACAGAGTGGATTGGGTCAGGAGTCCCTTAGTGGGTTTTTACAGGAAAGGCACCTACCCCTGAAGAAGCTCTCTGACTTGGCAGTGGCTTTGGCCTAGAAGACACAAACAAGAACCCCCTCTTATTTTTAGGGCAGAACCCTGACACCACAAACACCCTGAAGAGTGACAGAGAAAGAGACAGAGCAACCTCCACCATTACACATACCAATGAAGCCACCATTCCCTGCTGAATTGTTAAAACGGCATCCACTTTCAACAGTCAGCTGCAGGCTTTCCCAGGGAAAGAACCATCAGACAAAAACACACCCAGAGTGTAAGAAAAGTGGCATCTCTGTACCTCTCCTACATGAGCCTGGCTGGGGATTTGGGCGCCTGCATCTGGCATCCCTGGTGACAGCTCTGTCTCCATCGCCGAGCACAGTGGCTGCCGACACGTGACCTTTTATAAAGGCAATAGTCCTGGCATGCCCATGCTCAAGGGCCAGAAGGAAGTCCCATCCAGAAGAACTGCCCCATTCCCCTGCATTCCAGCGGTTGTAACTACTTGCGCTATGCCCCGCCAGAAGTCTTGCCCCCCCCCCCATGCCGAGCCGACATGCCCAGAGCTTCAGGTTCAGGCTCTCTCTGCACACCCAAACATACCCGCAGCCTCCGTGTGGCTGGAGAGGGATCCTTCCGTCTGATCATTACTCCCCTGAGCCGGAGGGGGAAGAGGATACTGGAGCAAACCCCCTTCTCAAGGGGGAGGGGGTGCTGGGCTGGTCGCAACAGAAAGAAAGAGAAACCTGAAGGTACTGCCAACCCCTCTCACTTGGAGAGAGAGCACAGCCCCCTCACTAGTTTCCCAGCAGCACTTCCACCATCACGGAGGAAACACCAAGACTGACGGCATGGTGGAGGCAGCTGCATTTAAGCATTTACAGGTGCATTGTCACAGCAGTGTTTCCTGTGAATTGGTGGAGCTGCGCTCTTTTCAAGGTTCTGTCCTTAAAGGCGAAGGAAGAAAAAAAAATTAAAGCATCATTTACACTTGCGGCTAGAGGACAGTAAAAATATGCAGTGAAGTTGTGGTTTTATTTCCCCATAACCTAGCAAAGTAGCCGGATAGAGGTGTACACTAGCTGGAGCAAAAAGTATACCTTCTGACCCAAAGCAAGGCAGTTTCTCTGCCGAATGAAACCAATTCAATTTAAATGGAGCCGATCCATAACTGCAAGCCAATTGCAGTTGCACTGTGTTATTCTCATTCAAAAGACCCCATTCAGCTGTCAAAAAAAAACAGGCTTTGAGGAAGCAGCAGCATTGCCCCCTGAAGGCCTGTTATCTACTCCTGTACCACTATTTGAAAATAGAGCCACTGCAGATTGAAAGACGTTGGTGGTTGTGTCTATGTAAAGATATCTAGGGTGGACATCTTAAATGTTTTGCCATTCAAAATATGCGTGAAACAAGTATATTGATGTATTTGTGTTATATGTGCACTAATAGTTACATTTTATATGACTGCTTATGTCTACAGGTTTGCCACCCAATATTCGTGTTGCTAGATTTAAACTTCATGAAATTACAGAATTACATTGTGAATATGCGTCAAACATCAAGAACTCCAAAGTCTGGTATAAGAAGATTAATGAAAAGAGATCTTCATGGGTGGCCCATTCAAGTGGAAACAAAGGCACAGATTATAAATCAAGAGTTATAGTCATCAATGATGAACAGAAGAAGAGACTGACAGTTCAATTCCAACAGGTGGAACTCTGGGATAGTGGTATCTACCAGTGCTCAGCTAGTAACACCATACTGACTGAAATCTTACTGATAGTGACCATGGATAATGGTACGTTAAACAGCATACTGATATTGTTTGAATCTGAAGTTTAGGTCAGGGCTTGACAAATTTGCTTGGAATCTAGAAGCCAGCTAAATAAGTTAGCTTTTTTTTTTTTTTTTTTAACGACAAAGCTTTATTTTCAATATAAAAATTGATAGCATGGCACAGTGGTGACAATTGATGGCACAGTGGCTATGTTTGCTGGCATGGCACAGTGGTGACAATTGATGGCACAGTGGCTGCAAAGTAAACAATATCAATATGCCTGTGCCCTAACTCTGTGGTGCTAGTGTGAACCATAAGTGCAACAATCCTATAAATTATGGGTTTTAAATTATAGTCTTTTTGGCTTCTATTACCATAACGTGCTTTTCGCGCTCTGTGTGATCACGTGACCGCCGTGTTTACTCTGCAGCCTCCGGCCAGCTCCTTTCCTGTGTCTCCCTGTGGCAGTGACGTAGGTGGCACCGCCCCCTCAGAGGAATTCCCCAATCCCCGGGGCGAGAGGCGGCCGGAGGCGGAGCGCCCGCAGCCTATCTGTGCTCTCTGCTTGTATCATCCCTGACCCGGCACAGCCGACGGTGGCTCCATGACATCTATCCATCCCGGGCCGGCAGGAAGCTCGCCGCGCTTCAGCCCCTTCGAAGCATAGGCCGCGGCCGCAATTAGTGGCCATCGTGGCACGACGAGATTGCGCGATCGCGGGTGGGGGGGGGATGCGCGGCCTGACGCTCACAGGATACCCCAGGTCGATAATTCTAGGCGCAACGGCAACCGGAATTTGTTGAATACTGGGTTTAGGTAAACATGTTTTCATGACGCCAACCATGGTAGCATACATATTATATAGCTCCACCCCTATATAAAACATCCACAGAACCGGTCCAAATCTAAAAAAGTGGTTGTATAGTCTATTTTTTTTTTACTTTTACCTACAGGTAAAGCCCTATACACACACACTATCAGTTTTCCTGCAGGTTTTTCTCTTCAGGTTTACCAAAACCATCTAATATAAAGTCAAACCTTAAAGGGGAGTTCCACCCACAATTTTAATTTTTAAATATAAAAACCCCTGTAATACACAAGCTTAATGTATTCTAGTAAAGTTAGTCTGTAAACTAAAGTCCGTTTTGTTGTTACAGCATTTAGATTTTATAATCTAGAAATAGAAATGGCCATTTTAAGTGTGGGCATCATGAAGCCAGACTGTATGACTTCCTGGATTTCAGCTTTGCATATCTCGCACATGCTCAGTGCTGCACAAGCAATGTAATAGGTTTCAGTCAGGTTTGCAAGGAATACTGGGAAACATGATGCCTATCCCAGAAACCCTTGCAAATAGCCATGTGACTTAATGGCCTAGGCTAATAAGGAGGAGGAAGTAATGAAGGACTGCAAAATAAAAGGTATTTACAAGCAACAAAATAAATACAAATTGTCAATTCTGAACACTATGAGATTAGGGCATGCAGCACAGACAAACATAAAAAATGGGTGGAACTCCACTTTAATGCCGCGTACACACGATCGTTTTTCGGCATGTCCTAAAAACAACGTTTTTCCAACTTCATCATTAAAAACAATGTTGCCCACACACCATAGTTTTTGAAAAATCATCATACAACACGTACGACGGCACTCTAAAGTCGACGTTCTATTCGCCTTTGGGCTGCTTTTAGCCGATTCCTTGTTAGTAAAAGACGATTCGCGTTTTTTTTGTCTGTTACAGCGTGATGAATGTGCTTACTCCATTATGAATGGTAGTTCTACCAGAACAAGTGCTCCCATCTCATAACTTGCTTCTGAGCATGCGTGGGTTTAAAACGTTGTTTTAGCCCACACACGATCATTTAATACAACCCGAAAAACACCATTGTTTTTTGTTTTTTTCAGAAGATGAAAAACGACGTGAAGACCACACACGATAGACAGTGACCCCTCCCAAGTAGTACAGGCACACAGTGACCCCCCCCCCCCCAAGTAGTACAGGCACACAGTGACCCCACCCCCCCCCAAGTAGTACAGGCACACAGTGACACCCTCCTCCCCATAGTACAGGCAGACAGTGACCCCCCTCCCCCCCATAGTAAAGGCAGACAGTGACCCCCCTCCCCCCCATAGTAAAGGCAGACAGTGACCCCCCTCCCCCCCCCCGTAGTACAGGCAGACAGTGACTTACCCCCCCCCTCTGTAGTACAGGCACACAGTGAGCCCCCCCCCCTGCAGACCTCAGATCAGATAGCGGCGTGTGTGTCCCTTGAGTGCGGGCTCCTCCTCCTCTGTGGGTGTAAACAGAGAGGAGGGACCGCCACCGGGTGTACCAAGATGGCCGCGGCTCCGGAGCTAGGCCGAAGCCGCGGCCTTTCCTAATGCTATGGCCGCGGCGGTAGTCCGCGGATCGCATAGCGTGTCGATCCGAAGGGGGTGACCTGTTCGGATCACAGATCAACCGTGATCCGTTGTACCCCTAATTATATAATTATATATATATATATATAACATTTTGTATTCTAAGCTAGTCCATAAACCACCAATCTGAGTGGTCCTTCTCAACACCAGAGTATACTTGTGCACCTCCACCACATAAAGTGCAAGCTTACCGGAAAGTAAGCTATATGAGCTTGCGGCTATAACCCAGCCATGGCCTTTATCCAGGAAGTTTAGCAGCAACTCCTTAAGATATAGGATAGTTAAGGCAAACCACAGCAAACAGCAATGATGATCAATCGCTCAAGGTCACAGACATAGGCCAATCATTTACCCAAAAATGAAGAGGAAACTGATAAAAACATCAAGGTAAAAAAAAAAAAAGTGTCCCAGGATGATGTCAGTATATGACGAAACTTAAGACGGGAGGAGTGACATGCTGACATCACGTTGTATCGCTGCAGTGGACGAGTGTTCACTAGCTGTCCACTGCAGTAAATGATTGGCCTACGTCTGTGACCTTGAGCGATCGATCATCCTCGGCGTTTGCTGTGGTTTGCCTTAACTATTCTATACCCTGAGGTGCTGCTGCTGAACTTCCTGGATAAAGACCATGGCTGGGTTATAGCCGTAAGCTCATATAGCTTACTTTCCGGTAAGCTTGCACTTTATGTGGTGGAGGTGCACAAGTATACTCTGGTGTTGAGAAGTACCACTCAGATTCAGTCCCTGGTTGTTTATGGACTAGCTTAGAATTAGAGGTCAACCGAGATGGGTTTTTCTCTGGCCGATGCCGATATTTAGAAATCGGGGTGGCAGATGAACGATATATGAAGCCGATTTTTGCAGGCTGATATTTTAGGCCAATTTTTTGTTTTGGCAGGTGCCACTGGCTCGTGCGTGGCACTTACAGGTGACACTGGCAAGTTTCACTGATTGGCAGGTGGCACTAATTGGCACTGGCAGGTTGCACTGGATGGCACTCATTGGCACTGGAAGATGGCACTAGCAGATGGCACTGATTGGCAGGTAGCACTGGCAGGCGCTAAAAGGTGGCACTGGCAAGTGGTACTGGTTGGCACTGATTGGCAGGTGGCACTAATTGGCACTGGCAGGTGGCACTAATTGGCACTGGCGTGATGTCAGAAGTGGGCGGGACCCACTTCTGACATCACGCCAGTGCCATCCAGTGGCACTATGCAGCCAATGATCCGGCCCTTAAGGAAAAGGGCAGGGCAACATACATGTAGCGGTCTGCTCAGATCTCAACCCAGTGGCCGCCCACCCCGACATCAGACCTCGTTAATGACAGCTCCCTTCTCTCTCTTGTTCTCCCGTGTTTCACACACGCGACACTGCTCTGCAGACAGAGTGTTCCTCCTCCCTACTCCACACTATGCTAACACAGATGCGGGCAGTGTTAAATATCGGCCTGATTTGGATAATAATCGGCCAATGCCGATTTCTCCAAAATGTCCGACATATCGGTCGACCTCTACTTAGAATACATGGCGTTTATATATATATATATATATATATACACATACACACACACACCCCTATCCTTCATTTATGGACTATTGGTTCCTTTTTTTTCATGTATTAACCTTTATACTGTATGATTCTCACTCACGGCTTTATTATCCGGTTTTTTTTGGTCCTTGTCCACATCTTCTGACAACCCAGAACCCAGGGTCCTGTGCCGCAGCCAGGCTCGGGTCTGAATCAGAGCATTTCCCAGGAGATGGCGGAGGGAGGGGGCGCTTTTTACCCCCCTGACGCACGCATGCCGCTTCTATCCTGGCAACAAATTATTCCAAGACTGCTAACAAAGTGTCCATGGGAACCGCAGGTGCACCAGCTGCCACCTCTGGCATGTTTGGGAAAGAAGGGCCAGATACTGACTCCATAACACCACAGACAGCTCTCAGGGACCTATTCAACACCTGAACAAAGTCTGCCTTCTTGCTGCAATGACGGGGGGTTACCCAGGGGACTCACTAACCCGGCAAGAGAGACTTCTCAGCGCCACCACCCACCCTTGAGGAAAAGCTGTGAGGCAAAAATCGGTGAGGAGAATTGTGCTGCGCGCCATTCAGGAAGCCAGTACTAGAGGCCAAAACCCACACAAAATGGCCGCCAGTCACCTCAGAGATAAAAGGGTGCGGCCACGACAAAATAGCTGCCAATGGGAAAATCAATGTAATCAGCAGGCATGCTAAAAATGGTGCCAGCGCCGCCAAAATTGTGGCGAAACGCTGTGATGTGAATGAGAAGGCCGAGTGGGGACTTCCCTGAGGCAGAGCACCACCCAGAAAAAAAAAAAACAGGCCCTGCACCCCACAGTCCCCCATTGGGAAACTGAGCCCCCCCCACAGGACCACCCCGGTAGCAGCGTCTGTAGAGCAGCAGAGGGAAATGTGACAGAAAGCAGGGAAAGGGAGGATAGGAGAGCCCCTTAACCCCAGGAATGTCCAGCCGTTCCGACCCGCCGAGGCAGGAGGGACTGTACTTAACCGTCCATGCGAGGACCCGCTGCCGCATTCTTGACAGGCATACAACCACGTTGGAGTAGCTGTTGGCACAGTCCACTGTCAGTGAGACAACAAAACAGCCCAGTCATGTGTGGACCCTGGAGCAAAAAGCCCACCGGCCACCCCAGGAGTCATGGGGTATGTCTTGGCCAACCCATCGTTTAGCTAAGTTCTGCTCACGCTCGATGGCCGGACTGGGGAGACTACAAGGATCTATGTATCCAGCCTGTCACCCAGCCGGCAGTTGATAGAAAAATCTCAAATAAAATAAATGTCTTCAGGGTGCTGGGCCCAAAGGGAGCCACGTCATCCTCCTCTGCTAGGCAGAAAAACAACTGAGGCTGCATGCTGCAGGGAGGAGGGTTATGAAAGGAGGGACTGCCCCCAACTTTGTTAAAGTAACATGTATTTAAATATCTAACATGTTCTGCCTAGTCCTCTCCTATGAACAGGAACATAACACATGTCAAGACTTGTGAAGGCTGTATCAATCCATGGACGATAAGAGACAAATTACTTTTCACAATGGAGGGAGAGGGCAGGAGGGGCGTGTTCCCATTAGATCATCTTTAAATCAGCTGAGCCAAGAAATGTAAAGCTGTTGACCCTCACAGGGCCAGAAGCTTAGCAGAAGGAAAAGTTCAAGGCAGTCCAGCAGTGAAGATTTCTACACAATCCAGCATTGTGCATATCGTGGGACATACAGTACTTCATTACCAATAAGTGGTGTAACTAAACTTCAGCTTTAAGATGGCTCTATACCAGGATTTAATATATCTTTTTTTTGTTTTCTGCTAGCACACAGATGCCTCCCATGACATCTTCTAGACCAGGAGTCTCCAAACTTTTTAAACAAAGGGCCAGTTTACTATCTTTCGTGCTTCAGGAGGGCCGGACTTCGGCCAGTGTGAATAGAAAATGTACTGGCATTAGTGGGAGCAAACACTTTCCCATTATTGGGTTTTAACAGGAGGAATAATGCTCCATCGATGGTGTCAGTGGGAGGAATAATGCCCCATCATTAGTCATAGTAGGAGGAACAGTGCCCCATAGATGTTACAATGTTACAATCATTGGAAATGGTACTATTTGTACTAATATAAAAAATGAGACAATGAATTAAAGGGTTTGTTTACCAATTCCAGAAATCTGCCAAGAAAAATAGGCGAGTTGGAAACTCTGGTGCACGAGCAAAACTATAATATAATTGGTATTGCTGAATCTTGGCTTCAGTCTTCTCATGACTGGGCTATTAATATTGGCTGTGCTCTCTTTCAGAAAGACAGGATAAAACGGAGGGGTTTGTTTCTATGTGAGAAGTGATCGCAAAGCGTGTGTGAAAGAAGACCTAGTTGATGGAGAGTGTGATGAGTCTGAAGCATTATGGGTGGAACTGTACATGGGTGTGTGTACTAAAAAAGGTTGTCATTGGAGTTTTTTATAGACCTCCCAGTGTTAGTGAGGATGTGGGAGCTCCTTGCACAGATGGAAAGGGTTGCAAGGGCTGAGACAGTGATAATAATGGCGGATTTTAACTACCCGGAAATTGACTGGAATAATGGCACTGCAGGGACAGTTAAAAGGGAAAAAAAAAAATGTATAAACCTATTACAAGACAATTTTATGGTCCAGTTTATTAAGGCCCCCGACTAGGAATGCCGCTCTGCTGGACCTGGTAATCTCAAACCATGCAGAGCTTATTACCAATATTCATATAAAAAAAAAAAATCTCGGTAGCAGCGACAACAACATGATTTCATTTAATGTTAGCTGTAAGCAAGAAACACATACGGGTAAGATAAAAAAACTTCAAGAGAGAAAATGTTCCAAGGATGTGGGCTGCTCTTCAGGACTTATGCCGCGTACACACGGTCGTTGTTTTTTAAAACGTCATTTAAATTGATCGTGTGTGGGCAAAACGTTGTTTTTTGTCTTCAAAAAAACGACCAAAAAAAAATTCCAACATGCTTGAATTTTTTGTGTCGTTTTTCAAAACGTCGTTTTTTTGTTTCACAAAAAGTCACCGTGTGTAGCAAAAACGTTGTTTAAAACGACGTTTTTCAACCCGCGCATGCCCAGAAGCTAGTTATGAAGCGAGCTTCAATGGAAAAGAGTGGTGAACGTAACCTCGCTTTTTGTGAAAAAATGGTGTGTATGCAACATCGTCTTTGAAAAGTGACGTTCCAAAAACGTCGTTTTTTACTTCACAGAAAACGTCATTTTTTTTCATCACAAAAAATTATCGTGTGTACGCGGCATTAGACTGGGAAAGAATATTGGCATGAATGGACATAGAACAGAAATTTGAATTCTCCAAAGTAACCATGTAAACTCACTGCAAAGTATATTCCCATGGTCAATAAGTTTAAAAGCCTAAAAATAAAACCTATGTGGCTCAGGGCCAAAGTTAAAATGGCGATAAATAATAAAAAAAGAGATTTAAAAAAATATAAAAAAAATGAAGGAATGCTATCATCATTTAAATCTTATATAGAATATAACAGAATATGTAAAAAGGAAATCAAGGACACAGAAATTCATAAATTACAGATTGCAAAAGATAGGACAAACCCCCAAAAATTCTTTAAATATATTAATAGTAAAAAAGTCAAGTCTGAGTATGTAGGCCAGGGATCCTCAAACTATGGCCCTCCAGCTGTTGCGGAACTACACATCCCATGAGGCATTGTAAAACTCTGACATTCACAGACATGACTAGGCATGATGGGAATTGTAGTACTTATGGGAATTGTAGTACTTAAACATCTGGAGGGCCATAGTTTGAAGACCCATGATGTAGGCCCTTAACAAAATAATCTAGAGTGGGTGACTGGGGACAAAGAAAAGGCACACTTATTAAATACTTGCTTCAGCTCTGTGTATACAAAAGGAGCATAGGGGAGCTCATGTCCATAATGGAGATGGTAGTGACACTTCCCCAAATGATCCACAATAGCTCAAAGGTGATAAGGTCCAGAAATATTTAGACAGAATAAGGCTCCATGCACAGTGAAGCTGATAAACTGCAGTTTATTGGCGTTTTGGCGTTTTTTTAAAAAGCCCATAAACTGAACTCTATGTTAGCCTATGTGTCCATGCACACCTGGGCGTTTTTTTTAGCTTTAATGAGCTTTGGAGTTTATTGGCTCTTTACTGAACGCCCGAAATTTGCGTTCAAAGTGCTGTTTTTCAGCGTGAAAAAACGCCAAAAACCGCTATATGCTAATTAACGCTAATTAGCGGCCGTTTATGAGCTTTAAATAAAATGCATTGTGGGAGTTTGGGAATGCATTGTGGGATTTTTGCAGTGTCCTTAGTGTTTTTTTACAATAAAAACGCTCATTAACGCTGATAAAAGCTGATAAAAGCTAGATTTTAAAACAGCTTTTTCTGCCAGAAATCTGGCATTCAAAACGCCAGTTTATCAGCTTTAGTGTGCATGGACCAGATGGCATCCACCCACGGATCCTAAAATAATTTAACTTGGTAATTTCAAATGCCATTGTTTCTAATATTTAGGGACTCGCTAATGACTGGAATGGTACCACTGGATTGGCTCAGGGCCAATGTGGTGCCCATATTTAAAAAGGGATTAAAGTCTTTACCAAGAGACTATAGACCTGTAAGTTTAAAGGAGAAGAGGAGCCTGAGCTAATTTGGCTGGGAAAATGGGAAAAAATATTTTAAGCAACAGACAGCATTGATTCAAAGAGGGTGAGAGGAAATCAGGGAGGATTTTTTTCCCCTACTGTAGCAAATTGGAGCATGCTTTGCTGTTTTTTTTCCCACCCTCCTCTGGATCAACTCCTCCGGTGTGTGAAGGATTGTGTATGTGTGATTTTTTATTTTTTTTTGGTTTACCTAGATCAGGCATGTCCAAAGTCCGGCCCGCGGACCAATTGCAGCCCACTTTCCGGTCTTGAATGGCCCACCTAGTAATTTGGACATGTATATCTTTTGTGGGCCCTAACAAATCCCCAAGCGCCGGGGGCCACAAGAGATATATATGCTGGCTGCCTTGGAGGGGACAGGGAGAGGACGGGACAAGTGCCGTACATACAGGAAAACTTCCTGTTCACACAGCGGCCTCTATAATAGGAAGTACCGTCTACTGCGCTGCCATTGGACAACTGTTCTGGCCATCAAAGAGGCCACGAGAAAAGTACCAGTTACACTTACCGGTAACGGATTTTCTGGGAAATCTTCCAGGACGGCACACCCGAGATGACGGTCCCACCTGACAGGAAACACAATCAACAACAGAGTTTAAAAGGCCCCACCCTTCCCTCTGCCCCTCAGTTATGATAAAGTATAGATCCACACCGGTGTCAGAGGGTACCTTCTGTGAACACAAACATCACCAACATTTAAGGGTGGGAAGTAGGCCTGCCGTCCTGGCAGATTTCCCAGAAAATCCGTTACCGGTAAGTATAACTGGTACTTTTCTCAAGTCATCTTCCAGGACGGCACACCTGAGATGATGAGCAAGAAGTTCAGGCCTACCTTAGGGTGGGATCACCTCCTGTAGGACCTTCCTGCCGAATGCCAAGTCCTGAGGGGACAACAGCTCCAATCTGTAGTGCCTCAGAAAAGTATTTTGGCTTGTCCAAGTTGCTGCTCTGCAGATCTGATCAATCGAAGCGCCTGCCCTCTCTGCCCAGGAGGTTGCCAGAGATCTGGTTGAGTGAGCTTTAATGTGGGCTGGAACCTGCTTTCCTGACCTTTCATAAGCAACTACATAAGTCTGTTTAATCCACTTGGCTATCGTAGACTTAGAAGCTTGCAACCCTTTCTTTTGACCGAAAAAAATTATCAACAAATGATTTGATCTCCTGAACTCACTCACTCTTTCCAAATAGGTTAGAAGGCAACTTCTAACATCTAGTAAATGAAATCTTGCCTCCTTATCGTTTTTTGGGTTCTGACAAAAGGAGGGGAGGACAATCTCCTGTGTCCTGTGGAATTCAGAAGACACTTTTGGTAAATATAACGGGTCCTGTCTGAGGATTACCCTATCCTCCAGGACAGTGGCGTAACTAGAACCTTCAGGGCCCCGATGCAAGAAACCAGGAAGGGCCCCCCCCTGACCCCCAGATAGGGCTCTTTTCTCCGAGCCCGGTGGCGTTACAGGACCCGGTCGCAAGTAGGCGGATGCATATAAATGAACCGATTTCTCCAGTTCCCCTTGCTTTTTTTCCTCTCCCTCCCGCAGGCATTCAGCGGCTGCAGGAGGAAAATGGAGAGATCGATTTTTCTATGTCGGTGTTTCGCAATCTTTTTCCAGTCAGGGCACCCTTGAAGTATACCCCTAGGTGAATGTGGCTACACTGCAACCCCCTTGCAACTGTGTGCATTGCATACAGTTGCAGCATAGTGATGATGTATTTAAGGGGTTAAAACAGGCAGTCAGGAGGCAACATGTTGCCTCTTCACCGGCTGTCAAATGTCTCTGAAAAACGATCCAAGCATGGATCGCTTTTCGGAGGCATAGCATTTTTCTAAGATACTATGAACAAGCAAAAAATAAAAAATAAACAAATAGGTTCTGATTGTACACAAATAGGGGATCGGGATTAAAAGTGCATACATAAAATGTGCATACGTACATGTAAACACACATATGAAAACACACACACACACACACACACACACACATATAAATGCACATATAAACCAGTGGCAGCTGGTACTCAAAATTTTTAGGGGGGCGCAAGCAAATGGAAAAATGCTTAAAAAAAAACATAATTTGCAGTGTAAATCAAAAGCTCTCACTGTGCCCATCAAATGCTGCCACTGTGCCCATCAAATGCTGCCACTGTGCCCATCAAACGCCACCACTGTGCCCAAACGCCACCACTGTGCCCAAACGCCACCACTGTGCCCATCAAATGTCGCCACTGTGCCCAGAAAATACTGCCACTGTGCCCAAACTCTGCCACTGTGCCAAACGCTGCCACTGTTTCCATCAAATGCTGCTACTGTGCCAAAACGCTGCTACTGTGCCCATTTAAACACTGCGCCATCAAATGCCGCCACGGTGCCCATCAAACTCTGCCACTGTGCCCAAACTCTGCCACTGTGCCCATCAAACTCTGCCACTGTGCCCATCAAATGCCGCCAGTGTGCCCAGAAAATACTGGTGTGCCCATTAAATGCTGCCAGTGTGCCATCAAATGCTGCCAGTGTGCCATCAAATGCTGCAACTGTGCCATCGAATGCCACCACTTTAAACCCCCCCTCGTCCCGTCCGACTCTTACCCTGTCTCGTGGGGCTGCGGGTGACTGCCAGGGT
>CM056050.1:416632664-416972348 GCA_029574335.1 Rana kukunoris | reverse complement strand
GTTTGCATAAAATACAGTTCCCGTGACCCCAAGTCGGCCACCCACGTGAATGGTGCTCAAGAGGGACGAGCCGTAAGGAGAGGGTTACCAAGCGGGAATTCCTTCCCCTTTCCTATTCCCCTTTCTCTCCCCCCCCCTCCATGCCAACCATCCTGTGGACGTCTTTCTCTGCACACCTGTGACTCCTTGCAGGCTGCTTGGTAATGTCCCCCTACCGCTCATCCCTCTTGAGCACCATTCGAGTGGGTGGTCGACTTGGGATCCTCGGGAACTGTATTTTAATGGAAATTCTGGTTTAACCACTTAAGACCTGGACCAAAATGCAGGTAAATGACCAGGCCCCTTTTTGCAATTCGGCACTGCGTCGCTTTAACTGACAATTGACAATTGCGCGGTCGTGCGACGTGGCTCCCAAACAAAATTTGCATCCTTTTCTTTCCACAAATAGAGCTTTCTTTTGGTGGTATTTGATTGCCTCTGCGATTTTAATTTTTTGCGCTATATACAAAAATAGAGCGACATTTTTGAAAAAAAAATCTGTATTTTTTACTTTTTGTTATAAGTAAAATCAAATAAACTTAATTTTAGTCAAACATTTAGGCCAAAATTGATTTAGCCACATGTCTTTAGTAAAAAAAAAAATCGCAATAAAAAAAAAATTAGCTACCTAGCGGGAACAGCGACACTAATACAGCGATCAGAAAAATGATCGCTTAGTGACGCTGGCAATAGGGAGTGAAAGGGTTAACTATGGCGGTGATCAAGGGGTTAAAACTTTATTAGGGGGTGCATGGGGGCTACCCTGAACCTAACACTGACTGTCACACTGCCTGTCACACTGACACTAAATACAGTAATCATACATGTATGATTACTGCATTCAGTGACACTGTGACAGGGGGGAGGGGGGCGATCGCAAGGGGTTAATGTGCCTGCGTGTAGTGTGTGTCAGTGTAGTGTTGTGCAGACTTACTGTGCGATGTGATCTCTCCTCAGCGGTGGTTGAAAATACCGCTGAGGGGAGAGATCACATCACTTCCTCGTTCCTGTGTTTACACAGGAGGAGGAAGTGCACTGCAGGGGGAGCGCGAGGATTGGCTGGGAGTGATCCGGAGGGGGCGGACAAAAACGAATAGCCGCCCCTCATCCCGGATCGCTCGGCCAGCTACGGGGACCGCCGCATGTACCGGGGGGGGGGTCGATCGGACCCCCGACCCACCTCAAGGCACCAACGTATATATACGTTGATGTGCCTGTCGGTGCCATTCTGCCGACGTAAATGTAAATGTGGCGGTCCATAAGCAGTTGAACTATCCATGTCCACACGCAGCCACTTGGTAACTATGCAAAGTTTTTTTACATATAATGTATGCTTTCCTCAATAATTTGTAGAAGCAAATTTTTCTTATTTATGCATTTTGTTACAGCAGCATCAAAAACCTCTGAAGACCCCTCAAGGGGTTGAAACACATCAGGATTTGTCATTTGCCTGTACACGTTGTGGCAGAGCATGGCTCTGTCACTATAAAAATGATGATGAAATGGACACACGGTCTGCATATAGCCAGATTGCAGAGCTGCAGAGCGTAAATTTAAAAACAGAGAAACTGCGCTGGCAGTTTTCTCATATTTTTTCTATTGCTACATGGGGCTCTATGGCTTGGAGATCCTTCAGAGTTATGGGTGGGACGGGATCTCCAACCTGTGTCCAGGTTTTAAAGACAGCCTGCAAGCTGCCTTCCCAGGTGCAGACAGCTCATATAATGAAGGGCTGGGGAGAGCAGAGGAGAGGAAGGAAGGTGAAGTGTGTGGAGCAGTGGCTGCAAGAAAAACGTTGTATGCGGGACAAATGCTGTGTGTGGGACAAACGCTGTATGCGGGACAAGACGCTGTGTGTGTGAAAGGGCTTCAAAGCTGTGTGCGCCCAAGAAGCCCGAAAGCTGTGTGCATCCAAGACTGACACTGGAAGATCTGGTTTAAGGTACCAGTAACTATAGCAGCAGTGCTGCTGACGAGTAGCCAGGTGGGCTGGTGTTTTTCAGTTGTCTTGTGAATATCGTTTAAACCCCTGCGTGGGATTCCTGAGTGGACTTTTATTTTGTTGTTTTCATTCAATAAACATGGCTACCACGCCCTTAACGAGATATGCCTGTTTGGTGCAGTCTCACTACAAGAAAAACGCATTTACCACTAGAGTTAAATACCCCCAATGTTACAACGTTTAATGTCGGATTGCATGGCAATTTTTATGCTTGCATCTTTGTGTGTGTACATAATACAAGAGATTTTTACCAGAGCTCATTTCTCAACAGTTATAATTCCAATCAATTTTATACAATAAAAATTATACACCTTTGTTAATTTTTGAATCTGCTGCTGCCTAAAACCCCACTGGGGGATTTTTCCATATCACTATCTATAAGGATAATCAAAAGTAGCTGTGTTGTGTATTGTGTAACTGAAGTAGTGATTCTCTGCAGTTAGAGGGTTTCACAGACTAAGCTATGCAGCCATTTTTCCCTGAATGGGTCAAAGAGACAATGCTGTGAAGAGTCCATGTTTGTGCAGCTTTCATGTGTTTGTGCAGCTTTCATTATTCTGCAGCATATGCATGTCTTTTGCCATCACATGCATGTTTTTTGCAGCATTAATTCAAAATGCTCAGCTGTTTTGGTAAACTACAAATTACAATTACTCTCTGCCTAATCATTTGGCCGATTACCCATTCTATTAAATACTCACAAATTTGAGGGTACAAAAAAGAATAACAGTACTTTAGTATGTGCCTTCAAAAATAAGTCAGCTAAGATAGCTCCCATTCTTTTGTCCTAGCATCTTTCTTTTAAGACTAATAATGTATTGGGCCAAGTCTGGTTTGTAAATACCAATACTTACATCCTTGAGAATCCCCTATTTTTTAACCATGCTGACACTTCTTCTGGGCTGAACTTGGTTTTAAAACGATGTTTCTGATTGTTCCGGAAACTGTAGTGAAGCAAAACATAGATATAGTTTTCTGTAGCAAACTACCAAATTCATTTGTTGAGTCATATACAGCAAAACACATTTAGTCATCTATATACCTGTCCATTATCTGTGCTCTCTAGTATGTTGCTTGGATAAAACCCCTGTGCCCCTGGGAATTCTCAACCAGCCACCACTGTCTGCTCTGATCTAGAACCTGCAATACAAATAAACAATAAAATAAAAAAGTGGGTTACATTCTTCTAAGCAAAGGAAACATTCATGCTATAAGACAATGATCTATTCTGGCAAATTCAGTAAAGCATTGCAAAGTGAAGAAACTTTTGATAGACAGGTTATAGTTTTTGTACTAAGAACAGGTAAGGATGATTTTTAATTGGATTCTGTTAATTACTGCACTTTTTACATCTTTATTTGCCACTATTTCTTGTTTCCCTTTATTCCTGATTTACTCCAGTGGCTCCATTCCTATGATTCTTTGCTCCGTGACTGTATATATTTTATTTACCATATTTATCTGCCTATTACGCGCACCGGCATATAGTGCGCACCCCTAATCTGGACGGGAAATTCCTTTTTTTTTTTTTTAATTATTACTTACAGTTTGTGTCTTGCCCGCGTCCATCGGCGGCCTTGTCCGGTCCGGAGTCCGTCTGCGGCCTTCATGGTGTCCTCCATGCTTCTCCCGCGCGGTCTCTGAGCTGATCCCCGCTGTGTTTGAACGCCGCTGCTGCCGCCGACATATACCGAGCGCAGTACACTCGGGCATGCTCGGCTCCTCTCAGCTCCTCTCGCATTACCACGAGGGGAGCCAAGCCTGGCAGAGTGTACCCGAGTGTACTCCGCTCAGTATATGTTGGCGGCTCAGTTCAAACACAGTGCGGGAAGCGAGTATCGGCGTATATCGTGTACCCACGATTTTGCCCTGATTTTAAGGGCAAAAAAGTGAGCGGTATACGCCGATAAATACGGTACTATAAAAAGAACAAACAGGAGAGTGCAAATGCCTAGCGTATTACCATAAGCTTTTATTGAACTAAAATACAAATACCAATTGGGTACTCACAAAAGTGATAAATAGGTATGAGCTTCGTATTCGAGTCGAAGTCAGTTCGACTCAAACATCGTATGTTCGATCGTTCATCGAAATACGAACAAAAGGGGTCGTTCGCGCCAAATTCCAGTGACGCGCCACGGCCCATAATTCACTGCGGCATTGCAGGCTTATGACCCGCATGCTTGGCCAATCACAGTGCCATCAGTACAGAGAGCCGTAATTGGCCAAAGCCAGGGTGGCTTTGGCCAACTATGGCTCAGGGGGTTTAATACACGCCCCACACTATAAAAGGCTGCCTGCAGGTTGGCCTTATGTAGTGTGTTGCGGCTGTGGTTAGAGAGAACAGAGAGAGACAGAGAGAGTTTCATTTTTGCAGGTAGATAGAGCAGGCAGGCAAGTCAGTTAATGTTACAGTGTGTAGAGGATATATATACATCCCATGTGTTGTACATATATTTATACACTGTATAGTTTAGCTAGATCAGTTCTTCCTAATTTACTGGCAGGCAGGTGATTGTGCTATTTAACCACTTAAGACCCGGACCAATACGCTGGTAAATGACCCAAGGTGTTTTTGCGATTCGGCACTGCGTCGCTTTAACAGACAATTGCGCGGTCGTGCGACGTGGCTCCCAAACAAAATTTGCGTCCTTTTCTTCCCACAAATAGAGCTTTCTTTTGGTGGTATTTGATCACCTCTGCGATTTTTATTTTTTGCGCTATATACAAAAATAGAGCGACATTTTTGGAAAAAAAACACTATTTTTTTACTTTTTGTTAAAAAAAAATCAAATAAACTAAATTTTAGTCAAACATTTAGGCCAAAATTTATTTAGCCACATGTCTTTAGTAAAAAAAAAAAATCGCAATAAAAAAAATAGCTACCTAGCGGGAACAGTGACACTAATACAGCGATCAGAAAAATGATCGCTTAGTGACGCTGGCAATAGGGAGTGAAAGGGTTAACTAGGGCGGTGATCAGGGGGTTAAAACTTTATTAGGGGGGTGGGGGGGCTATCCTGAACCTAACACTAACTGATTTTTACAGTGCCTGTCACACTGACACTAAATGCAGTGATTAAATCACTGCATTCAGTAACACTGTGACAGGGGGGTGGGGGGGGCGATCACAAGGGGTTAATATGCCTATGTGAGTGTGTGTCAGTGTTGTGTTGGTGCACACTTACTTGGCATGTCTTCTCTCATCAGCAGCGCTGGGAAACAGCGCTGCGATGAGAGAAATGATCATTTCCTCCTTCCTGTGTAAACACAGGAGGAGGAAGTGACAGCCTGGGAGCGCGCTCCCATTGGCTGGGAGCGATCGCGGGGGGGGCGGATAACACGGACATCCGCCCGCAGATCCCGGATCGCTCCCAGAGGTAGGGAGACCCCCGCACGCCGCGGAGGGGGTCCCGATGGGACCCCCGAACCGCACTCAGGCGAGGACGTAAATTTACGCCCTTGTGCCTGTACGAGCCATTCTGAGGCCGTATATGTGCGTGCGGGGGTCCTTAACTGGTTAAAGATGTTTTCACAGGCATACTATAGACACCAGCAAGTACAATAAAGTAATTTTTCATTTTTTATTTATTTTTTATGTAAGGATTCAGGAGCAGTGATTTTAATGATGCTTAAATAAAAAAAGGAAAAATTACTTTAAATATTGTACCTGCTGGGTGTCTATAGTATGCCTGTGAAAACGTCTTTGAGAACCCGGGTCTTGCCTGAGGGTATCAATGAAAAAAAAAGAAGTCCTGAAAAAAAATGACCGCTTTTAAAACTTTTTTTCCATTGATACATGTTTCCTGGGGCTAGACCCGGGTTCTCAAAGACATTTTACGACAATAACTTGCATATTAGGCATTAAAATGAGCACTTTTGAATTCGAACATTCGAGTCCCATAGACGTCAATGGGGTTCTAAATGTTCGAGCAAACGTTCGGTCCGTTCGAAGGTTCTGGTGCGAACCAAACAGGGGGGGGGGGGGGTGTTCGGCTCATCCCTAGTGATAAACAGGCAGTGTAGCAGACCAAACAGACTAGTGGTAATGGAGCATTACTTAATCCCATGCATCACTCGGTTGGCAGGCTGACTCATTTCAGAGATCACACCCCCTTTTTCAGAGCTATGCCAAACAGAGACTTACCTCCTCTTATATATACACTCTCATGCGTACAATCCTAACCTGCCTCACATTGGATGGGTGGGTGACACCACAGCAAAAAACTAGGGTTGTAGGAAATGTGTAAAATAATAAATATAAATAGCCAATCACTTAGCCCATGGATAAATAATAAAACAATTATAAAGTAAAGGGTAAACAAGGGGAGGGGTATGCCTGTATATCACAAATGATGTACAAGTGAATGTGAGAGATGATATCACTAAGAGAGCAAGGGAGAAGGTGGAATCCTTATGGGTAGAGCTACAAATGGAGTATGCTATAGGCCCCCTAACCAGAGGGGAGAGACGGAGGTACACCTCCTATCACAATTTGGATTAGCAGGAAGAATAGGAAGTGTCATTATAATGGGGTATTTTATGTATCCAGATATAGACTGGGTGGAAGAAACCACACATTCACCTAAGGCTTGCCAGTTCCTAAATGTCTTGCAGGACAATTTCATGGGTCATATGGTAAATGCACCAACAAGAAACAAACCTACTGATTACCAACAATACAGACGTGATCACGGATGTGGAAATACGGGGCAGTTTAGGAAACAGCCATAACAGGTCAATTAGTTTTAGTATAAATCACACAAATAGGAAACATAAGGGGAATACAAAGACATTGAATTTCAAAAGAGCCAACTTCCGTAAACTATGATCCTTGATGGAATATAATAATTGGGATAAAATAATAAAATTGGGACAAAGAACACGAAGAGCATATTAAATAAGAGCATTAGCCAGTGCATTTCAATGGCAAATACATTTAAAAGAGCTAATACAATGAGTGCCTTAACTCCAACGCAACAATGTATATAAAAGCAAAGGAGAAGGCCTTCAAAAAATACAAGGCTGAGGGATCACCATCAGCATTCCAACTTTACAAAGAATGCAACAAGAAATGTAAGGGTGCAATTAGGGTGGCTAAGATAGGACACAAAAGGTACATAAATAGTAAGAAAGGGAGGTCAGATTATATTGGTCCTATAAAGAATGATGAAGGGAATCTGGTTACAAAGGATGGTGAAGGTATTGAATTTATTTTTCTCCTCAGTCTTCACAAGGACATTTTTTTTTCATATCCTTTATTTTTTTATCCAAGGAGACAAAGAGGAATAATCATAACAAAAAAGAGGTACATAGTCACATACATATTGCCATAGGCGTGCGCACAGGGTGTGCCAGGTGTGCCCAGGCACACCCTAATCCCCCTGAGCAGCACAGATTCCCCCTACTGCCCTGGCTCCTATCTTTCCCCCCGCAGCGCTGCCAGCTTCCCTCCTCTACTATCGGCTGTTGCTGCTGAGATGTTTTAGGAATGGGTAAGGTGCCAGTAAATATGTAATTTACCGGCCCTTTCCCTTTCTGAAAGAACATCGCGAGTGATCGGTAGTGTGTGTTTTGGCTTTGGGGGGCACATCCTAATGCAATATGCTGCGCACACCTATGCATATTGCCACTCAGGGCAAAAAGAAACAATCAAATAAAAAACATATCTATATCTCTCTTTTCCTATGGTGTTATACTAGTTAAAGCGGGGGTTCACCTTAAAAACAATTTTCTAACATTACATTAAGCTCACTCTCGACATTGACAGTATGCTGATTTTTTATTTATTTTTTGCTGTATATACCTTGTATAGCTATTTTCTTCCCCGTCTTCCGGGTAGTGCCTCAAGCGGGAGTGGGTGTTCCTATGCAGCAGTTAGTGATTGACGTGATGACAAAAACAACCCCCCTGTCGCATAAGGAGCGTCACGAGTTGCCGAAAGAAGCCAAACGTCGAACGTCCTTATGCGACGGGGGGGGGGGGGTAGTTTTTGTCATCATGTCAAAAACTGCTGCATAGGAATGCCCACTCCCGCGGGAGGCACTATGCGGAAGCCGAGGGAGAAAATAGCTATACGAGATATGTACAGAAAAGGAAAAAAAAATTGGCATACTGTCAATGTCGAGAGTGAGTTGTAATGTAATGTTAGAAAATTGTTTTAGGGTGAACCTCTGCTTTAACGAAACATCTTAACCACTTTAGCCCCGGACCATATTGCTGTCCAAAGACCAGAGCACTTTTTGTGATTCGGCACTGCGTCGCTTTAACTGACAATTGCGCGATCGTGTGACGTGGCTCCCAAACAAAATTGCCGTCCTTTTTTTTCCCACAAATAGAGCTTTCTTTTGGTGGTATTTGATCATCTTTGCGTTTTTTATTTTTTGCGCTATAAACAATAATAGAGCGACTATTTTGAAAAAAATGCAATATTTTTTACATTTTGCTATAATAAATATCCCCAAAAAAGATATAAAAAAACATTTTTAGGCCAATACGTATTCTTCTGCATATTTTTCGTAAAAACAAATCACAATTAGCGTTTATTGATTGGTTTGCGCAAAATTTATAGCGTTTACAAAAAAGGGGGTAGTTTTATGGCATTTTTATTAATATTTTTTTTTTTAATAGTAATGGCGGCGATCAGCATTTTTTTTCAGTACTGCGATATTATGGCGGACACATCGGACACTTTTGACACATTTTTGGGACCATTGGCATTTTTATAGTGATCAATGCTATAAAAATGCATTGTATTACTATAAAAATGCCATTGGCAGTGAGGGGTTAACACTAGGGGGCGGAAGGGGTTAAGTGTGTTCCTGTTTGTGTTCTAACTGTATGGGGGGGTGGACTCACTAGGGGAAATCACTGATCTTCTGTTCATACATTGTATGAACAGAAAATCAGCGTTTCCCCCGCTGACAGGAACGAGAGCTTTGTGTTTACAGCTCTCGTTCCCCGGTCTGTACCGAGCGATCGCGTGTGCCCGGCGGCGATCGTACCCGCCGGGCACGCGCGCGGGACTCGGGGGCGTGTGCGGGGGGCGCGCGCGCTTGGCCGCCGGCGGCACGCACACGCCCCCTAGTGGCCAAAAAAGAGAGGACGTAGAGCTTCGTGCTCCCGCGAGACAGAGCCACCGTCCCACAGTAATAAACCTTCTTATCCATATCTCTTAACTTAACATAATTGGTGTTCTCATTCACCTTAACCTCTTTATTTCCCCTTCCTTATATAACCTGCCTTTCTCACCCCTTCCCAAAAAAAAGAAAAAAAAAAAAAGGGGATCCCCCCTACCCCCTTCCCCCAAAACCCACTCAAGCGATGGGGGGTACCATCTTCTTATTACTGTAACTCACAGCTATAGACACACCCCCCCAGAGGGACTCCTCACTCCATACTTTCCTCGGTCAACATTCTCTTCCCCTCTTCAGAATACATGAATAAATTCTATCCTGTCAATGTTTCAACATACTGTTCTCTTTTATTTCGGGCTGAAAGAACCAGATCTTCTATAGCTCCTATCTCTTTGACTCTATTAAGTCATCTCGTGATGGAGGGTGTTGTAGTGTCTCTCCACTGTAAGGTTATTCTGCTTTTAGCGGCGTTAATCAAATGACACAACACCGATTTTTTTGTATGTCCGTACCGGAATCTGTGAGCAGTGGAGCAAGAAAAAAGCAGGGTCATCTGGTATAGGAAACTCTATAATTTTTGGGGAAATACTCTGGACTTCAAGCCAGTATTGTCTTACTTTTTCACAAGACCAAAATATATGCAACAGAGTTCCCTGCTCCAGTCCACATCTCCAGCATCGCTCTGAGTTTTCTGTAGAAAATGTATGCAACTTTACTGGGGTGTAGTACCATTGGGTTAGAAGTTTGTAGTTGGATTCCTGTATTAGCATACAAACTGAGGAATTCAATGCCAAGTGGATGATATGCTTACGCTGAGTTGACGAAAAAGTACTCCCCAAGTCTCTTTCCCACTTACTAATTCCCGGCATCATAAAATCCCACTGAGGGGAATTCAGCAATCCATACATCTTAGGCCGCGTACACACGACCAAATACATCTGTTCAAATCGGTCTGGCAGACCGATTTGAACAGATTTGTCTGCTGGGATGTATTGGTTTGATCGTGTACACACGATCAAACCAAAATCCCCGCCGGCAGACAGCGCGGTGACGTGGCGGTGACGTTGACGCCGCCACGTCACCGCACCAGGAAGTAAAACACTTCCGCGCATGCGTCGAATCCATTCGACGCATGTGCGAGCAGATATGTCTGCTAGTTAGCGTACTAACCAGCAGACATGTCGGACGGATGGATTCCCAGCTGACAGATTTTAAAGCATGCTTTAAAATCTGTCGGCTGGCCAAATCTGTCTGTCCACCCGTACACACGATCGAATCTGTCTGCTGAAACGGTCTGGCAGACCGTTTCCAGCAGACAGATTTGATCGTGTGTACGCGGCCTTAGAGACCACTCGTGATAATGGTTCCTCATAATCACAGTAGGCCTCAAATTTTGTTTACTGTCGCTGGAAATTAGACGGTTGTCCCAGAGATCTCAGACAGTGATTTACTTGGAGCGCCTGCCAGAAGCTGAATTCAAAAGTACCCCCTGGTTTCATTAGGGAATCAATAGTTTGCCAGGTTTCTGTTTGCAAGAAAGGTGAAACTTGCACAGTACGCTTTTCTTTTAGTTTCTTAAATACTCCTCCCTCTGTTCCTGGTAAAAAAAAAACTGGATTCCCCATTATAGGGAACAAGGGGGATTGTAAAAAACAAACAAAAAGACAGGCGCCAATAAATAAACTGCTGGACTTTAATGAAAAAGTAACATAAAAGCACTCACACTCACATAAGTACACAGGCATAAGGTGAAGGTCTTCATGAATCGTCCAGACCAGCCGAGGATTGGTAGGGTCCCAGGAAAATCTTCATGCTGATGTCTGCTGTGCAGAGAGGACAAACAGCGCTGATTTCCGGGAACGTGCAGGTGTTGTGTGCGAGCGTGTCAGCGAAGGAAGCTGGAGCGCACTCTGGAACGCACGATGGGACGCTACGGTTGCGGCTTGGAAGGGGGGAATGACGTCATCACGCAGGACTTCAAGGATACGACGCGTTTCAATGCAAGTGCCGTGTGTTGAATCTCTGACACACGGCGCGCACCTTTTTCAAGTTCTACCCATCGTGCGTTCCAGAGTTCGCTCCAGCTTCCTTCGCTGACACGCTCGCACACAACACCTGCACGTTCCCGGAAATCAGCGCTGTTTGTCCTCTCTGCACAGCAGACATCAGCATGAAGATTTTCCTGGGACCCTACCAATCCTCGGCTGGTCTGGACGATTCATGAAGACCTTCACCTTATGCCTGTGTACTTCAACCTTTATGTGAGTGCTTTTATGTTACTTTTTCATTAAAGTCCAGCAGTTTATTTATTGGCGCCTGTCTTTTTGTTTGTTTTTTACATGTCCTTGGAGCATTGCTTCGGCTCCCCACGCAAGGCTGCCTTTCATCAAAGAACTGTGACTCATTACAAAGCTTTTTATAGCTTATAGGACTCTGCACTGAGGACAATTTAAAATCATAGTAGTTCCTGTGTGCGCCAGCATTGTGGTTTTCTTTTTAACAAGGGGGATTGGCCCGTTGAGAACTTTGGATTTCGGCAGACCTTAGCCGCAATTAACAACAGTGGACCAATTGTAAGATGTTTCTTCAGAATACTTGTTAATACATTATAGCACCAAGGGGCTCTGCGTAATGGTATCGGACTGATCTGTTGCTCCATCTCAACCCAGCGTTTATAATTCCTGTGCCTACACCAGTCTACTAATCTTGTCAGGTGAGCTGCTTGGTAATATTTGACAATGTCTGGGACTGCCACCCCCCCAAAGCACTTGGGTAACATCATCAACTCTTTTTATTCTTGGTCATTTCCCTGCCCATATGAATTTCATCAGGAGGGTACTCATTTGTCGGAGGAAAACCGTTTGAATAGTTATCGGCAGAGCCTGAAACAAATACAGCATTTTTGGCAAAATACTCATCTTAACTATGTTGTTTCGACCGAACCACCATGAATGGAATCCATGTTGCCATTTCTTCAGGAGAATTCTTACCGAATTATAAAGTGGAGGGAAATTTATTTAAAACATTTCCTTTAAATTGTCTGGGATCAGTGTACCCAAGTACTTTAGCACAGTCTTCCACTTGAATCCAAAATTTAGTTGTATAATCTTACACTTCTGAGGTGACATTGCCACACTCATCACTTCAGATTTAGCCTGATTTATTTTTAGATTCGACAGCTCACCGTATCTTTCGATCTCTCTCACAAGATTAGGTAGTGAGACGTGTGGGTTGGGCATAGAGAATAACAGATCATCTGCATAAGCTGATACTTTGTGCGTTTGTTCTCCTATCTGTACTCCCTGTATATCTGGGTTTTGGCGTACTCTATTTAATAAGGGTTCCAAAGAAAGTGCAAATAATAAAGGTGAAAGAGGACATCCCTGTCGTGTGCCGTTTGTAATCTTAAAAGATTTTGAAAATATTCCATTAACTCTTACCGCGGCCTGTGGGGTTGTGTAGACGCTCCCGATACATCCAATCATGCGCTCCCCCAACCCCAAATGATGCAGCACTGAAAAAAGAAAACACCAACTTACTCTGTCGAATGCCTTCTCGGCATCGGTATTTAGTAATACGCAAGTGATGTTTTCCATTGGCATAGTGGGCCAGGTTGAGGACTTTTATTGTGTTATCCCTTGCCTCCCGTGTGGGGATAAATCTCACCTGAGCCATAGTTGGAGCCGTGCTGCTAATACTTTCGTAAAGAGTTTTAAGTCTGTGTTTAATAATGAGATCGGCCTGTAACTACTGCACTCCGCTGGGTCTTTCCCTTCTTTTGGGATGACCATGATGTATGCTAACAGCGTGTCCCGGGGCTTTCCCGGCCTTCACGGTTTTTAATATTGCATTCAGTTCCTCCATTGAAATAGGGGGTTTCTAGACTAGTTCTGGCAGGTGAGGAAAGCCTCGATAGATCTGCTGAGGAAAGGTATTCCTCCATTTTTGACGGGGTGATCAGTGTATGTACCAAATTATACAAAGCAGAGTAGTATTTACCAAATTCCCCTGCTATAACGTTTGGCTTTCGCTTTAGTTGTCCCTCCTTCCCCTTAATTTGCAGGATATACGTTGAAAGATTTTTTTCCCTCAGTTTCCCGGGCAGCAATTTACTGCATTTGTCTCCAAGTTCATATTTTCCTTCCCCGTTGTATTATCGCTTTGGCCTTACAACGTAAAATTTCTGTGATCTGCCTTCTTAAGCGATCTAATTCTCTTCCTATATGGGGCTCTTGTGTCCTTTTATGTTGGAGTTCCAACTCCTGAATTTCCTCTAATAATTTTTTAACCTGTTCTCGTCTCTTTTTCAGAAATGATCCATGCTTGATCAGTTTTCTCCTGATAACAGTCTTGTGCGCCTCCCACACCACTCCCGGGTCACTCCCAGGTGTATCGTTTACTTGAAAGTAGGCTGTAATCTCTTGAGCCACATCTTCCCTGACTTCAGGGTTTTGTAATATGCTCTCATTTAGACGCCACCTTCTCTCCTGGGCAAGAGCCGCGCTGGACAGTGAGAGGCGCAGGCTGGCCGGGGCATGATCTGACCACGTTATACCACCAATAGATACTTTCATCACAGAGGAGAATAAATAGTGGGGGATCAGAAACAGGTCTATGCGGGAATATTTCAAACAAAACAGTGAAACAACAACATTTTAGAACTCAAAAGTCCCAAAGTATAATGTAAAACTGTAGCAGCGCTACTTCCAAACAGGCGTCTGGAACACTTCTATATGTCAATCGAATAAAGGAAATCAGATGATAGTGTAGATGGATGCGATACACAGAAAAAGTCCTTCAATTTGTGCTCCTTTCACCAGGGGGGGTGTTCACCACGTGGGTGGTATCAACTCCCCTTTTGGGGATGCACTCACCAAAAATATGAAAATTGAGAGCCTTGACTATATATTCATGTATGTCCTGGAAGTTACACTCTCCACCAGCCGGTATGTTTTTTATTCAATCAAACCGAATCACATATAATGGGAAAAAAACTCATATAGTGTGATATAGATTCAAACAAGTTTATTGAGCCCCAAAACATCCCCTTATAAAATGTGCGTACCACAGTGCAGAAATAACAAGCAAATAATATCACTACTGTGCCTGTATGCCTCTCCTGGCCGGACAGTGAAGTTGTTTGGTGTTTAACCTCTCTCCTGTTCCTGGTCCTGGGGGCTGTACAGAATGTTACGTCAATGGATAAGCGTGACGCGTCAAAATGTCCCTTCTGCCCATAGCTCATAAAGGGCCATTTTATTTTTATTTTTTTCAAATAACACCTTTTAAAAAAAAATGCTATTGCACTTTTTGTCCCCAGATCTCATATTTAAGAGGTCCTGTCATGCTTTTTTTCTATTACAAGGGATGTTTATAGTCGTTGTAATAGGAATAAAAGTGACACAATTGTTTTTTTTAAAGAACAGAGTAAAAATAAAAGGTAATATAAATAATAAACAAAAAAAGGTTTAAACGCACCACGTCCCGCCGAGCTCGCTTGCAGAAGCAAACGCATACGTGAGCAGCACCCCACATTTGAAAACCTTGTTCAAACGACACATGTGAGGTATCACCGCGATCGGTAGAGTGAGAGCGAAAATTCTAGCCCTGAACCTCCTCTAACTCAGAACATGCAACCTGTAGAATTTTTTAAGCGTTGCTTATGGAGATTTTTAGGGGTAAAAGTTTGTCTCACTTCCACGAGTTTTGAAGCATGGGTATCCATTTACTCGGCATAACATTATCTTTTACAATACAAAAAAAATTGGGCTAACTTTACTGTTGTCTTATTTTTTTAATTTTAAAAAGTGTACTTTTTAAAACAAAAGTGCGTTTATAAGACCGCTGTACAAATATGGTGTGACAGATAGTATTGCAACTACTGCCATTTTATTCTCTAGGGTGTTAGAAAAAAAACTATGTTTGGGGGTTCTACGTAATTTTCTAACAAAAAACTGTAACGTGTAAAAACAAATCTCAGAAAGAGGCTTGGTCCTTATTAAGTCACCGGGACCAGATGGCTTGCACCCATGGCTTACACCCGAGGGTCCTTAAGGAACTCAGTTAAGTAATTGTCAGACCATGGTTCCTAATTTTTACGAACAGTCTACTGACTGGAATAGTATCAGCTGATTGGAGAAAAGCCAATGTAGCACCAATATTTAAAAAAGGGCCAAGATACATCCCTGAGAATTACAGACCAGTTAGCCTAACATCCAATTTTATGCAAGTTCTTGGAGGAGATGAGAAGGGACGATATACAAGATTTCAGTAATTACAACAGTATCATTAGCAGTAATTAGCATGGATTCATGAAGAATCGTTCTTGCAAAACCAATCTATTAAAGACAAAAAGACCCAAAGGGTTGACGCTGCGCTAATGTGCAAATGAATAATAACAGTGAACAGTGAACAATAAGCTGCCAGCACTAAATTGTGTACAACAATTTAAAAAGACATACAAAATACAGGAGGTGCAGCGCTATCAAGAATTGATAAAAAACATACACATTAATTATTAAATATGTGAACATAAGATCATTAAGAATAAACCGGAGGAGAGCTTGAAGAGCAAAGAAGAGAAAAAATGAATTACAATAAAATAAATCTCCAATGCTGAACAGTTGTGAGATCTAGTAGAAAAGTCCAGTGTAAATCTTGTGATGAAAAAACTGTGAAGAAAGTAGCCACGTAGACTCCAAGGTGCTATAAGATGAAGAAGAATATCCACCCTGCACTCGTGATATAAGATTGCCTGCTTACCACAAATAAAGACTGCTTTGCATCAGTCTCATGAAGCATAGGGACGTTCGGTCTCCCTGAAAACAATCCGCATGTAAACAAGGTACAGCTCAGCAATGGGTCCGGGACAAGCACGTGTACGATAAAAAGAGAAGGACTCCCATAGCGTATTATGTGTAACAAACGATGGATTTAATAAGTAATGCACTTACAATTGTTCGATGGAAAAAGGCATGTAACAATCAGATCGTAACCTCTCCAATCCGATACCTCTCGCTACTCGAATGGAAAACACCGCCTTCGTTCAGGACGGAACGCGATGACGACACGGCACCCTACAATCGTTTCGTCACGACAGGACTTCAACGGGGGTTTGGCCGGATGTTGGCGTCAGCGCGTATGGTGTTTAAATAACAGCGGACTCCATTTTGAAACAGGGAAAGCTCTCATATTAACTGAGGGCTAATAATACGCGGTTTTGAGGTAGCGAGAGAAGTTAGGGAATAGTAAGAAAAATAAATCAATTAACATAAAAGATGAAATTAAAGTTAAAATTGATGGTGGGAACGTGGAGAAGTTTTCCATTGGTAGGAAGGTATCGGAGTATATAACAACAATTGTATTCCACAAATACATAAATAAATAATAATTATATTAAAATTATTACATATCTTTAATAATTTAAAAAATGTAATTTTAAAAAAGGTTTAAATCTTTAAAAACTGGTTACCGATTGAGATATCCGAAATTAACCCAATAAAAAATATAGCATATAAAAATAAATTAGGAATTATTTAAAAAACAGTTGATATCCCAGTCAACGTTAAGGCCGAATGGAATAAAAGATTTCATACAGAAAATCCAACGGGTTTCGAGTCTAGATATGGCTCGGACCATATTAGCACCACGCCAATGTGGACGAATGTTATCTATGGCAAAAAAGCTAGTACCTTTGATTTGCCTATTATGATATTTATCATAATGCCTAGAGAGGTTATGTTTTGGAAAACCACTCTTAGCTCTCTTTTGGTGCGGCCTATATATTGCTTTGAGCATGGACACTGTATCATGTAAACTACATACTTAGTTGAGCAGGTGATAAATGATTCAATTTCAAAGGTTTTGGCAGTAACTGAGGATTGAAAAGTGGTACATTTACGATCCTTAAACTAATTTAACTTACAGATACTGCACTTGCGGCAAGGGAAAAAGCCTTTGAGGGATTGAAAAAAAGCTAGAGATTTGGACGGGTCAATAACGTTCTGTGCTACACTATGTCGCAAAGCTGGTGCTCCTTTAAATATCAGAACCAGATTTTCAGGGATATGAGCAGCTAGAATTTTATCACTTCTCAGAATACCCCAGTGTTTCTTTAGAATTTTTTTGATAGAGAAATGTTGGTTAAAATATCTTGTGGTCATAGACCAACTGTATTTCTCTGAAGAGGTGGCGTTGGTTTTGCTGCCTCTTATAAGCAAAGACTCTCTATCCATTTGTACAACCTTGCTGATCGTCTCATTGATAGTATCCTCATGGTAACCCTTATTGAGAAATCTTTGCTTGAGAGTATTTGATTGATCCAAAAAATCTGTTAATTCTGAACAATTTCGTCTTATGCGTTGGAATTGGCCTTTCGGTACAGCTGCCAACCAGGAACTGTGATGACAGCTTGTGACGGGAATGAATGCATTACAATCCGTTTCTTTGAAAAAGGTATTAGTAATCAGTTTCCCATCTCTAACAACAATATTTAAGTCTAAAAAATGGATGTGGGAAGTACTAGTTTCATACTGGAAAGAGATACCTCTGGTGTTATTAAGTTTGGAAAAAATGTCTCCAATGACGTGGCATCTCCCTCCCATATGAGTATCACGTCATCAATGTAGCGTTTCCAAAATCGCAATTCTGTGGGGGTCTGAGTATCGATGACTTCGCGTTCCCAATAGGCCATGAATAAATTGGCTAAGCTGGGGGCAAATTTAGCCCCCATAGCTACTCCGCATATTTGTAAGAAAAAGGTGCCTCCAAACCAAAAATAATTATGTGTAGTCGCAAACTTTAATAATTCCAAAATAAATTCTCTCTGTAGCGACGATAGGTCAGGGTCTTGCTGAAGGTAAAAGTCAACTGCTTGTAAGCCATGTTGATGGGTGATCACAGTATAGAGGGAAGCCACATCCGCCGTATAGAAAAAGAAGAAGCTGCGCTGCATTAAAATATTGCAAACATAAAACATAGATAAACAAAATGCTGTATATATATGGTGCACAAAAAAAACCTGTGCAAAATTCAGTAGTTGACACTAATGATGAATGATCAAAAGTTTGTGTAGGATAGATGAATCCCAAAAGTTCAGAGAAGTATATGACAGATAACAAAAGTAGTCCGAATGGGTGTTGAACAGCTCCAAAGGAATCGTGTGCATCAGCCAGATTGATAAGAGTATCCTCCACCACTTATATTCTAACTGCTTACCAAAATGATTGGACCTCTAACGAGATCAACAGCGCATAGAATCAAAGCAAGCCAGCACAAAAAATCTAGGCATCCTGTCACTCTGTCTGTGTCTCCTTATCCATATGTAGTCAGATTATCGTTCCTCCATAAGCATGACCCAGAAGGAAAACATTGACATAGCGTAATAACGTCTAAAAATGTTTTTTATTGTATGTAAAAGATACACTCACATTTATGCAGATTAAAAAGTGCGTGTAACTGCTGTAGCCGGCCGGCTCTGTCATCCGCTCTTCGTTCCGGATAGACAGCGTGGTACAATTCGTGGTGACGTCAGCACGCCGCTTTACCCTACGCTGTTTCGTCACAACAATGACTTCTTCCAGGGGCATGAGCGGCGTGCTGACTCGCCACTCTTTATTCAGCAAAAAACATCCAAGGACCGCCCAGCTCTGAAGTTTGAAAATCGAGGGCGCGATCCGCCATTTTGGATTAGGGATCCCTGCCAGTAATAAGCTGGTGTAAATAGGGATAAACTATAGCAAAGAAAACAAATCTAATGCCAAGTCTCCAGTCACAAATCGGAATGTTTAAACTAAGGTTGCCGTATGTAGACCATACACGCCGCGACCACAGATGAAAAAACATATAATGGTTTAAGGACTGGATTTCCAAAATGAAAACATAGATATAATGACATATCAAAAATGCTTAATATTGGTTTCTATATAATAGAAAAGTTTAAAAAGGCTATATAAAATCATTGCTCAGTGTCACATATGTTACGGGCTAAATCAATAGCACATATAGTAAATGATTTTAATCAAAACGTGGTTTAGGAAATAATTTAAAAAAATGACGTTAAAAATGTTGTTGGAAAAAGTGCGCATGACCATACGCAACAAAAATGGCAGAACAACAATATAATTCAAATCTAAATGGCAGAAAAAGAACCATAATGTTCTATAAAAAATATAAAAATGAATTTAATTTAGTATAAAATAATAAATATATAAGTACAAAATAGAGAATGGCAAAAAAAGGGGAAGACCCAGATTAGCCAAAAATCAGAGTCGGTTTACAAAGACCAAAATATTACATATTACGATTAGCCATTATCAATGAAAGCGTTTACATCTGTGTCTACATTGAGTCCATAAGGAATGTAGGTACAGATTCGATATATCCAGGCCATTTCAAGCCTGGATAATTCTCTAACTAACGAACTACCTCTCCAATGAGGATCGAATTTATCTATCCCCATGAAGAGGGTTCCTTCTAGGTACGATTATGGTATTGATCATAATGGCTGGATACTGAGTGTTGTGAAAACCCAGACCTAATGTTGGTAATATGTTCACCTAATCTTACTTTCATTTGTCTTTTGGTCCTGCCAATATATTGTAACCCGCACGGACACTGTAAGAGATAAACAACCCCGGTTGTACTGCAAGTAATGAAAGGATGAAGCCTTCCCTCCATTGAAAATTTTTAATAAATTCAAAACCTCAGTAGTGTCACGTAAAAAAGCAGGAGTGGAAGAAACCAAGGGCTGTAAAAAATGATCTACATATTTACCGATCCTAGAAGTAACGGAATCGATTCCGCTAATAATAGGGCGGCCTGATGGTTTAATCAACCTCTTGTGCAATTTCGGTAGATAGTAGATCACCGGTACACGTGGTGTGATAGGTATGAGATGGGCATGCTTTTTTTTATTGAGTATCCTTTTCTGCAACCCCTGGTCAACAAGGGTGGAGAGTAACTTCCTATACTTAACTGTGGGGTTGGAAGGTAAGGTGGTATATGTGGATTGATCAGACAGCTGCCGGTTCATTTCCTCTACATACTGTGCTTTATCCAAGATGACGATGCCACCCCCTTTGTCTGCTGGTCGAATTACTATGTCTTTACGCTGACAAATCATTTTGACATTGGTTTGAATTGGGAAGGATCCTCTGGGTTTGGAAATTTTTAAAGATAAAAGATCTTTAGTGACAAGTTCTTTAAATACCTGAATCGCAGGAGCTACAAACCCAAGGGGGTTGAAAAATGATGCATTTCTTAAATTGGTGTGTTGAATAGGGGCAATATTTACTGATGAATTGACATCAGAATTGGCTCCAGATCGATGTATAGATGAGGGGGGATCCTATGTATAATCTGGGTTCCATTACCAATGGGGTTCAGGATGAAATGTCGCTTTATATTCATCTTACGAACAAATTTATTCACATCAATAAAGGTTTCGAATTTATTGAGTTGGTGTGGCGGGGCGAACTTGAGACCTCGACTTAAAATATTCTGTTTGCCTACTGTTAAGGAGACTGAACTCAGATTAAAAATCCCTCTTAGATCCGTTGTTTTCTTATCTTTGGCCCTAGCTTGCCTCCCCCCTCTGGTGCCTCTCTGTCATCGTGATCTTTCTTGCTTTTGTTGCGTGTTAAGGGAAAAAAACGTGGTGGACTAATATCACATGGTGAATCTGTATAGTAATCCCCTTGTGTTGGTTGGACATTTGGATAATTGGGGTGCTGTGTAATGACATAGCTATCCTCATAAGTATCTGATTGAAAGCTAGATAGAGGAGCAATGCGGTTTTCAAGAGGGATGCGCCCCGGAGTTTGAATCCTCGGATCTCCTCTATAATCCCCATGACCTTGTATTATTGGTTTGAGATTCCAGCGGTCCCGTGGGTCACTGCGAGAATCCCGGGGATCGCTAGCATTATGATTCCAGCGATCCCGTGAGTCATGCTGGGAATCACGGGGGTCATTGGCATAATTGGTAGAATTAGAAGGGTATGGTCTAAAATGCTATGTGACTTTGATATCACCCCTTTCTTCAGAAAAACTCATAAGTGGCTGAGGTTCTCTAGGGATATAGTACCCATTATGGACATTATCCCGATAAGGGGGATCCCTTCCAAAAGGTCCTCCTTTGGAGCGAGTCCCAGTAGGGGGGGCATGAGAATAGGTTTTCTTTGATGGCTTGTAGGGTTTGGATGGAAGAGGAGCATTGCCAGTAGGCTGATTCCTATTGTTTGCTGGGCCTTGTGATTGCAAACGGGGAGGTGCAGGGTTAATATTTGAAGAAGTAGACGGTAGTTGAGAAGGTGGAGCTGTGATGACAGCTCTACTGCTCTCAGTATTCTCTAGGACTGTCTGCCATTTGAAGACGACTTTATTTGAGTAGTCAGTGAGATCACGATTACATTTTTTCTTTTTCTTATTTTTTTGATCTAATCCTTCTTTCTCAATTAATTCCCTCAGATGTTCTGATTTAGATAAATAAAGTTCTTGATCCTTAAATATATTGAGTTTGGCTCTCACTAGCCCAATTTCTTCATTTAGGGATTGCAGTTTGGCCTGCTTTTTTTCCACAAGAAACTGTAGAAATTTGACCCCTATATCATTAAAATAAAGATACCAACCCTCAATGTCAGTTTCACCCTTCTGGGGGGCCACTTCCCACCTGAGACTGCGAGGTACCATTTTTTAATTTAAATAAATAATTTTTATTTAATTATTATTTATTGATGTATTTGTGGAATACAATTGTTGTTATATACTCCGATACCTTCCTACCAATGGAAAACTTCTCCACGTTCCCACCATCAATTTTAACTTTAATTTCATCTTTTATGTTAATTGATTTATTTTCCTTACTATTCCCTAACTTCTCTCGCTACCTCAAAATTATTATTAGCCCTCAGTTAATATGAGAGCTTTCCCTGTTTCAAAATGGAGTCTGCGGTTATTTAAACACCATACGCGATGACGCCAACATCCGGCCAAACCCCCGTTGAAGTCCTGTCATGACGAAACGGTCGTAGGGTGCCGTGTCGTCATCGCGTTCCGTCCTGAACGAAGGCGGTGTTTTCCATTCGAGTAGCGAAAGGTATCGGATTGGAGAGGTTACGATCTAATTGTTACATGCCTTTTTCCATCGAACAATTGTAAGTGCATTACTTATTAAATCCATCGTTTGTTACACATAATACGCTATGAGAGTCCTTCTCTTTTTATCGTACATGTGCTTGTCCCGGACCCATTGCTGAGCTGTACCTTGTTTACATGCGGATTGGTTTCAAGGAGACCGAACGTCCCTATGCTTCATGAGACTGATGCAAAGCAGTCTTTATTTGTGGTAAGCAGGCAATCTTATTTCACGAGTGCAGGGTGGATATTCTCCTTCATCTTATAGCACCTTGGAGTCTACGTGGCTACTTTCTTCACAGTTTTTTCATCACAAGATTTACACTGGACTTTTCTACTAGATATCACAACTGTTCAGGATTGGAGATTCATTTTATTTTAATTCATTTTTTCTCTTCTTTGCTCTTTAAGCCCCCCCTTCGGTTTATTCCTAATGAGCTTATGTTCACATATTTAATAATGAATTTGTATGTTTTTTATCAATTCTTGATAGCGCTGCACCTCCTGTATTTTTTAAAACCAATCTATTAACCTTCTATGAGGAGGGGAGCTGCCATCTAGATAATGGAAGGCCCGTAGATGTGGTGTATCTGGATTTTGCAAAAGCATTTGATACAGTTCCCCATAAACATTTACTGTACAAAGTAAGGTCTGTTGGCATGGACCATAGAGTGAGTACATGTATTGAAAACTGGCTACAGGGGTGAGTTCAGAGGGTAGTGATAAATGGGGAGTACGCGGAATGGTCCAGGATGGAAAGTGGGGTAACCCAGGGTTTTGTCCTGGAACCATAAGCGATCAATCTCTGTATTTGCAGACAATACTAAGCTAAGCAGGGCAATAACTTCTCTACAGGATGTGGAAACCTTGCAAGAAAATCTGAACAAATGAATGGGGTGGGCAACTACATGGCAAATTAGGTTTAAGATAGAAAAATGTTAAATAATTTGGGTGGCAAAAATATGAATGCAATCTACGCTCTAGGGAGAGAACTTCTGAGGGAATCTAGGATTGAAAAGGACCTGGGGGCCCTAGTAGATGACAGGCTCAGCAATGGCATGCAATGCCAAGCTGCTGCAAACAAAGCATAATCAGAATATTGACATGCATTAAAAAGAGGATTTACTCCAGAGATAAAACGATAATTCTCCCACTGTACAAGACACTGGTCTGGTCCCACCTGGAGTATGCTGTCCAGTTCTGGGCACCACTCCTCAGGAAGGATGTGCTGGAACTGGAGAGAGTCCAGAGAAGGGCAACAAAATTAATAAAAGGAATGGAGGACCTTAGTTATGAGGAAAGCTTACAAGCACTGAACATGTTCTCTCTGGAGAAAAGATGCTTGAGAGGGGCTATGATTTCAATGTACAAATACCGTACTGGTGACCCCACAATAGGGATAAAGCTTTTCCGCAAAAGGGAATTTAATACAGAACTCTAATAAGTCACTAAAATTAGAAAGAAAATTGGTTTAACCTCACACTGCGTAGAGGGTTCTTTACTGTAAGAGCTGTTAGGATATGGAATTCTCTTCCATAGGCAGTGGTTTCAGCAGGGAGCATTGATGATAATTAAAAAATCTTACATAGGCACCTGAACGACCACAACATACAGGGATATACAATGTAATACTAACATAAAATCACACACACGGGTTGGACTTGATGGACTCTTTTTTCCAACCTCGTCTACTATGTAACTATATATAATTGAATCCAATACCTACCTATTTTTCTCCCACAGAAAGGATGCAAATGTAAAGTAGCAGGCTATGTGGAGACAAAATGGCTACTAGATCTTTCTGCTGCCTTTGATGCTGTTGACCACTGACTCCTTCTAAAAAAAACTCCACTATCTTAACCTCCAAGACTCTGCTCTTTCCTGGCTCTTTTTCTACCTATCAGACCATTCCTTCAGTGTTGTCTGCAGCTTTGTCTCCTCTTCTCCCCTTCCTCTTTCTGTAGGGGTCCCCCAAGGTTCTGTCCTCGGATGCCTTCTCTTTTCCATCTAAACCTCTCCCTTGGTCACTTGATAAATGCCCATTGCTTCCAATACCATTTCTATGTTGATGACACCCAAACCTATCTCTCGACTCACCTCACTCCTCGAGTCTCATGTCACATTACTAACTTATTAAATGACATACACATTCACTGTAAAACTGAGCTTATAATATTCCCCCACACCTGTGCCCCCTCCCCTGACTTCACCAATAATACAACTCTCAGCCCCCCCCCCCATGCCAGGCTGCTGGTTGTAATCCTGGACTCTGACCCATCCTTTCAGCCTCAAATCTAATCACTGTCCAAATCTTGTATTCTTCACACATGGTGAGGCAATCAATTCTGAAGTCTTTAACCGCATCCAATTTGCATAACATGTGAATGTGACCGACTCTCAATAAACCAGGTTCACACATGTCCGGGGTGGCTGCGATGCAGTTTTGAAAAGGGTCCCGTGTGTTTTTGGGTGCGATTCAGGTGCAAGTTCAGGAAAACGTTTGCAACTGAACCGGTGAAAATTAGCAAAACTCGGTCCCATCAACTCATCATCATTTTCTTATTTCTCGTTGAAATTCAGAGAAAGCCAAATTCCTACCACACAAATAAGAGATTCCATATTGTGATATGTAAAACCAGCAATTTCTCTACTCGTTAACCAAGACTATAGCACATTTCTAGGCAAGTCTCTAAGGCAAAGAGTAGCACATTTATTACATTTATTAGAAAAGGGGGTGCATTCTGAGGCAAAATTCTGTGGCAAAGCAGGGTACATTTAGGGAGCAGAGAAAGACTTATTCAGGGACACAGAGGGCCACATTCCTAATGTAAAGGGGGAATATGCTAAGACAAACAGGAGAGCATTCTGGGGATGTGCTCTGTGAAGTGTCACCATAGTCTGCAAGGTGGAGCCTGTGCAATGATGACTTTCTTTTCTGAAAGCGCACCATTCAGAAAACGGTCAAACTGTACATATACTGTAAAAACTATTTTTAATTGATTAAGTTGAAGGTGGTTTTCAGTTTGATTCATGTGATAAGGTTGGTGGAAAAGTTATTGTCGAGTGTATTAGGCAATACTATTGGTTGCTATTGTTTAAATCATTGAAATTTGTGAGGCTTCATACTATAAGAACCACATATTGCATTGCAAAGCACATCTGCAAAACAAAATTAATTTGTTACCTTTACGCTGTCTTCTTTTCTTACTGACAATTCACGTTCATTTCTGGCTTCAAAGTCGTGAAGAACTCTCACAGGTATTTTTTGAAAATTTCTGTATATGATTCAATTACAAAATTGTCAGTGGTCTTAATTTAAACAATCGGTAAACTGGCAGATAAGATAACCAGATTGAGTTTACACTGTGTCTAATAGAAAACGAGAAGCTACACTTTGTGATATACAGTATTTAAGCAGAATATGATTCTGCTTATAATTCTTATAATTAAGCAGAACACATTATGGAAATTATGTTTCTTCCACATTTAAACATTACAAAATGTATATAAGAACAAAGACACATGTTATTTTTCCAAATAACACCTAAATCAGCCGGCGCTGAATAGCCTCGACACATTAAAACACTTAAAACATGGGGACACAACTTATCCTTCAAATGTCCAGAATGTTTAAATATTTTGAATATAAATAAATGAAACAGGGCATGTGGACAATGTAGATAATGCTGGTATTAGTAATCTCCCAAAAAGGTTAATCACACTCACACTTACACATATCTGCTTTTATCACAGGCCAGCTACACATTCCTTTCTTGGAGATTAACGCTGTCATTTCACTCTGCTAAGTGAAATCAAATCACTACTACTATTATTACTACTATTGCTATTATACAGCTACCCTTTAAATGCTTGAAAGACTAGTGCCTTGGTTAAGTAGGCTGAGAATTGCCCGAGCGTTCCCTCAAAAGGAGCAGGTTGGTCAAGCATCCTATGTTAGGGATACCCCAAAAAAACAACATGGTATGCATAATATCCAGCACCATGGTGAACATTTAAGGTGCCAAACAGGCTGAATGTCAGGGCTGTGTAATTGTAGTGTACTTGTAGTGTAGGGATGCTATGGCAAACTACAGAAAGCCATGGTTAGCTGGAAAGAAGGGCACATGTTAAGCAGCTTTTTTGTACACAAAAGCAAGAACACTTTCCAGGTGAAGGGAGGCAATGGCAGATCTGGTTAATTTATGTGGAAATTTGGGGCACGAATGTAAACATTCAAATCCAATATCAGGCAAATTAAGTTTTTTGAAGTTTGTTGTAAACAGGTTGAAGTAAAACCCCTAAAATCATTTTTCAGCAGGGACTATGACTATAACACCTTGGTCCAGAAGTCTTGAGCGAGAACAATGAACACACAGGAAATGGCTTACTTGTTCTGCACCGAGGTTAACCTTTTAAACTCCTCGGGGAGCGAGAAGAGCATAACAAATCTTTTGCAGCAGTTGTGCTCAGGACCCCCAGGTTTGACATGACCATGGTGTGCAGCCAGGGGAGGCTCAGGAAGAAAGGATAGACGCTGACATGAGTAGGGAGAGGAATGTGACATGGCGCACTGGGCGGCATTGTAATTCCCGCCTTCTGAGCTTGCGGCGCTTGGCTACAGAATGGTCCCTGCTTGGCGGCACTCGGGGCTCGTAATTAAACACTGCATGCCCGAGACTCTGGGCTTTTCGGTGACCCATTCAAGGCTCCAGCCTCCTTAGCCCACCCCTAACGATGCCCCTAACTGGGAGTCAGGTAGACTCCCATCCCTCAGAGGAGTCAGAGGCTGCATGTTTGCAGGAGGCAGATGTAATTGGTGATTAAGCAGCAAGGCGCTGATCAGGAGTAAGCTAGGAGAGAGCTTATCTCTAGGAAACTCTGTTATGAGGAGCTGACCTATGGCCCAGCCTAAAGGCCTGAAACAGCCGGATGGCAATAATGAAAGCCAGGAGGCTAAACTGTTGAGTATGCAAGATACAGTAATGGTAAAACCCCCTGTGAGGGCTACTGATGTATTTGTAAACTTTTTGTGCTTTTAAATACAAGTGGGCTACCAGGCCCTTAAAAATGTATTTCTCACTAAAAAAAACACACCTACAGCTGGAGTCTGATCATCCCAATCTTACAGCAACCTTAGGAGCCTTATATAACTCAGTGCTGGAAACAGCACTAATGAACCTCATCTAGCTTCAGGGTGGTGTGTATGAATAAAAGCTGAAATGGTCCTTTAACTTGGAGATGATAGCAGAAGACTGCAACTCCTCAGAGGTAAGCTAAACCACAAAACAGATATAGAATCTGCTGGAGGGGGCGTAGGAGCACTCACATAAATAAACATTTATGTAAGTCTTTCAGACTTGCATAAATAAACATCAGTTTTCTTGTGGGAATATCGATTGGAGCAATGCTTGCACATGGCTAGTTTTGCTGTCTTCTTTTGTACAATGGGTAAATAGATACCATTGTAGTATATGAGCAATGTAAACATTTTTAGCTATTGCCATTATTTATTTTAGAGGAGCTTTATCAAACACTGGACCAACAGCTAAGTCAATAAGGATTATAAATAGTTTGACCTTTTTTTGACATTTTGTTACCCATGACATGTATTAGATATGTGCATTCCGTTCGTACGAATGTTATTTTCGTACGAAAATGTTCATTTTCGTACCCGCGGGATAATGTGTACATACGAAAAAATGAAAGCACCAAAATACGAAAATGACGGGATTACGGATGAGCCGCATAACGAATGACCGCAAATACGAACGAACGATCCGACGGAGATACAACAAAACGAAAACGGCAAAAGAACGAAAATGAAATCTGTAACAAAAGATTTGCATGCTGTATTTTGTTTGAATGCCTTTTCTGTTTGTATTTTGTATTCAAAATACAGAATGCAAATCTTCTGTTTATAGTATAAACAGAAGATTGCCATTCTGTATTGTCTTTGAATACAGAATGCAAATCTTCTGTTTAAAGTATAAACAAAAGATTGCCATTCTGTATTGTCTTTAAATACATAATGCAAATCTTCTGTTTATAGTATAAACAAAAGATTGCCATTCTACATTGACTTTGAATACAGAATGCAAATCTTCTGTTTATAGTATAAACAAAAGATTGCCATTCTATATTGTCTTTGAATACAGAATGCAAATCTTTTGTTTATAGTATAAACAAAAGATTTGCAGAATGCAGTGAGTGTAGTTAGTGAAGCAGCTTTTTTTGTGCTGAGTAAAGCCAAATAAACTTTTCTGTGGATTTTCATCTTAAGGGAGATCAGTTGGCCAGACTTTTGAACCCAAAAATGGTTTTCTGATGGAGTTTAAAAACAAACAAATTGTCTGAAAACGATCGGAAAACAATCGTTTTTATGTTTGTTGTTAAAAAAGTCTGACCGAGTGTATGGGGCTTAACAATAGTTACTATGGATGAGCCGCGTGTTGAAAGTGCTGCGAATCCCGCGATATATTTACCAAAGTACAAAATGACTAAAAATTCACAAAAATTATTGTCTAACAAGAAACTACAATAAATTAAACAGAATAACGAACAATCCCGCATGTACGAAAATAAAACGGTAACACAAATAGGAAACAATCGGAATACGGAAAAATCGCGTCATACGAAAAACGAACGGGAACAAACGGGAAAACGGGCGTCTTACGAAAAACGAATGGAAACGAACCTACGGAACGATACGAAACAGAACAAAATGTCTAACATGTATCATACTACAGTGCCATTTAGTTTGGTGTTAGAAAATTCTTCTCTCATGGAAACTGATGTAGAAAGAAAGAGGTAGAAAGGACTACACCCATTGAGGAAATGGCTACCGAAAATGTGTAAATTAAAAGGCCAACAGCACAAACCGAAAGATTAAGGAATGGCTCTGCAGGAGAGGACTTTACAAGACAAAGGAAGACTCTGTAATGGGGGGATAACACTAGACCCCACACTACAAGAGATAAATGGCAAGTAACCAGTTTCTGGCAATCACTTAAAAATGTCTGTAGTCCTGTTTGCAACAGAAATTGGGGACAGCCATAACTTAAGCTAAGTAAAATGTTAGTGTATTCCTACAGCATACAGAACATTGTCAATGCTCATTTGCTAGGAAGGTTACCTAGGGTTTGTATGTGTGTTGTATACATATTTATAATATTCTGTATATCTTGTATTCTTTTCCTAAAACTGCAAATAGGTTGTATATGTAATATTTTGCTTAGTAAAAGCACAATAATATACTACAGTTTTTTTTTTCCTTGCTTTTCCACAAAATACCCTAATAGATACAAGCAAAACAAAGCGCACACACAACTTTTCACTCAGAGGATGATGTCCCACAGTGTTAAAGCGGTAGTAAACTGCAGCTGTTTAAAAAAAAAAAATCACCTGTAAGACATTTGCATAATGTTCTATGTATCTCATACTAGCACATCATGAAATACTTACCTTGGAATGAAGCCTTCCAGCAGAGCGCTGTCAGCACTGAGAGGGCTGGCATCTCCTCCCCCCCCCAGTGGCCGGAGCCGCAATGACGTCACTCCCCCACATGCACGCCGGCACCATTGGTTCCGGCACAAAGCTCTGAAGGTTTGGCAATGTATGCCGGACCTTCAGAGTGCATGCGCTGGTGAAGGAACTGGCGGCATCCAGGGAAAATATCTCCTAAACGGTGCATGTTTAAGAGATATTCATTTTAGGCTTACTTGGAGGTAAATATCAGCTAGTCCCTGATGCTCAGTCTGACAGGCCCGCTCACTGAATGAGTCTTTAGAGACTCTGCAGACAGAAGCAATGTCAGTGGCTCCGGACCTGAAAGACACTCCACTTTCCATCTAGCTCAGTTGCAGATAGCTGCAAATTGTAAGGGAAACCTCCAGCAGTAGTGTAGTGAAGAGTCTTGATTAAAGAAAAAATGATAAAGAAAAACTAAAAAGACTAAACAGCGCTGCGGAAGAAAACCATCTTAGCACACTAGCAAATGATTGAGGTATGTTTGTAGTAGGAAGGGTTATACCAGGGATCCTCAAACTACGGCCCTCCAGCTGTTTCGGAAATACACATCCCATGAGGCATTGTAAACCTCTGACATTCACAGACATGACTAGGCATGATGGGAATTGTAGTTCGTGAACAACTGGAGGGCCATAGTTTGAAGATCCCTGGGTTATACCATGAGATTTGTTTGTCCAAACCTCCTGTAGGCTGCAGTATAACCTAAAGCTTTAAGACTTTCTGGGTCAAAAGATGAGAAATATTTTATTTTAGATTTAAACATTTTTGTGAAGGAAGATAAATGGTTAACAAAGATTTTCTTAAAGGTGACAGACGAATACACAAATACAGTTGTCATCAACCTAAGTGGTTTGCTTTCTACATTTAAACACTTACTGATTGGTGGACGGAGTCTGCAGGTTTTCTTGAACCTATAGATTGATGAAAAATTAATTCAGGTATTTTTTTTTGATCATTACTAATATTCATTTACATATTTATATGTTTATAGAACTAGAAGGATTAGTAAAGTAGAAGCAGAAAAGAAGGATGTTAGTGAAAGGTGTGTATATACCTCCTATTGTTTTAGCCCCTTTCAGGACCAAGACAATTTAGTATTTCAGTTTAACCAGTAAAAGTGTTTATATTTTGTAAGATATCCATTTACACTTGAGAGTAATCACAGAGTCTGCAAGTGAGTCATCTGTACATGGCAACAGAGTAGAGCTGGGCAGCATTAATAACAGTAACTTCACACTGAGATATCGGGACACAGCATGGGACTAAATCTTCAAGGGACAAGAGAATTTATTTTCAGTGTTTTTATTGAATTTTGAAAAATAGACAATACAATGTAACAGTCAGACGAGAAAGTAGACGGGTAACAGACACAGAATTTCCTCTATGATATGTAAACGTCCAGTAATGTTGCTAGACATATCTAGTAGTACCTACAAAAGGGCGGTAAAGTTATAAAGGGGATTTGTAAAGGTCTCTTCCAGGACCGTAGCTATGGCTAGTCGCTAGCGATCTCTCAATATGGTCGCAGCCACCAGCACCACATAGGTAATAAAGTCCCCCAATTGGCAATCAGCACAATGGACCAGTTATGGTTTAAAGCGTTCCCATTTACCCGGGGAGTGTCAATACAAAACATTAATTAACAAAATTAACACAAGCATATAGAAAGAAAAAACAAAGAATAAAAGAGAAACAGAATACCAACCGCTTATCGATTGATAATTGCCCTATATCGTCTGATCATAATCCTTTGTATACTGTATAGTTACGTACTTTTTCTACCAAGGTTCCGCTTCTGCCATTCCTGCCAAGGTGCCCACAATTTAGTCATCTGGTCATTTTTCCCAAGTGCAGACGCATGCAGGGTTTCGTAAGTGTTATGCGTTTGTACTGTATTTATGACTTCTAACATTGAAGGAGGGGCAGGGTCTTTCCAATGTCTAAGAATGACAAGGCGTGTGGCCATCAGTATGTGTAGAACCACTGTCAAGTGTGTGGGAGGTAGTGGGTCGAGGGACAAGAGAATTTAAACTGGGATAGTTGGCAAGTATCAGACAGCTGCTTTGGGCCCCACAACAATGATGGGGCCATGGGTAGCTTCCCCTTTTACCCTGCCTTAAAGGCGACCCTGATGTGGTCACTGATACCTTATGGAAGGCTATAGTTCCAAGCATATTGGAGATATTAGTTCAGGGATTGGACTAAGCACCTTATGATCTATTGACTCTGTACATATTTGGTGCATGTGTGCTATTTGGTCCTAGGATGCAGAGTTGATTCACAGTGGAAGGAGTATCTATACAGCTAACTGAATGAATATATGGTATGTGGTATGTTACCTTATACCATGTCCCTCTTTTGGAACAGCACATTACATTTCTATGTTAACATTTTAGAATCTGAGAAGCACCATTTCTGCACCAGAGAGCCATGATCCTCATAATAATTGTAGATGCACTGGAGAATTGTGAAATAGTTTGAACATTATCCGTAAGGAGCACAGTTTGGTAGCTGTTCTGTGGCTGCCCCTCTCCCACCGCCCGATAAAAGTAATTTTGCAGTGAATCCGCAGCTGAGACCACTATTATCGGAAACCAGATTGTCCGCTGAAGAAGAGGATATCAGGATTATGGCAGCTAGCTGCTGCCATAACAAAGATATCCTTCTTCAAACAACCAACGTATATCGGCATGCGGCGGTCCGGAAGTGTTAATAATAGAAGCTAAGCAAAACTTTTCCCCCCACGAAATTGTCAAAGAGGGGCGGATCATGGGTGACCTCAAAATTAGGCCCCATCCCTGAAAAAAGTTCTGCCTATTATAGAAGTGTCACAGTACCTCCTTCTCGAGTACAGGCAGTCCCTGTGTTAAAAACAAGATAGGTCACACTATAACTACCATTATTAATATAGTGTCAGTATGGATCAGTATCCTGGTCATGATCAGAACTATACTGGTGCCCCCAAAAACGCTGTATATGCAGGATCAGTCCCGATCACTGCCAGCACTTGCATTTACTCCCCCTAAAAAAGTGCAGTGTCAGTATATTTTTTCTGATCACTGCCAACTCTGATACATTGTCCACAAAACCCCAGTGTTAGCAAGAGTGGGCCTGATTTCTTCTAGCACTAGCAGTTTATTTTATTTCTAGTGCACAAGCAGTCCCTGATTGCTAACCAGGAACTCTTTCCCATATTCACCACTAGTTACCTGTAAAGTTACTGCTCAAAAAAAAGGTACACACGTGAGGAGGTGTACAGGATTCTGAGCATGACAGGTGTCAGAATCAGGGTCAGAATATGAACCTTTAGAAAGTGTCAGCACCCTGACTATAGCTCAGACGATGGTGAAGAGATCCCTGCTAAAATCAGGCATACTCCACCTCATGTGGCTGAAGTGCTATAAACACATAATTCTGCTCAGATGCAGCAGAGTGCAAGTGCTAGCGCTGCATTACGTTTTGGTGATCTGGAAAGCACCATCAGCGTAGTGCTTCCCAGCGGTGCAGTACAAGCTGGTGAGGTGGCGAGCACTAGTAGCACAATGCAACCGGAGCCACCAATAATTTGAGCACAGGTCAGTAGAGCCCATAGTAGCCTTTCAGAGATGCGTGCAAACCCTAATAGGCTGTCCCCACCCGTTACTCCCCCATTTACAGCCAAACCCAGTGTTCAGGTGGAAACAGACAACTAAAACAATGCCCCTTTATAATTGTTTAAGTGTAATCTAAATATGGGAGGTGCAGACTGCAATGATGAAATAAAGAAGCTGGCCCAGATTCACAGAGCAATTACACCTGTCTAACTGGTGTTAGACAGGAGTAATTTCAAATTTCGCGCGCCGTATCACTAGTTTGAATCCTCAAACCATGATACGGCGGCTTCGGGCTTCGATCCGAGAGGCTTACGTCTTCGTAAGCCTTCGGATCTAAGCTGCGATATTTTTGCGGCCGCTGGGAGGAGTTTGCGTCGTTTTGATGCATCGGGATATGCAAATGAGTTTTTACGGCGATCCACGAAGATACGAGCGGTCTTCGCAATCGCTTACGTCTATTTTTTTTTACGTACTGTTAGACTAGCTTTTTGCTGGTCTAACGGTGCGTAGCCCATGTTAAGTATGGCCGTCGTTCCCGCGTCAAATTTAATTTAATTTTTATTTTTTTACGTAAGTCGTTCGGGAATAGAAATGTCCGTAAACGACGCTACTCAAACAACGAATGACGTAACGACGTGATTTCGCGCAATGCACGGCGGGAAATTTGCGAACGGAGCATGCGCAGTTCGATCGCCGCGGGAACGCGCCTATTTTAAATGATTCACGCCCCCTACTCGCGTAGATGGATTGCGACGGGAGAAATACACTACGCCGCCGTCGTTTACTGGACAAAATCTACCTGGATTCCACGTAGAGCCAGGTAAAAAACGGCAGCGTAGTGTATTTCTGATACGCTACGATAATCTAATTCTCTCTGAATCTGGCCCGCTGTATTTACGCCTCGTACACACGATCAGATCTGTAGTTCTGTAGATTCTGAGCATGGATTTTTAACCGATGGTCGTGCGTACCAACGATCTATCGGTTAGGCGTCCATTGGTTACATTTTAAAGCAAGTTGGCTTTTTTTTAACCAAAGGTTAATTAACCGATAGGGCCTACACACGATCGGTTTTGACCGATGAAAACGGTCCATCAGACCGTTGTCCTCTGGTTAACCGATCGTGTGTATGCGGCCTTAGCCTCCTGCAGAGCTAGACCCTAGTACAATTTTTTTTATTTTTTTTTATTGGCTCCATACAATGCATTTGTTATTTACAAAGCTACTGGAGGAACTGGATCCTTCCTAAATTTCAGGAAGCGGTCATCTCAGCCCTTTTGTACTGAAGGAGCTGTGACCAAAGCTCAAATACAGATGCAGTTAGCCAGCTGCATGAGAGGCATTTTTCAGATGTCCTCCAACCTACCCAAACACAAAAGTACCTCCAAAAAAGATGTTGTGTCTGTGGTAGCTGTGGAATAATGTGTGACACCTGTTTTTTATTGCCCCATCCTGTCCTGACCAAGCTGGCCACAAGTTTTTGTAAAAACCTTGTGACAAAAAATTTGATCTGCAAAATACTCACCATGCCACTTGTAAATACTTTGCAAAAAGTGGTAATTTGGGAGGTATTTATATTGTACTGGCTTTTTAGGGCCTCTGAAATTGTGATAGGTAGTCAGGAAATCCTCCCTAAAGTGGAACTTCCGTTTATCGGAACCCTCCCCCCTTCCGGTGTCACATTTGACACCTTTCAGGGGGAGGGGGGGTGCAGATATTTGCACCCACTTATGGCCACACAGTCTGAGGGTAGACTGCGGGCAGGACATCAGAACCCACCCCCCCCCCCCCCTGTTGTGTTCTGGGAAACACACAGCTCCCAGAACACAGCGGAGACCAGTGAGCAAGGCGCAGCGCGACTCGCCAATGCGCCGTAGGGAACAGGGCAGTGAAGCCACAAGGATTTGTTTTGGGGTGTAATTCCACATATACCCATGTTACGTAGAAGAAATTTCTCATTAACCACTTCCCGACTGCCGCATGTACATATGCGTCCACAAAAGGGCACGTACAGGCAGATGGACGTATATTTACGTCCCTGCCTTTGCGCGGGTCGGGGGTCTGATCAGGACCCCCCGCTACATGCGGCGGTCGGAAACCCGCGGGGAGCGATCCGAGCTGAAGAATGGGGAGAGCCGTATGTAAACACGGCTTCCCCGTGCTTCACTGTGGCGGCTGCATCGATCGAGTGATCCCTTTACAGGGAGACTCGATCAATGAAGTCAGACCTACAGCCACACCCCCCTACAGTTGTAAACACACACAAATCCTACAGCGCCCCCTGTGGTTAACTCCCAAATTGCAACTGTCATTTTCACAATAAACAATGCAATTTAAATGCATTTTTTGCTGTGAAAATGACAATGGTCCCAAAAATGTGTCAAAATTGTCCGAAGTGTCCGCCATAATGTCGCAGTCACGAAAAAAAAAAAAAAAAATCGCTGATCGGCGCCATTAGTAGTAGAAAAAAATAAATAAAAATGCAATAAAACTATCCCCTATTTTGTAAACGCTATAAATTTTGTGCAAACCAATCGATAAACTCTTATTGCGATTTTTTTTTTTTTTACCAAAAATAGGTAGAAGAATACTTAGCCTAAACTGAGGAAAAAAAATAATGTTTTATATATGTTTTTGGGGGATATTTATTATAGCAAAAAGTAAAAAATATTGAATTTTTTTCAAAATTGTCGCTCGATTTTTGTTTATAGCGCAACTAAAAACCGCAGAGGTGATCAAATACCACCAAAAGAAAGCTCTATTTGTGGGGAAAAAAGGACGCCAATTTTGTTTGGGAGCCACGTCGCACGACTGCGCAATTGTCTGTTAAAGCGACGCAGTGCCGAATTGTATAAACGCCTTTGGGCATTTAGCAGCATATTGGTCCGGGGCTTAAGTGGTTAAAGTAATAACTTTGTGTAAAAAAAAATATTTTAGGTCATGTTCCAAAAACCTGTGGCAAAAAAAGGACTTCCATGGACTCAACATGATTCTCAGCAAATACAATTGGGTGTTTTCTTTCTTAAAAAGGGTCATTTAGGGGTGTCTGTACTGTCCTGGCATTTTAGTGCCTCAAGAAATGTGACAGGCGGTCAAAGTCAGAGATCCCTAAAAGCTGTGTTAATTTCAGTAAATTATATCATAGTTTGTAGATGATATAACTTGCACACAAACCAATTAATATACATTTATTGTAATATTTTTCTTTTACCAGTGACATGTAGAAAAAGTTGGTCTAAATTTATGAACAAATGTGATTTTATTGGATATGTTATACAACAGAAAGTAGAAAATATTGTTTTGTTTTTTTATCAAAATGTTCGATTTTTTTTTTTCAAATAATAAAAAACCCAGTGGTGATAAAATACCACTAAAATAAAGCTCTGTTTGTGTTAGAAAAATGAAATACATAAAAAATGTCATTTAAAATGATCGTGTGTGGGCTTTACATAATTTTTCGGGTTCTGAAAAACGTCAATTTTTTTTTTCGAACATGCACAATTTTTTAACGTCGTTTTAAACAATGTCATTTTTCAGGTTGTGTGTGGGCTAAAACGACGTTAAAAACCTGCGCATGCTCAGAAGCAAGTTATGAGACGGGAGCGTTCTGGTAAAGCTACCGTTCATAAGGGAGTAAGCACATTCATCACGCTGTAACAGACAGATAAGCGCTAATCGTCTTTTACTAACAAGGAATCAGCTAAAGCAGCCCGAAGGCGAATGAAACTTCCCCTTTATAGTGCCGTCGTACGTGTCGTACATCACTGCGCTTTGCTAGAGCATTTTTTAACAATGATGGTGTGTGGGCACAGTCGTTTTAATTATGAAGTTTTCTACATACCGAAAAACTTCGTTTTTTTTCATGCCGAAAAATGATCGTGTGTACGCTGCATTATTGCTTGTAGTAAATCAGCCCCTATATGTAGAGTAATTTTTTAAGTTGACTGCTAACATTTTGATATCTCTGTTTACCTTTGGCTGTCCATTTGGAACATTTGGAAGAATCCATCCATCAAAGAATACTGGTATATATGGTGGGATCATCTTAGCATTAGGCCAATCAGCTCTATAAAGAAAGTACAATTTGAAAAGATGAAGCCGCTAACTAGTAACTTTTATCTAATTTTAAAGGCTTAAAACCATAAAATACAATATACATATATGAAGTTGAAAAAAAAGACACAATTTTTATGGTCCTAGAAAATTTCATATTTCAACAGACAATTACCTTCTGTTTAGTGATCTTATTGAAGGCAAAGTCTGGAAGCCCCTATGTAGCCTACAGTCAGTAGTTTACACATTACATGAGATTAAACAATTTTTAGGTTTTGAGTGCAACATTTTTATTTATTTTTTAAAGTAAAGCTATCATTGAAATTCATACATAATATGAACAGTGCATAAAGTCATCAGATCATTTAGACTTTATTACTTATTACGAATATTTCACATCATTAGGCACTTTAGGTTTTGCACCTATAACCCTTTATGGATGTGAGCAATTTTTACATATTCACCTGTAGCCAGGTGCTTATCTAAGGCCCCATACACACGATCGGACATATCCGATGAAAACGGTCCGCGGACCGTTTCCATCGGATATGTCCGATCTGGAGTTTGGTCCGATGGCGTGTACACACCATCGGATCAAATTCCCCGCCGGCGGACGGCGCGGTGACGGTGACGTTGACGCCGCCACGTCACCACACCAGGAAGTAAAACACTTCCGCGCATGCGCCGAATCCATTCGGCGGCGGCGCGGCGGCGGTGCGGGACGACATGTCTGCTGGTAAGTGTACTAACCAGCAGACATGTCGGGCGGACACATTCCCACCCGATAGATTTCAAAGCATGCTTTGAAATCTGTCGGGTGGACAAATCTGTCCGCTAGCCCATACACACGATCGGAGATGTCTGCTGAAACGGTCCATCGGACCGTTTTCAGCGGACATATCCGCTCGTGTGTACGAGGCCTAAGAATGGATAGTGAGAGAAACACTGGTTGCAGTTGCTTTCTGTAGCTGCCCCCCCTGAACTGGATAGCAGCTACAGCAGCAAGAGGAGGGAGCTGCTGAGCAGGAAGAGTTCCATAGATTGAATATATTGAGTCAGGTAGCATTGCACTGTGGAAACTGTAGTCCAGACAAGATAAACCATACTATAATCAAGAGCTTTTGAACTGCATTTCCCAGAGGGAGATTGCCAGTAGACACGTGTGGTTAGTTTTATTCCAAATTAAAAGTTGGACGAATTTTTGTTTTTTGGAAATTCAGATGTATCCGAATTTCTGAATTACAATAGTACCAAATGTAAACAAATCTGAAATAACAAAAAATATTCAGACAAATTTCAAATTTTTAACAATTTTTGAATCATTTTCGAATACTTTTAGGCCGCGTACACACAATCGATCAAAACCGATGAAAACAGACTGAGGGACCGTTTAATCGGTCCAAACCGATGGTGTGTGGGCCCCATCGGTCAGTTATCCTTCGGTCAAAAAAAAGAGAACTTGCTTTAAAATTTGACCGATGGACGCCTGACCGATGGGTCAAAACCGATTGTTAGTATGCAAAAGCATCGGTTAAAAGGCTGCGCATGCTCAGAATCAAGTCGACGCATGCTTGGAAGCATTGAACTTTTTTTAGCACGTCGTTGTGTTAAAACACGTAAACGTCACCGACGTCTAACACAATCGTTTTTTTAGACGATGGTGTGTAGGCACATCAGACCATCAGTCAGCTTCATCGGTTAACCGATGAAAACGGTCCTTTGGACTGATCGTGTGTACACGGCCTTAGAGTTCGAATAGCTTTTCAATTTCCAAAGAGAATAAAATTGAATAGAAGATAAAGCAAAAGAGAAAAAAACATAGACTAGAAAAGAATACAACAGAAAATAATATAATATAATACAGTAAAACAGAACAAAATAGAATAGAAAAAAAGAGCAGAATAGACTAGAATATAATAAAAAACAATAGAATAGAATAACCATAACCAGAATAATCATCTTCTGAAATGCACATTTTAAATAGAATACATTTGAATTCAAATATTTAAGAAAATAATAGAATAGAAAAAAATAGCGTAGACTATAATAGAATAGCACAGACTATAATAGAATAGAAAAGAATAGATAAAAAAAAAAACAATAGAATAGATTAGAATAGAAAGAATATAACCATGTCCCAAAATTGAAATAGAATCAATTCGAATTTGAATAGAATAGAAAAGAATAAATTACAATAGAATAGAAAAGAACAGTAGTATAGAAAAATAAATAAATGGCATAGCATAGATTAGAAAGAATATTACCATTTCTCAAAATTCAAATAGAATCAATTCGAAATTGAATAGAATATATTAGAATAGGAGATGGTTATATTCATTCTATTCTGTTTTTTATTCTACATTATTGTGTTATTTTCTATTCTATTCTTCTTTTTTTTTAAAGTGTATTTTGTGCGTGTACTCGAGAGAGGAGTCGGACTGCAGGAGTTGGGAGTAGGCAGGCCTCCCCCAGAAGCAATCTGCCATCTTTCTCCATGCCCCCGGGTGGCAATGGCGGGTGTGAGGAGGTCCTCCCACACAGCCCGCCCTACCTGCTCCGCTTTGAAGCCCAACGGGGCAGAGGGACTCCCCCCTATGAGGGAGTGAAAGGATCTAGCCTGCTCAGCCAGCCCTGTTAGTCCTTCGCCTCTCTTTTTTAGAGACCGCGTGGCCAAAGTGCGTGCATGTAAACCCAATTTCGAGTGCGTGTAAGTGTGCTGGTTTTGTGGGAGGGTGGGCGTACTAAGCGCAGGCTTACCTCGCATAGCACACCCACCGGGAGCCGGGCTGAGACCACCAAACTCAATTCACATGCAGCCGAGACCGGGATCCGAACCCTTAGAAGCAGAGGTGAACGGCTTGTCAGCGCAGTGCCAATCGCGTTGAGCCACTGCAGCTCCATTTCTATTCTATTCTACTCTTATATTTTTTATATTTTTAATTATAATATTTTTTATAATTATATATATTTTTTTATTTCTTCTTTTTTTGTAAAGGCCCCCCCTGCTTCTCAATTTCAGGCGGCAGCACCCCCCCCCCTCGGTTCTCCATGGGGCCCATACCTTAAGCTGTGTAAGGGGCCCCAAAATTCCTGATGGCGGCCCTGAGCATACCTCCCAACATGCATGGATTCTGCGGGACTTTCCGGTTCGTCCCGCGAAAGGGTTAATTTTCCCGCACTGCAATAGGAGGCAGCACGCTAGCAGGAGGAACCGGAGCGGTTTGTGGAGGACTGTGGCTGCTGAAGGGAAGAAAGCCAACAGCCGGGCTAATGACAGTCTGTGGCCCTGGCTGTCGGCACAGGTGAGAGGCACTCCCCCCTCCGCTGAACAACTGCAAAACCTCCCCCCAGGAGGAACCGGAGCGGTGTGGGGATGTCTGCTCAAGGGAAGAGAGCCGACACATTCCGTGCACAGATGAGAGTCACCCCCCCCCGCTCAACAACTTCTTTAATGCGCACCCCTGCTCGACAACTTCAATCCCCCCCCCCGGTCTACAACAACTTTAATGCGCCCCCCGCCCAACAACTGCAATTCGCCCCCCCCGCTCAACAACTGCAATTCGCCCCCCCCCCGCTCAACAACTTTAATGCACACCCCCCCAGGGGGCCCCTTCAACACTGAAGCCCAGGGGCCCCCCACCACCCCAAGTCCTGCCCTGATTGGGGTAGCCATTCCACGACACCCCCGCATATGGCCCTCCTGGCTGGGATGTTCGTGGGCAACAGTGTTCCTGGTTCCGGGACAACGTTGGCCCGGAGCGATTGATCCACTGTGTGGGCCCAGTAGTCAACTGGGTCCCCAATCTGGAAGGGGTCACAAGCTGTCCGTCCAATTGGAGGAAGCCGATCGGTGAGGAGTCTGTCCGGAAGATACCTAGCACAAGGCTGGTGTCCCAGGAAGGGCCTGTCCATTCATCGGGGACCACCTGAGTTCTGTCAGACTGGATGTTGGTCGCCTGTTAGCTACTGACTGTACAAAACGACCTGATGGAGATCCGAGTGCTGAATCTACTAAGAAAGGATTCCACGAGGGCGGTTCGTGCTGTTCAGCGGTAGCATGGAGGCCCTCGGTTTGTCTTGTCCCCGATATGCAGAGCTAGCCATCCGAATCATGCCTTTTGCGAATATCAGGTCGATTGGATTGCCGGAACATTGACCACAGAGTAAGTCATTCCCTGGCCCGCACCTGCTGTTACTTCTACTACGGCCACTATGGCGTTGGTTGCCATGCCAATGGTGTCCCCCGAAGTAAGTGACTGTGATGCTAGAGAGATTGTGCCTGCTGTGAAGGTGGATGTTGCCACCCAAACTGCGTGTATGGCGGTGGTCCCTGCTTGGCACACTTCAGGAAAAATGGGCCCCATGACGGTCTCCCACGGCTGTGGTCGAGGCCTACCTATGCACAGACCTCCAGGGAGGCCAAAACCAAGGACAACGTCAGTAATAGTGTTGCTCACGAATATTCGCATTGCGAATATTCGCTACGAATATTGCATATTCGAGTATTCGCGAATAACTCGAATATCGCGGCGAATATTCGCTATTTAGAATATTCGTAATTTTCAAATTTCGCAATAAATTTCGCAATCAATTTCGCAATCAATTTCGCATTCGCATTTTGCAATTTTTTTTTTTTTTTATAAAATATAGCGAATATTCGTAAATATCGAATATTCGTGATATTTTATCCAAAAAAAAATAGCGAAATTTCGCAATCATTTTCGCTTTCGCATATGCGAAATTTTGCTATTTTTTTTTTTTTTTTATAAAATATAGCGAATATTCGTAAATATAGAATATTCGTGATGTTTTATAAAAAAATCACGAAAAATTGCAATTTTTTTTATTTTTTTTATAAAATATCACGAATATTCGATATTAACGAATATTCGCGATCGCATATGTGAAATTTCGTTTTTTTTTTTTTATAAAATATACAGAATATTCGTAAATATCGAATTTTCGTGATATTTTATAAAAAAAAAAAATCGCAAAATTTCGCATTAGCGAAAATTCGCATTGGCGAAAATTCGCAATTTTTTTTATAAAATATCACGAATATTCGATATTAACGCGAATATTATCGCGAAATCGAATATGGCGTATTCCGCTCATCACTAGTCAGTAAGCAAAATGCTCCACGCGTTTGCCCGCGGTGTACAACAGCTCCGAAAATGATTCCTCCTCCGACGTTGGCGAAGATCACTGGTTTGAACTGGAGCTGCCTGAGCTACAGTGGTGTAGTGGGTCCCGTGCTACAAAACCCTGCAACTCTAGAGAACGTTCCCGGGATACCATGCCACGGGCGGATATCCCGCAGTCAAGTTGGGAAGTGGCAGTACCCAAAGATAGTGACACCCGAGAGACTGTTCCGATCCCAGCTACATTGCCTGTGTTAAATAGAGCTCCGGATACCCTTGTTATGCCGGGGATGGGACACCTCCGTACGCTGCCAAAGTTGGCCCGTCTTCGGTGGATCGTCATGAAGAAGGTAGCCCTGGATTATCGGTTGGAGTTCCCGTAAGTACCTTCCGATTTCATGCAGGAGATCGAATCAAAATGGGAAGAATGGTGCGCAGATGCTGTGTGGGACTACTTTATAAGTGCTCACCACTGGCTGGAAGGTTGCCTGGAGGACTGGAGCCATGTCCGGCATATTTACCATGACAGAGTGGTTCTCAAGAGTTCCGGTAAGGTTGATCGAGATTATTCAGTTACCACTAGGGATGAGCTTCGCATTCGATACGAACGTTCAACGAAATTCGAACAAAAGCGGTCGTTCGCTCCAAATTCGAGTGACGCAAAACGGCCCATAATTCACTGCGGCATTGCGCGCTGATGATTGGCCAAGCATGCTGTATGTCCGCATGCTTGGCTAATCACAACACGGAAAAAACGAAGAGCCATAATTGGCCAAAGCCTGGATGGCTTTGGCCAATTATGGCTCAGGGCTTTAGCACATGCCCCACACTATAAAAGGCCGCCTGCTGGGCGGCCTCGTGTAGTGTGTTCCGGTTTGTTAGTGAGAGCAGTCAGAGAGACAGAGAGATTGTCTTTTTATATAGCTAGATAGAGCAGGCAGGCAGGCTAGTCAGTTTAGCTTAATTTACAGTGTGTAGAGAATATATATACATCCCTAGGAGTTGTACACATATTTATACACTGTATAGCTTAGCTAGATCAGTTCTTCCTAATTTACTGGCAGGCAGGTGATTGTGCTATTTATCACACGTATAGACACACAGCAGGTACAATATCTAAAGGAATTTTATTTTAATTTTTTTAATTTAAGCATCATTAAAATCACTTCTTCTGGAGCAGTGATTTTAATAATGTTTAAATTAAAAAAAAAAAGGAAAGATTCCTTTAAATATTGTACCTGCTGGCTGTCTATATGAAGACAAAGAAAAATGGATAGCCGCACTCCAAAACCTGATGGGTGGTCTTTTTTTCAATAGACAGCATGTACAAAAATAGGGTCACAGCAGTGGAAACAAGGAACAGCCGACGCTTTTCGCACTGGATCAGTGCTTATTCATGGCCATGAATAAGCACTGATCCAGTGCGAAACATGCTGTCTATTGAATAAAAGACCACCCATCAGGTTTTGGAGTGCGGCTATCCATTTTTCTTTGTCTTCATTTTGCTTAGTGCACCGCCAGCACCCTCGGTATCCTGCACCACCTGTAACCATTTAGTGATCCCACCTGGAGCGGTGACTCCTTTCTCTCTATCGTTTCTGCTGGCTGTCTATATTTTGCCTGTGAAAACGTCTTTAAGAACCCGGGTCTTGCCCGAGGGAACATGTATCAATGGAAAAAAAGGTTTAAAAACGGTCGTTTTTTCAGGAGTCCTAAAAAAACAACCGTTTTTAAAACTTTTTTCCATTGATACATGTTCCCTCGGGCAAGACCCGGGTTCTTAAAGACGTTTTCACAGGCAAAATATAAACACCCAGCACTGCAGGTACAATATTTAAAGGAATTTTTCTTTTTTTATTTAAACATTATTAACCACTTAAGACCCGGACCAATACGCTGGCAAATGACCCAAGGGGTTTTTGCGATTCGGCACTGCGTCGCTTTAACAGACAATTGCGCGGTCGTGCGACGTGGCTCCCAAACAAAATTTGCGTCCTTTTTTTCCCACAAATAGAGCTTTCTTTTGGTGGTATTTGATCACCTCTGCGGTTTTTATTTTTTGCGCTATAAACAAAAATAGAGCGACAATTTAAAAAAAAATGCAATATTTTTTACTTTTTGCTATAATAAATATCCCCCAAAAATATATAAAAAAACATTTTGTTTCCTCAGTTTAGGCCGATACGTATTCTTCTACATATTTTTGGTAAAAAAAATCGCAATAAGCGTTTATCGGTTGGTTTTCGCAAAATTTATAGCGTTTACAAAATAAGGGATAGTTTTATTGCATTTTTATTAATTTTTTTTTTTTTTACTACTAATAGCGGCGATCAGCGATTTTTTTCGTGACTGCGACAATATGGCGGACACTTCGGACAATTTTTACACATTTTTGGGACAATTGTCATTTTCACAGCAAAAAATGCATTTAAATTGCATTGTTTACTGTGGAAATGACAGTTGCAGTTTGGGAGTTAACCACAGGTGGCGCTGTAGGGAATGTGTACCTAATGTGTGTGTTTACTACTGTAGGGGGGTGTGGCTGTAGGTGTGACGTCATCGATCGCGTCCCCCTATTACAGGGATGACGCGATCGATGCTCCGTCCACAGAGAAGCACGGGGAAGCCGTGTGTACACACGGCTCTCCCCGTTCTTCCGCTCCAGGGACGGATCGCCGCACTGCAGCAGCGATCGGGTCCGCGAATCCCGCGGTCCCGGAGCTTCGGACCGGGTCGCGGGCGCGCGCCCGCGACCCACGGCTGGGTACTAAAACCAACGTATATATACGTTGATGTGCCCAGCCGTGCCATTCTGCCGACGTAAATCTGCAGGAGGCGGTCCTTAAGTGGTTAAAATCACTGCTCCTGGAGCAGTGATTTTAATGATGCTTAAATTAAAAAAAATTTAAAAAATAAAATTCCTTTAAATATTATACCTGCTGGGTGTCTATAGCTTGCCTGTGAAAACGTCTTTGAGAACCCGGGTCTTGCCCGAGGGAACATGTATCAATGAAAAAAAGTTTTAAAAACGGTCACTTTTTCAGGAGTCCTGCTCCTGAAAAAAACGACAGTTTTTTTTAAACTTTTTTCCATTGATACACGTTTCCTGGGGCAAGACCCAGGTTCTCAAAGACGTTTTCCAACAATAACTTGAATTTTGGTCTTTAAAATTAGCGTTTTTGAATTCGAATGTTCGAGTCCCATAGACTTCAATGGAGTTCTAAATGTTCGCGCGAACGGTCGGTCTGTTCGACGGTTCTGGTGCGAACCAAACGCGGGTATGTTTGGCTCATCCCTAGTTACCACGCTGAATAAGGAAGGGGACATTATCACTTTGCCTGATCCTAGGTTTTAACTAGGGTTGTCCCGATACCACTTTTTTAGAACCGAGTACAAGTACCGATACTTTTTTTCATGTACTCGCCGATACCGAATACCGATACTTTTTAACCACTTGACCACTGGGCACTTAAACCCCCTTCCTAACCAGACCAATTTTCAGCTTTCGGTGCTCTCACAATATGAATGACAATTACTCAGTCATACAACATTCTACCCATTTGAAATTTTTGTCCTTTTTTTCACACAAATAGAGCTTTCTTTTGGTGGTATTTGATCACCTCTGGGTTTTTTATTTTTTGCGCTATAAAAGAAAAACGACTGAAAATTCTGTAAAAAAAAAAAAAAAAAACTTGTTTCTGTCATATTAGTGGGTTATTTCTCACACACAGCATATGCATACCACAAATTACACCCCAAAACACATTCTGCTATTCCTCCCGAGTATGGCGATACCCCATGTGTGAGACTTTTACACAGCGTGGCCACATATAGAGACCCAACATGCAGGGAACGCCATCAGGCGTTCTGGAACACCCAGACCAATTCTGACATTTCTCTCCTACATGGAAAAATCATCATTTATTTGCTAGAAAATTACATAGAACCCCAAAACATTATATATGCTTTTTTAGCAAAGACCCTAGAGAATACAATGGCGGCCGTTACAACGTTTTATCTCGCACGGTATTTTCGCAGAAATTTATTGAACGCGTGTTTTTTAAAAAACTGTTTTGTGCTTAAAACAAAACAAAACAGTAAAGTTAGCCCAATTTTTTTTCATAATGTGAAAGATGAAGTTACGCCGAGTAAATAGATACCCAACATGTCACCCTTCAAAATTGCGCACACTCGTGGAATGGCGCCAAACCTCGCTACTTAAAAATCCCCATAGGCGGTATTGCAGAGTATCGCGCAGGGTATTGCAGAGTATTGGGGTATTGCAAAGTATCATGCAGGGTATTGGGGTATTGCCGAGTATTGGGGTATTGCCGAGTATTGGGGTATTGCCGAGTATTGGGGTATTGCAAAGTATCATGCAGAGTATTGGGGTATTGCCGAGTATTGGGGTATTGCCGAGTATTGGGGTATTGCCGAGTATTGGGGTATTGCCGAGTACTGGGGTATTGTTGAGTATTGGGGTATTGCCGGGTACTGGGGTATTGTTGGGTACTGGGGTATTGTTGGGTACTGGGGTATTGTTGGGTACTGGGGTATTGTGGGGTATTGTTGGGTACTGGGGTATTGTGGGGTACTGGGGTATTGTGGGGTACTGGGGTATTGTGGGGTACTGGGGTATTGTGGGGTATTGTTGGGTACTGGGGTATTGTGGGGTATTGTTGGGTACTGGGGTATTGTTGGGTACTGGGGTATTGTTGGGTACTGGGGTATTGTGGGGTACTGGGGGTATTGTGGGGTACTGGGGTATTGTGGGGTATTGTGGGGTATTGTTGGGTACTGGGGTATTGTTGGGTACTGGGGTATTGTTGGGTACTGGGGTATTGTGGGGTACTGGGGTATTGTGGGGTACTGGGGTATTGTGGGGTACTGGGGTATTGTGGGGTATTGGGGTATTGTGGGGTATTGTTGGGTACTGGGGGATTGCTGGGTACTGGGGGATTGCTGGGTACTGGGGTATTGTGGGGTATTGGGGTATTGTGGGGTACTGGGGTATTGTGGGGTACTGGGGTATTGTGGGGTATTGTTGGGTACTGGGGGATTGCTGGGTACTGGGGGATTGCTGGGTACTGGGGTATTGTGGGGTATTGGGGTATTGTGGGGTACTGGGGTATTGTGGGGTATTGTTGGGTACTGGGGTATTGTGGGGTATTGTTGGGTACTGGGGGATTGTGGGGTATTGTTGGGTACTGGGGGATTGCTGGGTACTGGGGATTGCAGGGTACTGGGGGATTGCAGAGCTGGGATGGATTGAGGGATGGCTGGATCTGTGACTGCATTTGTCACAGATCCAGCCACAGCTCAGCTGCTGACACCCCGCTCCCCCCCCCTCTCCTCGCACACTGTACAGAGAGGAGAGGGAGGAGAGGGAGGAACCGGCGTCATCAAATGACGCCGGTTTGTTTACAAGTGATCGCGCCGTCATTCGACGGCGCGATCACGTGGTAAACGGCCGCTATCAGCGGCAATTTACCGTGATCCGTGATGCGCTGGGTCTTCTAGACCCGGCGAGCACGGACAATTTCGCGAGCGCGTCCCAGGGGACGCGCAATCGCGGAAGTGCACGAGGACGTCCCAGGGACGTCGTGTCAAAGCAACTCCACCGCGCCGTAGCAGTAAAATGCTTATGGCGCGGTGGGGAAGTGGTTAAATGCAGCCACGTGTCCCCAAATGCAGCCTTGGTCCCTCTGAGTTCAGCCATGGTCCCTCTGAGTTCAGCCATGGTCCCTCTGAGTTCAGCCATGGTCCCTCTGAGTGCTCCGCACTCCACCCCGCACTCAAAAAAAAAAAGTATTCTATTTAGGTATCGGGAGTATTCGTGCGAGTACAAGTACTAGCGCAAATACTCGGTATCGGTCCCGATACCGATACTAGTATCGGTATCGGGACAACCCTAGTTTTAACTATAGGCCCACACCTATAGTGTTTGTTTGCTTGAAGTACCGAACAGATATTTTTTTTATTTGTGTTTCTCCCATCCCACGTTTTTTTTGTGGTGTGACTGACTCTGGGGGGGGGGGGATGAAAATGTTAGTCAGTTTAGACTAGGTTCCTGTGGGCTCCATTACTGAAAAGAGATTCTTCTTGTCAATATGTTTCACATCCTGGTATATTCCACGACACCCCCACATATGGCCCTCTTGGTTGGAGTGTGCGTAGGCAACAGTGTTCCTGGTTCCGGGACCACATTGGCCCAGAGCAATTGATCCACTGTGTGGGCCCAGTAGTCGACTGGGTCCCCAATCTGGAAGGGGACCCGAGCTGTCCATCCAATTGGAGGAAGCCGACCGGTGAGGAGTCTTTCTGGGAGATACCTAGCACGAGGTTGGTGTCCCAGGAAGGAACTGTCCATTCATCGGGGACCACCTGAGTTCTGACAGGCTGGATGTTGATCGCCTATTAACTATACAAAATTACCTTAAGGAGATCTGATTGCTGAATCTACTAAGAAAGGATTCCGAACCATAATTTTCTCCAATCTTATAGGAGGGTCTCTGGCAGAGACTTGATCCTAAAATCGAGTGACATTCTGGCTGCCAGGCTTGTGAGGGAGGCCTGTCCAGGTGCACTATACCCACTCCGGGCCGGAGTGGTGAAGTAAAGTGTCGTTGGGAGCAGGACTGTTTCCCGTGTCCAGTTATACCTGGATCTACTTTCTCCTATTTGCTATCCCTTCAGACAGAGGTCTCCAGAAGTCAGAGAGGCTGTAGGAGACAGCCAGAAAGTTGATGACTGCAAGAAGCAGTCAGAACGTTGGTGACTGCAAGATGCAGAGCTATGGACGCTAAAGGCAAGCTGTCTACTTTGAGGAGTCCGCTGGTCTGAGTGACCAGGATAAAGTGCAGAAGTACTGCTACAGATACTGATACAGAGAGCCAGATGAGCTAGCATTTTCTGTTCTGTGTATTTGATGGAGAAGAATCCCCTGCATGGGAAACCTTTGTTTGGACTTTTATGTTGCCATTACTGGTGTACTTGCAGGCAGGCATGTGATTCAGTGATCTGCAGTGCATAAAATATATATACAGTCTCCTACATATATATCCACTGCATTCTAGTCTAGCCAAGCCTATACCTGACAGTAGGCCATTCATGGTGTACATGTTTAACCACTTAAGGTCCACTGCATGTACATATACGTCGGCAGAATGGCACGGACATGCATATCAACGTACCTGTATGTGCCTGCCTTCCCGCGGGTCGGGGGTCCGATCGGGACCCCCCCCGGTACATGCGGCGGTCCATCTGTGGGAGCAATCCGGGATGAGGGGGCGGCTATTCGTTTCTGGCCACCCCCTCGCAATCGATCCCATCGAATCACCTGATGCCTCTGCCTGTGTAATGTAAACACAGGCAGAGGAAGTGATGTCATCTCTCCTGCTAGCGGTCTTTTCGTCCGACGAGAGGAGAGAAGACATCACACGTGAGTTGCACCTAACAGTACACTGACACCAGGTACACATAGGCACACTTAACCTCCCCCAATTACTCCTAGATCACCCCTCCAGCCCCCAGTCACAGTGATCATTTATTTACTGATCACTGCATCAGTTGCTGGGCAGTTAGTCTTAGGCCCCTTTCAGCTTCCCCCCCCATTAAACATTTTAACCCCTTGATCGCCCCCCAGTTAACCCTTTCACCCCCTATCGCCACTGTCACTAAGCGATCATTGTTCTGATCGCTGTATTAGTGTCGCTGGTGCCACTAGGTAGCCAGTTATTTTTTGAGGTTCGCCACCATTTTTTTTTTTGCGTAAGGTACCCCCATACATTTTCTAAATAAAGGTTTTAACCCCCGATTGCCCATAGAGTTAACCCTTTCACCAGTGATCATCGTTTTAGCCCCAGTCAGGGTCTGCGTCTCAACAGGCAGCGTTAGGTTAGTGCCAGTAACGCTTACACCCACGTGCAAAGCATACACCCCGCTTAGTGGTATAGTATCTGAACAGATCAATATCTGATCTGATCAGATCTATACTAGTGTACCCAGCAGTTTAGGGTACCCAAAAAAGCATTGTTAGCGGTATCAGCCCAGATACCCGCTAGCACCTGCATTTTACCCCTCCGCCCAGCCCAGCTCTCCCAAGTGCAGTATCGATCGATCACTGTCACTTACAAAACACAACACACATAACTGCAGCGTTTTCAGAGACAGGCCTGATCCCTGCGATCGCTAACAGTTTTTTTTGGAAGCGTTTTCTACATATGCTAACAGGTCAGGTGCTTTTTTACCTGTGAATCATTACTAGTGTACCACTAAATTTAGAGCCCAAAATGGCAAAGCGAATGTACACTAATGAAGAGGCCTACACGTTTCTGAATCTGTCAGATTCTGGCTCAGAATACGATCCTGTAGACGACAGCGGCTCCATGCCACATAGCTCTGACGACGAAGTTGTGGTCCCTGCTAGGGCCAGGCGTACCCGACCCCATTCTGATGTTGTTGAGGAGCAAGAACTGCAGGACCCTTGTATGGAGCAGAGAGCCAGTACTAGCGCCGCTATTCCTTCTGGTGAACTGGCAAGCACCAGCGGCCTAGTACACCCTGGGTCGTTCATCCAGCACTGCAGTATCACGTGGTGACATGGCGAGTCTCATAAGTGCAATTTAAGCTGGCGAGGTGGCAAGCACAAGTAGTGTCCCGCTGCCACCAAGAAGAAGAAGACAAAGACAGGCCCGTCGTGCCCATAGTGCCCTTCCTGCAGAATTCGCCTATCCTGATTGGGTCCCCACCACTTCTGCAGAACCTGTACTTCCCCCATTCACTGGCCAACCCGGTATTCAGGTGCAAACAGCTGATTTTACGTCACTTGATTTTTATTCGCTGTTTTTCACAGAAGATCTTTATAGATCTATTGTGGACCAGAGTAATTTATATGCTGGTACTTACATCGCCACTAATCCCCAGTCCCTCCTTGCCAGAGAATGGAAACCACTTACGGTTTCCGAATTTAAAATATTTCTGGGCCTTTGCCTCAACATGGGCATACACCAATTTTCGAAGTTGCGGACAATGAACTTTGTCGTCTACGTTAGGCCCTGAATACAACCGTCTCTACAAAATTCGGCCCCTCATAAACCACTTTAATGAACGTTTTGAAGAGTGGTATAATCCCCAACAAGTTGTCTGCGTTGATGAGTCCCTAATTAAATTTTCTGGCTGCTTGTCTTTCAAGCAGTACCTTCCCAGCAAGAATGCCAGATACGGGGTCAAGCTCTATAAACTCTGTGACAGGGCAACAGGCTATACATGGAGCTTTATGGTTTATGAGGGCAAAGATAGTCAGGTAGAGCCGGAGGGCTGCCCAGATTACATAGGTAACGCTGGCAAGATTGTGTGGAACTTGGTGTCACCCTTATTCGGAAAGGGGTACCACTTGTATGTGGACAATTATTACACGAGCGTGCCACTTTTTAGTCACTTGTTTGTTAATCAGATTGGAGCATGTGGCACCGTGCGACCTAATCGCCGGGGCTTTCCCCAGTGGCTTGTAGATTCCCGTCTTAGGCTGGGGGCGAGAGCCTGCTACAGGTGTAATAACTTGCTTGCTGTGAAGTGGTGGGACAATAAGAATGTTTTAGTTCTTACCACCCTTCACGCAGACACGACAGTACATATTCGTACGGCGGCTGGTGTTGTGGAGAAACCCCTGTGTCCACCAATATAACCAAAATATGGGAGGGGTGGACCTCAACGACCAGTTGATGGCGCTGTATCATATTGCCTGTAAGGCGAGGCGCTGGTACAAAAAAGTGTCTCTATTTATTTCAATTGGCTTTGCTGAATGCTCGTGTCATATATAGAGCTTCAGGACGGACAGGATCCTTCCTTAAATTCCAGGATGAGATCATCTTAGAACTCCTGTATCCAGGCAGTTCTGCACCTCACTATTCCCAACCAAATGCAGTAAGCCGACTGTATGCGAGGCATTTTTCGTATGACCTCAAAGTACCTCTACCCAACGAGCCCCCCTAAAGAAGATGTCGTGTCTGTACCAATCGCGGATATGGGTGTGACACCCGTTAATATTGTCCCCGCTGTCCTGACAATCCTGGTCTTTGTATTGGTGAATGTTTTGAACGCTTCCACACGAGTGATTAGCATAGGGTAAAGCATTTAACAGGCTAGGCACACTTACACAGGGTCTCCCAAGATGCCATCGCATTTTGAGAGACCCAAACCTGGAATCGAAAAGTTGAATGATTACAGTTAAAAAAAAAAAGTGTTAAAAAAAAAAAAAAATAGTTGTCGTTTTATTGTTCTCTCCCTCTCCATTCTCTCTCTGTTGTTCTGCTCTTTTTTACTGTATTCTATTCTGCAATGTTTTATTGTTATTATGTTTTATCATGCTTGCTTTTCAGGTATGTAAATAACTTTACTGTTTTCAGCTACGCCATTCAGCTGTTGCGTGGATTTATTTATCTTGACAGCAACGGCGCTTGCTCCCACGATATATAAAGCCGTGACTCCAGTGCTGTAGGAGGTGATTTCACCACCACAGTTAAAAAAAAGAGCATATATGCCGAAGCATGGGGGCATTAGGGACAGAGGAGCATACATACAGTCGACATTCCTACAGAGGCTTTCCTGTGAAAAAGTCTGACCGTGTGTACGTGGCATAACTTTTTATGCTGCGTACATATGGTCGAAATTCCGATGGAGGCTTGCCCGTCCGATCAATCTTTTTTTCATGCAGCCAACAGGCTGCATGAAAAAAAAATTACATGTCCAACAAGAACCATAAACATACTGGTATGTTGCTGGACGTTGAATGGTTATACCAGAATGATGCCTGCGGGTTTAGGTAGCATCTTGGTATCATTCTTTTCTGCCACTGGTCGGCTTTCATGTAAAAGCAATCCTAGCAGCTAATTAGCCTCTAGACTGCTTTTACATCCAGTGGGAGGGAATGCCCCCCCCCCACATATAAACCTCGCCACTGGGAAATTGGGAAAGCATTTTATCACACCGATCTTGCTGTGGCCAGATGCTTTGAGAGCAGAGGAAAGATCTAGGGTCTAATAGACCCCATTTAAAAAAAAAAAAAAAAAAAAAAGAGTACCTGTCACTAACTAATGCTATCATAGGGGATATTTACATTCCCTGAGATGACAATAAAAATGGTAAACTATAAATAAAATGGAAGGAACAGTTTACAAATAAAATAAAAAAGCTAACCAAATAATAATAATAATAATAAATAATAATAAAAAGCATCCCTGTCCCCTCCTGCTCTTGCGCAAAAGCGAACGCAAGCGTCGGTCTGGAGTCATATGTAAAAAGCAATTGCACCATGTATGTGAGGTATCACCGCGAAGGTCAGATCAAGGGCAGTAGTTTTAGCAGTAGACCTCCTCTGTAAACCTAATATGGTAACCTGTAAAGGCTTTTAAAAATGTATGTAGTTTGTCGCCACTGCGCGTTTGTGCGCAATTTTAAAGTATGTCATGTTTGGTATCCATGTACTCGGCCTAAGATCATCTTTTTTATGTCATCAATAATTTGGGCAATATAGTGTGTTTTAGTGCTTTAAAATAAAAAAAAGTGTATTTTTTCCCCCAAAAAAATGCATTTGAAAAAAAAATGCAACACCCACCATTTTAATCTGTAGGACCTTTGCTTTTAAAAAATATATAATGCTTGGGGGTTCAACTTAACTTTCTTGCAAAAAAAAAATGTTTTCATGTAAACAAACAGTGTCAGAAAGGGCTTTGTCTTCAAGTGGTTAGAAGACTGGGTGATGTGTGAAATAAGCTTCTAAATGTTGTGCATAAAATGCCAGAACAATTCAAAACCCCCCCAAATGACGCCATTTTGGAATGTAGACAGCCCAAGCAATTTGCTGAGAGGCATGTCGAGTCCATGGAATATTTTATATTTTTACACAAGTTGCGGCAAAAAGACAATTTTTGAAAATTTAAAAAAGAAAAAAAAAAAAAAACATTTTTTTTTACTTTCTTCATTTTCAAAAACAAATGAGAGCTGTAAAATACTCACTATGTCTCTCAGCAAATAGCTTGGGGTGTCTACTTTCCAAAATGGGGGTCATTTGGGGGGGGGGGGTTGTGCTATTTTGGAATTTTTTGGCCTTCGAAACTGTGAGGCCGCGTACACACGGCAGGGAACCTCGACGGGCAGAACACATCGTTCCGCCCGTTGAGGTTCCCTGCCGGCCATCGAAATCGGCGACCCGCCCGTCGGGAATGGCAACCAGCCATTCTTCCAGGCGGGCCGTCGAGCAAATAGAGAGCGTGCTCTCTATTTCTGCTTGACGGGCTTCCCGACGGGAAGCTCGCCGAGAGCGTACACACGGCCGAGGTCCTCGCTGGAATGCAGCTTCCAGCGAGGTTCTCGCTGGTTTCCAGCGAGAACCTCGGTCCTGTGTACGCCGCCTGATAAGCAGTGAGTGAAATAAAAAATGTATGGCCTTAGACGGCAGTGCTTGGTTTTCGGGGGCCCGTACGCGGCTCCCAAAAAGTCCCACACATGTGGTATTCCCGTACTCAGGAGAAGCAGCAGAATGTATTTTGGGGTGTAATTCCACATATGCCCATGGCATGTGTGAGCAATATATCATTTAGTGACAACTTTTTGTAATTTTTTTTTTTTTTGTCATTCAATCACTTATAAATAAATATTTAATGGGCTCAACATGCCTCTTAAATAGCTTGGGGTGTCTTCTTTCCAAAATTAGGTCATTTGGGGGGTTGTGTGCCATCTTGGCATTTTATGGCCTTCAAAACTGTGATAGGTAGTCATAGTTTGTGAGAAGTGACATCAAAAATGTATGCCCTTAGAAATCTTGAAGGCGGTGCTTGGGTTTCGGGGTCCTGTACGTGGCTAGGCTCCCAAAAAGTTCCACACATGTGGTATCCCCGTACTCAGGAGAAGCAGCAGAATGTATTTTGGGGTGCAATTCCACATATAACCATGGTACGTGTGAGCAATATATCATTTAGTGACAACTTTATTTTTATTGTCATTATTCAAACACAAAAAAAAATTCAATGGACTTAACATGCATCTCAGCCATTTCCTTGGGGTGTCTTTCGAAAATGGGGTCATTTGGGGGGGGGGGGGTGGGGGGTTGCCTGCCATTTTAGTATTTCTTATTGCGATTTTTTTTTTTTTTTTTTACTAAAGACGTGTGGCTAAATACATTTTGGCATAAATGTTTGACTAAAATTGAGTTTATTCAATTTTTCTTATAACAAAAAGTAGAAAATATCATTTGTTTTCCAAATTTTCGGTCTTTTTTCGTTTATATCGCAAAAAAAAAAAATCACAGAGGCAATCAAATACCATAAAAAGAAAGCTCTCAAAGTCATCAGTCACTCCTTCCCTAGCCCCACCATCATGCCCTGAGGAGTCCCCCAAACTGTTCGACCACAGTGTCGGGTACATGCCGCAGGAGAATGCACAGCGTTTTGAAGGCTTCAATGATGGTACCCAGGTTGAGGATGAAGGCAGTAACGTGAGCCCAGGGAGAGGGGGGTGCCCAAGAAGGACAAGAAACTGGCAGTCATGTTCCCCCAGCAACAGCATACTGCCAGGTTTGCTCCAGTGACGAGAAGGGAGGGGGGATAATGAGGTCACTGACACTATGTGGGTGCCTGATGGAAGAGAGGAGGAGGAGGCACATCTCCAATGAGGCAGGATGCCCTCCAGGGGCCAGCTTAAGGGCAATTACCACTTACAAATTGCCTCCTGTTGAAGCTTCTATGTCCTCTGCTTCTTCTTTGGGATCCCGGAAATCCCCACAGGCTGCATGCTCCTTTCCAGTTCATCCCTTGCTGGATAAACTGATGTATGATGACTGGGTTCACCCAGATAAACAGTTTTCTCCTCCCAAACAGTTTTCCCTCCTTTATCCTATAGAGGAAGGTTTCACTAAGAAATGGGGGGTACCTGGTATAGATGCAGCTGTCCAATAGACCAGGGGTCTCCAAACATTCTAAACAAAGGGTCAGTTTATTGTTCTTCAGACTCTTGGAGGGCCGGACTTTGGCCAGCGGGAGTAGAAATTATCTTGGCATCATTGTTATTAAACATCTGGTATTAGGGGGAGGAATAGTTCCCCATTGCTGGTATCATAGGGAGGAATAGTGCTCTATTAGTTGTGTCAGTTGGTGCTCCATTGTTGCAATGGTGCTCCATTGTTGGTGTCAGATGGCAGAATAGTGTCTCGTATCAGTGGGAGTGATAGTGCCCCAAGGGCCGGATAAAGGGAAGCAAATGGCCGCATCCGGCCCTCGGGCCGCAGTTTGGAGACCCCTGCAATAGACAATGCTCAGGGCTTTAAGGATCCAACTGATAAGAAGATGGAATCTTTATCACGTGTACTCTATACGTCCCATCCAGTGCATCTGGCTTGAGCCCTAAGCAGGTGGAACGCATGTCGCAACAGAGGTGGAGGAGCCTGTGCTATCCTACGATTCTGCAGCCCCAGTGCCGGGATGGGCACCTTTTAATGTAAGCGGCCATTTGGCCTTTTGTTATCTTTTTATTTTTTTAAAATAAATGGTTTGCACTATGGAAGCTTTGGTTTTGTGTTTCATGTCCCATCTCTGAAACAGAGGACAAGAGGTACTACAATAATTTCCTGTCTATGGCAAGTTGTGCAGGCACGATCCTGTCAAAGCGTATGTGTTCTTTTTTTTTGTTAAAAAGATCCTGAGAGTCTGGTAAGCACAATCCCCTTTTGTGCACTTTGGGTGTTGTATCTACAATGTTTTGGTGAAGGAATAAGATTGCACTTTCTGGCTAACAAGTCTAATGTGGCAAGAATCCTGTTGGTGGTAGCTGTTTTTTGGAAATTAAACACCTGTGGGGGGTTTTTTTTCACGATTATTGGGACTTTATTTGATCATTGACTTTATCAGTAAGTGATAATTGGACACTTATTTGATCAATTATTTTTATTTACACACATTTGTTTCACAGGGGTTGATCATTTGTAGTTTTTTTATATATATATTTATATCCATTTTATAATTTATTGTGCTTTTTCAGTTTTCATAATATAATTACAGTGCCCCCTATCACTTATAACTTCATAGATAGAAGATTTATTCTTCGTCACCAGGGGAGCAGCTTAGCAATTTTAGTGATTCACATATAGTAATCACAGTTTTTTGGCGCAGAATTTTATTTTTACAATCTTTATCGAAAGCCTCCTCCTCTATGGCTGGTGCTTGAGGTTCACGAGGACCTTCCTAAGGGCCCGTGTTTTGCGATTGATGCGATTATGGACTCTGTTCAGCAATCATCCCGCTTGAATCTCCTGCTGGTACAGCGGGTCCCTTTGGTTGAAACATTGGGAAGCCGAGGTTTCTTGCAAAAGATACTTGGCAGCGTTCCCCTTTGGGGGAGGACGACTGTTTGGGGATAACTTGGGTAAATACATCCAAAAGATTACCAGAGGCAAGTCTACTCTGTTGCCAGTTAAAGAGAAGAGTAAATGCCCTTCATTTAAGTGTTCTCTTTCCCCAGCCCCTGGAACCTCATTCTCCAGGCAGTGGTGACGGCTCCCCAGTCTAGCACTAGGAGAAAGGCGAAGAGCCAAGCCCAAGGGCAGAAAAGAACTTCCAAGCAGAACCCCAAAACGTCCCTATGAAGGGATGCCCCCGCTCGGCCGAGTGGGGGGAAGGCTGCTGCAATTTGCAAATGCCTGGTGGGAAGAAGTTCAGGACAAGTGGGTCATCTCCACGGTGTCCTCAGGCTATAAGCTGGAAATCAGAGAACTAGAGTTAGCCCCAGAGGATCAGGGATCAGGGCTTTACTCCAACCTTTTCATGGTTCCAAAACCAAATGGGGATGTCAGATCTATCCTAGATCTGAAAAGCCTGAATCAGTTTCTGAACATCCGCTCCTTTCGCATGGAGTCTATCCGTTTAGTTTTCTCCACCCTTCAGGGAGGAGAATTCCTGGCATCAATAGACATCAGAGATGCATAGAGATGTGCCAATATTCCCCACTTACCAAAGGTTTCAAAGGTCTGTGATGGATCAGCGGCACTTTCAGTTTGTGGCCCTTCCTTTCAGGCTGGCTACGGCACCTTGAGTGTTCACGAAAGTACTTGCCCTGGCAAGGCTGAGGCATAGCAGTAACGGGGGAATAGAAGTAACAGCCTATCTGGACGATCTATTGATCATAGATCAGTCTGCTGAACGCTTGGTACACAATGTGCACAGCACAGTGGAGTATTTGGAGTACCTAGGCTGGGTCCTCAATCTGGAGAAATCCTCCTTACAGCCTCAAAGAAGGCTGGAGTATTTGGGCATGATTATAGACACATCCCAAATCAAGGTATTACTTCCCGAGCCAAAGGCAAAAGCCATAGGAGACTTGGTCGGAGTGATTATGGCAAAAAGAAGGCCTTCCATTCATCTAAGCATGAAGTTATTGGGAAATATGGTAGCCTCATTCAAAGCTGTCCCTTACGCCCAGTTTCACTCAAGGCCGTTACAGGGCAGAATTCTGTCTGCTTGGAACAAAGATGTTCAGGCCCTGGACCTTCCTATTAAATTGGTAATCACAGACATCTGCCTTCTAGGCTGGGGGGCAGTTCTAGAACAGGCATCTGCCCAGGGGAAATGGTCCAGAGCCGAAAAACTCCTACCCATCAACATTCTGGAGATTCTGGCAATTCATCTGGCCCTCAGAGTCTGGTCTTACAGATTGCAAGGTTGTCCTGTTCGGATACAGTCCAACAATGCTACAGCTGTGGCCTATATCAATCACCAAGGGGGCACCAGAAGTCTGGATGCTCAAAGAGAGGTGAATCACATCTTGTCCTGTGCAGAAAGGACAATCTTGCCTGTCTGTGGTCTTCATTCCAGGGGTAGAAAATTGGAAGGTGGCTTTTTTAAGCCGCCGGCAGCTGAGTCCAGGAGAATGGTCTCTACACCCTGAGATTTCAAATCACATGTCAAAAATGGGGTACCCCGGATGTGGACCTGTTGGCTTCCAGGTTCAATGCAAAACTGGACAGCTTTGTGTCAAGAACAAGAGATCCTTTTGCTCATGGCTCAGATGCCCTGACAATTTTGTGGGATCGATATTCTCTGATTTATGCTTTCCCTCCAGTTCCACTTCTCCCACGATTCTTTCAGAGAGTCAAGAGGGAAGGAAAGCCAGTGATTTTGGTCACCCCGGCTTGGCCCAAAAGGCCCTGGTACGCAGAAATCGTAAAGATGGCAGAAGGAAGTATTCCATTAATAGGATGCTTGCCTTTCTTCAGTTGGGCTTAAATATGAAGTTGACCTTGAGCACTATCAAGGGCCAAATCTCGGCCTTGTCAGTATTCTTTCAAAAACCGTTTGCCTCTCATTCCCTAGTCCGGGCCTTTGTTCAGGGAGCACTACACCGAAATCTCCCGGTTAAGTCCCCTGTGTGCCCATGGGATTTGCATTTGGTATTGTCTGTTTTACAGAAATTACCCTATGAACCATTACACCATGCTTCTCCAAGTCTTTTGCCAAAGAAACAGTTTTTTTTCTCCTAGGCATATCCTCAGCAAGGAATTGGCGGCTCTTTTGTGTAAAGAACCGTATATAATTATTCATGATGACAGGGTGGTTCTGCGTCCTCATCTGACTTTTTTTTACCTAAGGTGGTTTCAGGATTTCATCTGAACCAAGATATAGTCCTACCGTCTTTTTCCAGATCCGCAGTCTGCGAAAGAAGAGGGTCTACACTTTCTAGATGTTGTAAGAGCGGTAAAAGTTTATCTGCAAGCTACGGCTCAAGTACGAAAGACTGATTGTCTGTTTATTCTGCCACAAGGCCCAAGGAAGTGCCAGGCAGCATCAATCTACTATTGCATTTTGGATTCGACAAGTCAATATTCAGGCCTATGGTTTAGAAAAGAAGATTCCTCCTTTTCAGGTGAAAGCGCACTCGACCATGCCTCCATGGCTCAGATCTGTAAGGCTGCTACTTAGTCTTCAGTCCATACATTTACTAAATTCTACCAGGTAGATGTGAGAGGGTACGAGGATGCCGCCTTTGGGCATAGTGTACTGCAGGCAGCAGTATAGATCCTGTGGCCCAATGGCGTCTTAGGCCTTGTACACACGAGGGAATAAATCTGCTGAACATGGTCCGACGGACCATTTCAGCCGAAAAATCCGCTCGTGTGTAGGGGCAAACGGACCGTTCTGGCCGGATTCCTCCGACGGAAAAATTCCAAAGCATGCTTTGGATTTTTTCCGCCGGAGAGCTGTCCGTCAGATATGTCCGCTGGTTAGTACGGCAAACCAGCGGACATATCTGCCCGCACATGCGTCGTATCCTGTGAATTGATCCGACGCATGCGCGCGGAAGTGTTAACTTCCTGGTGCAGTGACGTGGCGGCGTCAACATCACCGCGCTGTCCGCCGGCGGGGAATTTGATCCGATGGTGTGTACAGCCATCGGATCAAAGCAATCCGGCGGACAGATCCGATGGGAACGGTCCGTCGGACCGTTCCCATCGGATCTATTCCCTCGTGTGTACAAGGCCTAATTCTTATCTATTTGTCCCTCCCCTTAATTTTAGCATTGCTATGGGACATCATATTAAGTAATTTAGGCTCTATGTCCCGTGATGTATGAGCAAGAAAATAGTATTTTTTAATAAAGCTTACCTGTAAAATCTTTTTTTTTTTGTCTGGAGCTACACTTAAAAAATGTACCCGTTCCAAATTATTTAACTTAAGAACAAACCTACAGTGCCTGTCTTATTTGGCCCGCCTGCTGTTCAGAGTATATAGGGCCTGGGGGCCCCACGCCTTTTCCTTTTTAAATTTGGGTGCAGGGTTCCCCTTAATATCCATACAAGACCCAAAGGGTCTGGTAATGGGCTGGGGTTGTACCCATGTACCAATAATTTTCATCCATATTGCCAGGACCCGACATTACATTACAGCTGCAAGCAGTTTTAACCTCCCTGGCGGTATTACCAAGTCTGGCTCTGGGTGAAATTTCAGTACTAATAGCGGTAACCCCAAGCCAGACTTGGGACCGCATCGCAGTATCCAGGCAGAGTTACTTACCTTGTCCCCTGGATCCTGCGATGTCTCCCCGCTGTGTGTGCAAGCCTCTCCTTGCTCCATTCACACAGTGTCCGAGTGCCGCCGAGCTCTGTTCCCTGCAACGTTACGACGCACGGGAGTGGAGATCGGCGCCAAATTTAAAAAAGTAAAAACACAGTACACATAAAGTAATCTTACAGTAATGTATAAAATAATTAAACACCCCTTTGTCCCTAGTAGTCTGTCCAGTGACCTGCAGGCACTTTTATATTATAAATAAAAAAAAATTCTGCCTGGAAACTGGAGATTGTCCATAGCAACCAAAAAGTGTCCCTTTATGTCAAAAGTGGTTTTAGACAGCTAGAAAACAGCGATAATAAATTAGAATCGCTTGCAGAATTGAGCAATAGTGATTTGTGGGGAAATTCGTCATCAAACACAAAGTAATGACAGCGACAATTCTGCAACTGAGCAAATTTCAGTGTTTTTGATTTGATTACATTGAATAATTTGTATGATTGTTATATTATTTGTTATAATTATTTATAGTTTATTATAATTTATAATTTTGTGTTTCAAACTTTATCATACCCGGGATGTCTACTAGACTCTTGTTTGCACATATTTAAGTGTTATTCCTAAGAATTGCAGGCCTAAAATATAAAACGGCAAATTTCCATGCAAAACAATTGTAAATTACTTTTATTCCTTTAGAAATGTAATTTTGTGCAGGGACTGTTCTAAACACGGGAAACGCACCACTTTACAGGCATACTATAGACACCCCTCCCCCCAGGTACAATATTGAAAGGAATATTTAACTTTTATTTTTTCACTTTAAGCATTATTAAAATCACTGCTCCTGAAAAAACTGCCGTTTTTAAAACTTTTTTTTTGCATTGATTCATGTCCCCTGGGACAGGACCTGGGTCCCCAAACACTTTTTAGGACAATAACGTGCATATTAGCCTTTAATATTTGCACTTCTGATTTTTTATCAGAAAACAAAAGCAAAACTGCGCCACATAAAAAAATGGTAAATGAAAGAAAAAACTGTGTGTACAGTTTTTATAAAGATTCAACACAGCATGAGTCCAATCTGAATTTCAAAAGCACTTCCATTAGTATTGAAGCTGTATGTATATATAAGGAAACCTCCGTAGCAACACACCACCACAGTGACACACCAATAAGTATGCAAGTGATCCCTTCACCAAGATAGGAATGGCTGCTTACCAGAAGTAAGCTCAAGCAGAGCAGTTGGCTATAGCCCAGCCACGGCCTTTGTATCCGGAAGTCAGTGATTACTATATGGTTTCCCAGAACTGACAGGAAGGGACACTGTGATGTTCATCCACTGGGATACACTTGGGCGTTTCCAATACTCATCCACAGGGGTTAAAACAGAAAGAGCTCCATAGCATAATTCCGTTTGGAAAATTTTATTCAAAAGGTATAAAATATACTTACAATAAAAAGCATAAAAACAAGCATATAAGAGCCGGCCGGCAAGCGATAGGGAATCTCCCCCACGTGGTGACGTCACAAAGCGTCCCCCAGACGCGTTTCGTCATCAATCGGACGTTTTCAATGGGATCATCCCATTGAAAACGTCCGATTGATGACGAAACGCGTCTGGGAACGCTTTGAAATTCCGATTGCACTGTGTTGAACCCTCATAAAAACTGTACACGTTTTTTTCTTTCATTTACCATTTTTTTATGTGGCGCAGTTTTGCTTTTGTTTTCTGATTCTTTTTGTGTTATCCCACGACAACTGCAGCCTAATGTGTTTTCTCTTTATTGAATGTTATATTTTCATTATCTTCATTGATTCTATCTATTATTAACTAGCGCAGTTTTTTGTTTTATATTCTGATTTTTTATGTTCCAGTCCCATAGACTTTAACGGTGTTTGAAAGTTTGCGCAAACTTTCAGTCCGTTCGCATGTTCTGCTGGGGTTTTCGGCTCATCCCTAATGGTGAGCTGAAATATCACTAGGACTGGTGAGCTTTTACTGTGGAGATACAACCATGCAATCATCTAGCAGCCTCATTGCTGTTTGCAGGCTCTACAGAGACTTTTCTCACTTGCACCAATAATACATCTGGGCCCAAACACTAGCCTTAAGAGTGAGGACTTGGGACTGTCCCTGCTAAACAGAGACCTTCATCTATTGCCTATGTTCTCAGGTGACAATGCACCATAGCCTTGCCATTCTCCTAAAGTGCACTCTAGAATAGTTATAGTAATATTGCAGTTAATGCTTGAATTCACTGTTTATTGCTGACTTCATGGTTTAAGCACAGTTTTTAGTGGTACAGACCCCTATTCTAACTTACCTTGGTATAGTGATTATACTGTCTAGCTGATTGTGCCTGTACCTACCCTCTGTGTTTTCATGCTCAAACTACACAAGATTGGCTCTGTTGATTGACTGACCTTCATCAAAATGAATCATGCTTGGATCAACACCAGCTACCAAGCACCTGATGCTGATGTTACTAATTAATATTTTTTTGTTGAAATGTCGGATCCCTTTTAGACTGCGTATGCTGAGTGACTGTCCTCTTATGCTGCTGATGGAATATCCTTCTCCTCCTCACTTTTCTTGCTGATAGCTAGTAAGAAATGTTGTGTTTCTGGGCTCCGCCACCAGTGCCTAAGGCACAATTTTTCAGCCCCTGTTTAACAGGGGCGCCTAATAACAATTTTTGATGCAATACTTTGCACGTGGCTCTTTGTTGTGCTCCAATTGGAGTTATTGGGAGGGTTTGCAGTGTTGTGCCCAATTTTTCAGCCCCTGTTTAACAGGGGCGCCTAATAACAATTTTTGATGCAATACTTTGCACGTGGCTCTTTGTTGTGCTCCAATTGGAGTTATTGGGAGGGGTTGCAGTGTGGTGTTGTGCCCAATACTTTGCACATGGCTTCTTGTTGCGCTCCAATTGCAGTATGTTTAAGGGGTGCCCTTTTTTCTACAATTTTTTTTTCACAAAACAATAATGGCCCCCCACCCCTGCTAAAATATTCGACATATTGTTGCCACACAGCACGTGCGCAAGCAGTATTAAATTACTTTTTTCTTATAGTACTCTCATGTTGTGCAGGGACATTTATAAACACGTGCCACTACTATAGACAGCCAGCAGGTGTGATATTTAAAGGAATTTTTCATATTTTTTTTCACTTTAAGCATCATTAAAATGGCTGCTCTGGAAAAAAATGGCCTTTTTTAAAACTTTTTTTTCCATTGATACATGTTTCCTGGGGCAAGACCCAGGTTCTGAAAGATATTTTCCAACATTAAATTTAATATTGGTCTTTAAAATGATCGTTTTTGAATTCGAACGTTCGAGTCCCATAGACTTCAATAGGGTTCTAAATGTTTGCGCGAATCCGCGGTCTGTTCGAACGTTCTGGTGCGAACCGAACGCGGGTATGTTCGGCTCATCCCTAATGTCTACCTCAAATTACATTGCTATTTGCCTAGCGTACTTGTTTGTAGCTTAAATACTGAAATTTTGCACCTAAAAATGTAATTTAGTAACTTTTGTGAAATGCCAGTAAATTTCGGGTGTCGTGCCAGTAAATTTCAATCTGGTAGGCTGGCAACACTGGCCCCTACAATCTGACAGACATAACAATCCATCCCTATTTTTTTTAAAAGAGTCTCTGCTTGAAATACACTTTAGGTACCAGTTTAGGGTCCTCAAATTAACCTTCTACTTCCACTCTGGTTTCAGTACCTTGTTCTTAACCAAGCATCCCCTAAGCTTTCCCATAGTTTTCTTTCTTTATCCGTCACACATGAGCTCAACAGCAGCAAAGCCTTTTGCGTTGGAAAAGGAGATACTACAGAACTAGACATGTCTTTCCTGGGGCAGCTGGACAGAATCTGGAAGAAAATTTCATAGAGTTAAATTTTAAATGCAAAAACACAATTTTGCGCAAGTAAACTTAGCTTATGAGTCTCACCTTGGGCAGTATAGTAAACAACATATGGACCAAGTCTGTAGGAGCTGGTTGGAACATATCATCTTGTACTTTTCCCTGGTGATATAAGAGATGTAGGTTGTATTAACTGCAATGCACCTAATAACCTAAAACACTTTATCAAGACACTGGGGGTTATTTACGAAAGGCAAATCTACTTTGCACTACAAGTGCAAACTGCAAATGCAAAGTGCATTTGAAATTGCACTGAAAGTGCACTTTAAAAAGTGCAGTCCCTGTAGATCCGAGGGGGACATGCAAGGACAATAAAAACAGCATTTTAGCTTGCACATGATTGGATGATAAAATCTGCAGAGCTTCCCATCATTTCAGATCTACCCCTCAGATTTACAACGACTGCACTTTCAGTGCACTTGTTACAGTAACATAGTAGATGAGGTTAAAAAAAGACACAAGTCCAACCTATGTGTGTGATTATAAGTCAGTATTACATTGTATATCCCTGTATGTTGTGGTCATTCAGGCGCTTATCTAATAGTTTTTTTAAACTATCGATGCCCCCGAGGTGCATGCGCGGAGGCTAGAGGGACAGTCATATCTGACTAGAGCTCTGCTCCTTGAGGAGGAGAAAGCCGCTGGATAGAGATCGTCGCTGACACAAAACTGTCAGAACAGAGATCTTAAAGGGGTGTTCCAGCCAAAAATTGTGTTTATTAAAAGTCAGCAGCTACAAAAAGTGTAGCTGCTGGCCTTTAATAAACACTCACTTACCTGCTCCTGCGTTCCAGCGACGTGCCGACCGGGGCTCCGCTCCTCTCCCCCCTCCCCAGCCGACGTCTCCATCCCGACTGTGGACACCCAGCCGTGACAGCCTTCGGCTTCACGGCCGGGCACCCACTGTGCATGCGCAAGCCGCACTGCGCATGCGCACGCGGCTCGCCGCTGATTGGAGAGGCGATCGCATGGGACCTGTCATGTGTCCCATGTGATCGCCTACAGGGAGGGGCTGGTGTAGGCGATAAAGGCTTAATCGCCTAACCAGCCCCTCGGCGGAAGCAGGAAGTGGGACAGGAAGTCCCACTCCTACTGAAGCCCCCACTCCCCCCCCAAAAAAATTACATGCCAAATGTGGCATGTAAGGGGGAGGGGAGGGGATTAAACAAAAGTCATTTATTAGGGTGGAACTCCTCTTTAAGTATCCAAGAGGTGAGGGGAACATTTTGAATCAAAATGGTACTCCAAGGAGCCCACAATAAAACTGAAATAAGCCCCAATAGCAGAAAACAGGCGCAGAGTACCTCACAGGAAAAAAGCTCTAGTCTCCTCAGGGAAATTCACCTCAGAGAAGAGGAACAAGCCTAAAATGTCACAAACTATCTCCCCAGTAGACTCTGACTCAGAGGCTGAAATCTCCCTGTCACACACATCGTCACAAGAAACAATGATTCTCTCAAATATTTTAAAACAATTTGAAAAAATGCTTCACAAAGCACTGAAACAAACCTCAGAGCAAATTACTACCAACCTAACAAAGGAAATCAGAGAATTGGGACACCGCACTGCTGCACTGGAACTTAAAGTGAAAGAAATAGAAAGTACTACACAAGATTACCTGTCAGAAATGGAAAATTTGAAAGAAGAAAATATCACACTCCACAACAGATTAGAGAACTTTGAAAATCGCGCCAGACGGTCTAACTTGCGCTTCAGAGGTATACCTGAATCTGTCATAGACCTACAAGCAACAATAACAGTGCTATGCCAAGAATTACAACCAGGTATACCGATTGAAAGACTGGAGATGGACAGAGTACACAGGGCCCTTATGCCCAAAAAAATGGATGGCCCTCCTTGTGACATAATAGCAAAATTCCACTTCTACCGGACAAAAGAGCAACTGTTAAATGCAGCCAGAGAACAAAATATTCACATTTTTCAAGGGCAAAATTATCAGCTCTTTGCAGATCTATCACAATTAACTATTTCTAAAAGAAAGGCAATGAAGCCACAGTTAATGGAACTCCAACGCCTTACGTTTCACACACCATGGAACCAGAATCTCCTGCAGAACAGCAGAAGAGCTCCAACAAGCTCTCCACTACCTCAATTTTATAGATGGGAATGCTGCAGCAATGATTACGCGAAGAAAATGAGCCTCGGCATCTTTTATACATAATGGGCCAGATTCAGGTAGAGTTAGGCTGGAGTATCAGTGATACTCCATCCTAACTCTCACTTTGAGCCGGCGTTTCTGTTTTCTTTAGTCAGAAAACAAGAAACGCCGGGTTGGAGTTCCTATACGAGCGGCGTAATTGTATTTCGCCATCGTATCGTAACTTCAATTTTAAAAATGGCGCGCAGGGCGTTCCCGCTGATTAACGCCGAGAATATGTTAATCAGCGGGAATCGTAAATTCACGATCGTATTTGGGCGCGACGCAGTGACTTTCCGATGTTTCCGTAAGAGATACGCGGCGTAAAGATAAAGCAGCCCCCTAGTGGAGTATCCTATGTTAAATATGGCCGTCGTCATCGCGTCGAAAAAAAAAAAATTCGAGTCGTTTGCGTAAAACGTCCGTGAATGGGGATTGACGTCATTGACGTTCACTGACAGAATTTGGAGCATGCGCACTGACAGTCGACGCATGCGCAGTACGTTCGCCGCGGGATCGCGCCTAGTTATAATAATACACGCCCCCTACCCGCCCAATTTGAATTCCGCCGGCTCATTTTCGCTACGCCGCCGCAACTTTAGGAGCAAGTGCTATGTGAATAACAGTACTTGCTCCTAAAGTTTCGCCGGAGTAACGTAAATGAGAAACGTTACTCCAACTTAAAGATTTGCCCATCTACCTGAATCTGGCCCATAGCGTCTCATTTTGAGGCAAGAAATGGAAACATCAATTTACACAAAAGAGGACGATTCGCACCCCCATCCCAAGGCCAAGATGACTCCATGGACTAATGGACTGTTCATATGACAAATTCTGTAATGATTCTGCTACGGCAGCACCTCTTGGGAAATCAGTAAACCTGCTTCACTTCATGATTAACAGATCACAACATAGGAGGAGATTGAAAAATCCCATACAAAATAACATAACCTAATGGTTTTTTCCTACTCCTATGTGAAGAATATTTTTTTCTCTTTTTTACCTTGCATATTTTTCTTTGCATATATATTTAATATAGAAACTTTTTGCTGTTACTGTTTTGATCCCAGAGTTTTATAGTTTTTTTTAATTATTTTTCTTGTTATTTTTACACCATAGGATAATTTATAATTTATCCAAAATGTTACTGCTGTGCATCTAACGGCATGGAGACATATCCGTATCATCATTTGTTTACTTTAGGTCAGTGGTCTCCAAACTGCGGCCCGAGGGCCGGATGTGGCCCTTTACTTGCCTTTATCCGGCCCTTGGGGCACTATCCCTCCCACTGATACGAGACACTATTCTGCCATCTGACACCGATAATGGAGCACCATTTCTCCCACTGACACAACTAATAGAGCACTATTCCTCCCTATGATACCAGCAACGGGGCACTATTCCTCCCCCTAATACCAGATGTTTACTAACAATGATGCCAGGAAAATTTCCACTCTTGCTCGCCAAAGTCCGGCCCTCCAAGAGTCTGAAGTACAATAAACCGGCCCTTTGTTTAGAATGTTTGGAGACCCCTGCTTTAGGTTAAGCAGCCAAAAGTAAATTTTTTTTTTTAGCAGTTTTGTTCTCATTATTTAGTTCTTATCCTAGTTGCCTTTCCATGCTAAAGTTATAGCGGGGGCTCATCCAAAAATAAACTAACATTAGCAGGATCTCTCCAGCATACTGCTAACATCTGCAGTATGCTGTTTTTTTTTTATACAAGCTCTTATACAAGCTCTTGTTATCCGGCTCCGAGCAGGGGGTTTACTTCTGGGTATAGCCGTTCCTAAGCGAAGAGGAGTTGATTGATGCGCTGCTAAAGCGCGTCACGCCTTCGGGAAATACCCGAAGTGACACTCGGGTGTTTATGGCGCATGCGCAGTCAGCGCTACACGGAAGGCGCCGTAAACGCCCGAGTGTCACTTCGGGTATTTCCGGAAGGCGTGACGCACTTTAGCAGCCGTCAATAAACTCGTCTTCGCTTAGAAACGCCTACTCCGCCGCACGATTGCCCGCTCGGAGCCGGATAACAAGGCCTCGTATAACGATAAGTACCGAAAAAAATAAATAAAAAAACAGCATACTGCAGATGTTAGCAGTATGCTGCACCTAATGTCAGAAAGTGGATTTTAGGGTGAACCTCCGCTTTAATCCCCTGGACATACAGCCTAGATATTTAATCCTTCCTCTTTTTCTTCAGAGTGATTATTTACTATATTTTTAATGACATTAATGTACATAACTAGGGATAACAATCATACATCCTCGGGGTGTAAATTTTTATTTTTTAGGTGGTACGCCAGCGCACGGAAGTCCCATGCGCCTCACTCTGCTTTTCTCAGACTCCCACATTAATATGTGGCGACTTTTGTAAATTCTAAATCTTCTTACATTTTTATTGCACTTATTGCACTTATTGCACTTGCGGTTTAATCTCTTCCATTTCCTATTTTTTCCCTAAGACAGATCGTATTGGATCTCTTTCTCCTTTACCTTTTTTTTTTGTCCGCGCATGTTGGGCAACAGGTAAGAATGGCTTGTTGGTTCAGTTACCATGGCTCCTTTAAACATTATGGGCCAGATTCAGGTAGATGGGCGCATCTTTGTGCCGGCGTAACGTAACGCATATACGTTCCGCCGATGCAAACTAGTGAGGCAAATACAGTATTCACCAAGCACTTGCTCCTAAGTTTGCGCCGGTGTAACTTAAATGTGAAGGCGCAAGTAGGTGTAAGTGGAAGTGGGTGTGACCTTATGCAAATGATGGTCTAAGCCTGGATCTGACACTTACGCCCGGCCTATCATCCACGGAGCATGCTCAGTGACCTCGGTGTCTGATCTCTTCCCTGTGAGCATGCTCACAACTACCCCGGCCCAACTTCCTGAGATATGCCGGCCCAACCGACCTATGCCGAGCCTAAAAATAAGCCCAGACATGCTCCTGTCCGGTGCAAATTTGCCTCTGAGCCCTTTAATAAAAATATATCTATATATAATTAAAGGGCTCAGAGGCAAATTTGCACCGGACAGGAGCATGTCTGGGCTTATTTTTAGGCTCGGCATAGGTCGGTTGGGCCGGCATATCTCTGGAGCTGTGGTGGCTCAACGTGATTGGCACTGCGCTGACAAGCCGTTCACCTCTGCAGCCAAGGGTTCGGATCCCGGTCTCGGCTACATGTGAATTGAGTTTGGTGGTCTCAGCCCGGCTCCCGGTGGGTGTGCTATGCAGGGTACGCCTGTGCTTAGTACGCCCACCCCCCCCCACAAAAACCACCACACTTGCACACACATGAAATTGGTTTAATACGCACGCACTTTGGCCATGCGGTCTCCTAAAGAGAGGCGAAGGACCTACGGGCCTGGCAGGGTGGGCTAGGCCCCCTCACTCCCTCATAGGGGGAGTCCCTCTGCCCTGTTGGGGTCCTGTTGGGCCCCAGTTGGGCTCCCAAGTGGAGCAGGTAGGGCGGGGTGAGTGGGAGGCCCCCCCTCACATCCGCCATTGCCACCGGGGGCATGGAGAAGGATGGCGATTGCCTCCGGGGGGAGGGTCTGCCTACTCCCAACTCCTGCAGTCCGGCTCCTCTCTCGAGTTCACGCACAAAATACACTTAAAAAAAGAAAAAAATATATATATATATATCTATATATAAAAAAAAATTAAAAAAAAATTAAAAAAAATAATATAATTTTTTTTAAAACATTTGGGGCTGGGTACTAAAACCAACGTATATATATGTTGATGTGCCCAGCCGTGCCATTCTGCCGACGTATATGTGCAGTAGGCGGTCCTTAAGTGGTTAAAGGGCCAATTTTTTTTCTTTTATTTTTTTTTTAGAGGTCCGGAGGGCCCCAGATGGCAACCCCCCTTTTTTATATAAAAAAATATTTTTTATATTTTTTTTATTATATATCTTTTTTTCTTTTTATTAAAGGGGCCAGAGGTTTTGTGTAAGGGGCCCCATAATTTCTGATTGCTGCCCTGGGTAACGGTGCTGCTGGAGCTGTTCTCCAGCTGATCTGTGCTCTTCAGGTGCAAAAATAAACCAGCTATTTGTAGGAATAACTTTACGCCGGACTTAACACTTACGCTCGGCGGACTTAGTCTGCGCCGGACCCAAATACGTTCACGAATCGGCATATCTCCCTCATTTGCATAGTTGAATAGGAAGTCAATGGCCGCACAAGATGCGCCCAGCGTAAATATGAGCCTAAGTCATGCCGGCACAGGAAAGTTACACCGGTCAGAGGAAGCCTATTTTCAGGCATATCTAGTTTTGTAGGTACGGTGCAAAGATAAGCCGGCTCAACTTTACACTTACGCGGCGTATCTCGACATATGCCGGCATAACTCTACCTGAATCTGGCCCTATTTCGCTAGATGTCCAGGGTCTTAATGTGCCACAAAAACGCACAAAAGCCTTCCGGTCATTTCAAGTGAAGAAAGCACACATTGTGTGCCTACAAAAAACACACTTTACAACCGAATTCAACCCCAAAATTGTTTAGTAACTCCTACCCACAAGTATATACAGCCTCAGCTAATACCAAACAGCAGTACTCTCATAGGGCCAGATTCACGTATTCCAGAGCATCTTTGCTCTGGAGTAACGCTTCTGATTTGCGTTGCGCTGCCGAAATTTTAGGAGCAAGTGCTGTCATTCACGAAGCACTTGCTCCTAAAGTTGCGGCAGCGCATCACAAATGAGCCGGCGGAATTCAAATGTCGCGGGTACGGGGCGTGTAGTATGCTAACTACGCGCGATCCCGCCGCCAACGTACTGCGCATGCGTCGAGTGTCAAAACATCCCCGTGCGCATGCTCCAAAATCTGTGAATGAACGTCAATGACGTCACATTCCCATTCATGACCGTTTTACGCAAGCGACGTTTTTTTTTTTTTTTCCGACGCGATGACGACGCCTATACCTAACATAGGATACTCCAACCCCATGTAGGTATATCTATGCGCCGCGTATCCCGTCCGGAAACGTCGTATCGTCATTGCGTCGCGCCGGATTTCGATCGTGAATTGCCGATTTCCGCTCATTAACATATTTTTTGAGCGTAAATCGGCGGGAACGCCCCCGGCGCCATTTTTAAGTTGAAGTAACGATGCGATGGCGAAACTCAGTTACGCTGCTCGCATCGGAACTTCAACCCGGCGTTTCTTGTTTTCTGGTTACAGAAAACAGAAACGCCGGCTCAAAGCCACAGTTAGGCTGGCGGATCACTCGATCCGCCAGCGTAACCTTTCCTGAATCTGGCCCATAGCATTTCATCGCTCCACTACATTCACATTGCACTCAGAAATGAAAGACCCAGTTATTACTAACGGGGTATATCATGGACACTGCCATAACTGTGGTCCCCTATTATGCCCCTAATCTTAAACCTTTACCATTTATATCTCAAGCCATAAGCACACACAATAATCAATTATTGTATGCAGGGATTCCAATCAGGTCCTCCTCTCATTTCTGTACAGATCCCCTATACCCCATCACGATATCAATCCAAATGATCCCTTTCTCAGCTTCTTTCCAGATACAATTCGGTCGATTCCTGGAGAGAATCGAATCCATCATAAAGAAATTACACGTATTTCTCTAACCCACATCAACCATTTATTTGAATAGACCATATATTCCTAACAATAGGTATGGTTCCAGAAATACTGTCATCTACCACGATCCCCATCCCCTGGTCAGACCATGATGCGGTATGTACCACTATTGCTTGTCTTGCCTAAGGCACATGACCCAACCTGGTACCTCCCGGATACACTACTCAAACAACATTCTCACCACATTCTAATTGAACAAGCATTAAAAGACTAAAATTCAATACTAGCACTGAAATCTCCTCACTCACACTCTGGGAAGCACACAAGCCAGTCCTAAGGGGAATTTTCCAACAACAAATAGGGATACTTAAGCGAGAGCGTAAAACACTCTCACGAAAATTAGAGACAGAATTTACAGCATTTATGAATTTTCAAAATAACCCTACTTCCTCTGCAAAAACTTGTTTAGAGAATGCGTGTCTAGAATACGACCTCTTTCTCACTGATTCTTCAGATAAAATAATACATAAACAAAACAATCATGCATTCTATGTGAATCAAATAAATCTGGTACATTCCTAGCAAAAGCATTAAAATTCATTAAGAAATACTTTAAACCTATCAAACTTAAATTGGACAACAATATATATACCAGCAATCGACAAAAAATTGTTCAGAAATTCAGCACTTCAATACCAGGCTTTTATACCACCTCCATACCAGGCATATTCTGACACTTCTCTCCTACATGTAATAATCACCATTTTTTTGCTAGAAAATTACGCAGTACCCACAAAACCTTATATACGTTTTTTTAGCAGACACCCTAGGGAATAAAACGACGGTCATTGCAACGTTTTAACTCGCACGGTATTTACGCAATCATTTTTCAAACGCCTTTTTTTTTGTAAAAAAAATTGTTTCATAAATTAAAAAAAAACAACAAAACAGTAAAGTTAGCCCAATTTTTTTGTATTATGTGAACGATTATGTTACACCGAGTAAATAGATACCCAACATGTCACGCTTTAATTATGCGCACACTCATGGAATGGCGCCAAACTTCGGTACTTAAAAATCTCCATAGGCAACGCTTAATTTTTTTTTACAGGTTACCAGTTTAGATTTAGAGGAGATCTAGTGCTAGATTTGTTGCTGGCACTCTAACGCACGCGGCGATACCTCACTTATGTGGTTTAAACATCGTTTATATATGTCGGCGGGACTTACGTGTGCGTTCGCTTCTGCACGCAAGCTATCGGGGACAGGAGCGTTTTAATTTTTTTTTTTTATCTTTTATTTATTTTTTGACTTATTTTTATTTATTTTTACACTTTTTTTCAATTTTTTTTTCCACTTTTATTCCTATTACAAGGAATGTAAACATCCCTTGTAATAGGAAATGTGTGTGACAGGTCCTCTTTAAGGAGAGATGCGGGGTCAATAAGACACCGGACGATTCGTTCTCCGGGCCCCCGAAGGCACAGGAGAGCCCAGAGAAGCACCGGATGGCGGCGGGAGGGGGGGATGTCCCCTCCCGCGGCCTGTAAGAACGATCAAGCGGCGGAACCGCTGCTATGATCGTTCTTATGTCGTGCAGAATCGCCGGCTGAAGAAGATATCTGGATGATGCCTCTGGCTGCAGGCATCATTCAGATATCCACCCGCAAAGCCCAGGCCGTTAATTGACGGCCACTTAGGATGGGAGATCCCATCTCTGGCCGTCAATTGTCAATGGCCGGGTATTGAAGTGGTTAAAAACCCAATACACAGAGACAAATACATTTAATCCCTCTGCAGCTGATTCTTTCTTCTCACAAATTAACCTACCCCAGATGACAGAATCTCAAAAAATTATTTTAGAAAAATCTATCACTAGCGATGATGTAGCTACAGCCATAAAAGAATGAAAAAATAAATAAGAGACCTGGTCCTGATGGTTACTCAGCTTTATATTACCGAACATATAGGAACATTCTCTCCCCCATGCTTGCAGAAATGTTTAATGATCTATTAAAAAACAAATCATTCAGACATGAATCTTTGCTGGCTATCATCTGTATGATTCTGAAGCCACAAACAGATGATACCCTAAGTAATAATTATCACCCCATTTCCATGCTAAATATGGATATTAAGTTACTGGCGAAAATTTTAGCAACCCGGCTAAACAAAGTCATTGGTACACTCGTGCATTGTGACCAATGCATGCCATCACGCCAAGCAGGCGACAATGTACGGAGAGCAGTCCTCTTAGCGCAAATTGCAAAAAAGCGCTGCATACCCGCCTGTTTTCTCTCTCTCGCTATTAGAAGGGCCTTTGACTCGGTATCCTGGCCTTACTTTACTTACACCTTACAGAAATGGGGTTTTGGCCCAAATGTTATGAACTGGATTAAAGCACTATACAATAAACCAAGAGCATATGAAAGGTATGTGGGATACAGGTCTGATCCTTTTTATATTGAGAAACAAGACAAGGTTGCCCACTCTCCCCTTCACTATTCGCCCTCCTCATAGAACCGCTTGCACAATAGGAAATATGAGGTAATCAGCACAAAATCTGTCTATTTGCAGACGATATCCTCCTGTTTATTTCATCCCCACAAGTATCGGGTCCTAATATTATCCTAATTCTTAACAATTTTGCTACATTTTAAGGCTTATCTATTAATTCCAAGAAAAGTTTAGCACTAAACATATCGCTTTCAAATATTGAGCTGTCGGCAGCAAAAGCGGGTCTCCCGTACACATGGACAGATAGGGCACTCCCATACTTAGGAATACAATTTACAGCATCCTTCCCAGATTTAATCTCTTACAACTACCCTCCAAACTTGAAACACCTATCAAATCTAATGAATTTTTGGGCCCATCTCCCGTTCATCTCCCCATCATGGTTGGGAAGAATTAACGCCATAAAAATGACGATATTACCAAAAATATTATATTTGTTCAGAGTTTTACCAATTTCGATACCAGCACACTATTTGAGAATAATACAGATAATAAGAAAACATCATCATTCATATGGGGCTCTTCCAAACCGTGAATCAAACTTTATCTTCGAAAAGCAAACGGGGCTTAGGCTGTCCAAATTTTGCAGCTACTATAGGGCGGCACAAGTATAGCAAGTCTCACTAAATACCATGCTCACAATGAAATTCCATTATGGGTATTAATTGAAGCTTCCGAATGCGATCCTATTTCAATCTCCAATTTACTCTGGACTACTCAAAAGAATCCCATTACTAAACACTTCATCACCCTTTGAGATAGATCTAAAATTAAAAGCCAACTACAATCCTTAAATAACCCTTTACTTTCATTATACAAAAATCCTGCATTCTACCCTGCATGGGTCTCTCCTAAATCTGTTAGAGAATGGATTTCTCGGGATGTCCTATATATGCACAAATGTGAAAATTCTTCATCATTTATCCCTTTCCCAATTCTTTGCCAAACTTATGGTTTTACCACATTCAGAACTATTTAGATACCTCCAAATATAAAATAAAAAATTCACACCATTATTAAAATACCAGTACTTCAACCCCACTAATTCAACTGACCAGTTTCAAAGCCATCTACAAGAAAGACCCACATACTAGGGGAACAATATCCGCTTTATATTCTCATTTGCTGGTCCATGCTGACACAGACAAGCCACACTATGTCCGGAAATGGGAGGAGGACTTACAACGAAAATGAGAGAGTTCAGAATGGAACTAAATATGGTCATCAATAAAATCAGCCTCCCCTAACATATTGGCGGTTGAGGCTAATTACAAAGTGCTAACAAGATGGTACCTTGTACCAGCAAGGGTAGCGAAATACGTGCCAAGTTATTCCGCAAAATGCTTTCGAGGATGCACAGAGTTGCAAACACAATTTCATATTTGGTGGTCATTTTCAGAAGCTTAAATATTTTGGATGGAACTTTTTAAAATCGCTTCTAAAGTTTTAGGTAAGACAACTCCTCCAGACCCAGCAATAGCAATACTCAATTTGAAACCAGAAAGTATAACGCATATTCAATTTAAACTGCTATTGCAACTTTTCACAGCAGCATTACATTAGCAAAGGCTTGGAAATCTCCCAAACTAGTCGTGAATGAAGTAATGGCTAGGATGAACAACGCTATGACCCATGCCAAGATGATAGTTATTGAAACGGACATGATCCCTAAATTTGAAAAAGTGTGGAAGCCCTGGATTAAATATGCCATGCCATCATCTTTTGACAACAAAGTACTATTGCCTTGGTAGCTGAGACAATGAGCTCTATATAATTATTGTTCTCTGGGCCTGACCTCAGACTTTTCCTTTTCTTCTCACCGTTCTTCCCTTTTTTTAATTATTTTTTTAATTATTTATTTTTAATGTATTTAAGATCTCCACTATGATTTTAAAGCTCTTGCTTTTAATTTTAACAACAATTTCACAGGTTATGTATATCCATAAACATGATTGTTGCTTCTATAGAACATATATTATTCATATGTCTTTGAAATTTATCAGTGACAAAAACATAATACCTAACCTGATATTGTACAATTATTTTTCTTCTTTAGCTTACAGCAATATGTTATTGAATATGTGTAACTGAGCTTCTTTCACCTGATATTACTATATTTACCCTGTTATTTGTATATTTCTTCTTGTACTTCATAATAAAATATTTTGACAAGAATACTATTGATGCCCCCTGCTGAGACCATGGCATGTGGAAGGGAATTCCACATTATGGCCGAACTAATTTATAAGACTTGAACAAGCTGAAATACATGCTGGATGTAATGTACCAGTGATTGTTCATTATATTATGTCAGTTTGTAGAGCATGATATATTATTGCCTTATGTGATTACATTGTTAATTGGGTTTTTAACCTAAGGCCAGCCCTGGGTGTTTTCTATCTCTTCATGACTGCTTTTGAAGAACAAAAAATACATGGTCATGGATTCCCAGAGAACTAACTAAGTACGGAGACAGTGACAAATCTATTCAATATTTGTAACACTTTAATTTTGTCAAAGGTTCCTACGCATCACTGAACAAAATCTACTCTTGCAAAAGGAAACTCGTTTGAACTATGTGTATATCAAACAAGAAGCATACACAAAAAAACATTTGCGCCCATTTATATATCACTGCTGCCACCTTAAACCCTACAATAAAATATTGACAAACAACTCAAATAAAAAAAGCGCTATGATAAGAGTATAATAATAAAATAAACAAAAAATAATGAAAGTCAACCACGTGAGTTAAAAGGTGATAAATAGACCGAATGTAACTCTTCAGTCCCAAACCAAACCCCAGAACGGGAGGATTGGGGCCACTCTGTGCAAAACTAATTGCACAGTAGAAGAAAATATGACATGTTTGTTATTTAAAAAAAAAAAAAAAAAACTTGAAGCTTTAGTATCACTCTAAGTGTCATCCACAAGTGTTTTTATGCTGGTAAGTTGTTATATATGTATACTCACCAATAAATTAAAAGCGTATTTTATCTTCTGAAGACAGTCAAAAAAATCTGATTCTGGAATAGCAGATTTTCCTTTTGATACAGAAACAAGAGATTAGAAGTCATATACACTGTTCTAATTATTTATGAGAAAGGGTAGCTCTTTTAAAGATTCACACAGTTGCGTTGCAGTACAGTACTATGTGCTGTGGTGCACTGCATTGCTAAAAGTAGCCCATTATATTTACTATTTTGTGGCATTTTGGTGCATAACGAAGTTCATTCAAATAAATAGGCTGCCCTAATGCAACACAAGTAAAAAACACAGCACAACACACATTGAATGTGTGCATTTTGAAAATGTGAATGGGTTTTCAAGTTATATAACAAAAGGGACTTTAACAGTGTCTAAATAGAGCTAATCACCTTTATTAATTACAACATATTTGAGCAGCTAAAATACCTTTTCATACACAGAGATATTTTTTGTACAATCCTTTGATGGTAAGATGATGATGTCATGTTGGGGTTGATTTACTAAAGGCAAATAGACTGTGCACTCTGCAAGAGCAGTTGCTCCAGAGCTTAGTAAATGAGCAGAAGCTCTGCTGACCTACTTCATCCAATCACGTACAAGCAAAAATGTGTTTTTTATTTTCCTTGCACGTGATTGGGTATTCTTTGCAAAGTGAAGCTTTATCTCATTTACTAAGCTCTGGAGCAACTGCACTTGCAGAGTGCAACTGCACTTTGCAAAGTACATGCCTTTTTGCCTTAAGTAAATCAATATGATTGTATGTTGAAAGTAAAAATATACTATATAAATGCATCTCCCTAATATGGTTCCTAGGTACTTTCCATGTCGGCTCAGGAATGTGCTGGTTATATTTTACTTGCCAGTCAAGCATGTTAATACAGAATACAGTAACATAAAATAGGATTTCCGCCCCGGGGGATCAGAGCTGGGTTCTCCCTGGAGGACTATTTGACGATGCACCCGTCACAGTTTTTTTGTGTCACTCTTTATGTGTGTGCACATTTTTCCTGCACCGGGTGAAGTTTTTGGGTTGTGTTTTGCACGCCACAGACTTTTCAATAGAAAAAAAAAAAACATAAAATAGGATTTAGGACAGCTTACCTGTAAAATCCTTTTCTTGGTGTACATCACAGGACACACAGCATCATAGTAATAACTATGTGGTTATACACCACCTATAGGTAAATGAGCATGGGTACACTCAAAAGACAGGAAGTCCCCCTCCATATATAACCTCTCCCATACAGGGAGTACCTCAGTTTTTGCAGCAAAGCTATAATATATATATATATTTTCCAATAAGAGGGGGGAGGACCTCTGTGTCCCATGATGTACTTCAAGAAAAGGATTTTACAGGTAAGCTGTTATAAAAATCCTATTGTCTTTATCGTACATCATGGGATACAACGCACCATAGTAATAACTATATGGGATGTCCCAAAGCAATGCCATCTGGAGGGAGACACAAATCAGGCGTGAGGACCTATACTGCTACCTGCCACACACTGCACCCAAATGCAGCATCCTTCTGCCATCTTACATCCATCTGATAGAATTTTGTGATCGTATGTACTGATGACCAAGTAGCGGCCTTGCAAATTTGAGCCACAGAGGCTTGGTGATGCACTGCCCATGAAGCACTGACTGCCTTGGTAGAGTGTGCTTTCACCCGAAAAGGCAGAACCCTTTTCAGACCATAAGCCTGACTAATTAATGCTGCCTGGCCCTTTTTGGGGCCTTCTGGCAATACAAACATCAGTTTTCTGTATCTGAGCCATCTCCTTCAGATGGGCCTTGACTGCTCTCACTACATCGAGAGAATGTAACAATCTTTCTTCTGCGGAACGAGGTTATGGAAATAAGGAAGGCAAGGAAACACCCTGATTCAGATGAAAACCCAACACTACCTTAGGCAAAAAGGTTGGATGAGGATGCAACAACACCTTGTCCTTATGAATAATCAAGTATGGCTCTTTATAGGAAAAAACAGTCAATTCTGACACTCTTTATAGGAAAAAAACGTCAATTCTGACACTCTTCTTGCGGAGGTTAATGCAACCAAGAACACCAATTTCCTTATCAAAAGAAGCAAAGGAATATTTTATATTGGCTCAAAGGGTTGTCTCTGCAAAACCGACAAAACTAAATTAAAATCCCATGGGCTAAAGGGTGACCTAACTGGTGGAGTTATCCGAGTTACCCCTTGTACAGTTTAAAGGCCTGGACCTAAGAATGCGAAGCAAGCAGCGTTTGGAAAAATACTGCCACGGCCGAGATCTGACCCTTGATCCTACTCAAGGCCAGCTTCATTTCTACTCTCAACTGTAGAAAGGCAAGAATTCTACCATGACATATTTTCGAGGGTGCCAATCCTTGGTTTCACACCAGGAAACATAGGCCCTCCAGACCCTATACTAAACAGTCCTAGAGGCCGACTTTCTAGCATTAATCAGGGTGGTAACTACTGAACCTGAAAGCCCCCGACTCTTTAGGATGTGGGCTTTAATAGCCAAACCGTTATATTTAGTGACTGTAAGGCAGGATGGAATACTGAGTCTTGTGACAGCAGGTCTGAACGAGATGGAAGAGTCCATGAATCCCCTACTGCCATTCTCATGATCTCTGCATACCAGGATCTCCTGGGCCACGCCGTGGCTACTAGGATTACCAGATTCCCTTCCTCCTTGATTCTGCGAAGAAGCTGTGGTAAGAGCTGAACTGGGGGAAATCCATAAATCAGTGAAAACTGATCCCACTGGGTCAATAACACATCTGTCCCGAGCACGAGTGGATCCCTTGTTTTTGACACAAAGCTGTCCAACTTCTTGTTGAACCTGGATGACAACAGATCTATGTCTGGGGTACGCCATCTTTGGCATATGGCCAGAAAGACATCGGGATGTAGAGACCATTTTCCTGGGAACAACTGTTGGCGGCTCAAGAAATCCACCTGCAAATTCTCCACTCCTGGGATGAACATGTTCCTCTGCCCAAGTCAGAATATGGTTCACCTCCCTCTGAGCTGCGTGACTTCTGGTGCTCACTTGATGATTGATATAGGGCACTGCTGTGGCATTGTCTGACTGTATCCTAACGGGACAATTCCACAACCTGAACGTCCAGGCCATTAGAACCACACATACTCCCCGAATCTCTAGGATGTTGATGGACAAGGTCTTCTCAGACTCTGACCACTTCCCTGCCTTGAACAGTGGTCTCTTCTAGGACTGCTCCCCGGCCCCATAGGCTGGCATCGGTTGTCACGATCTTCCAGGTAACTGGAAGGATTTCCCTTTCTGTAAATCCCTGGTCAACCAACAACTGAGACTCTGGCACTCCTTTGGGGCCAGATTCATTGGATAATCCAAAGCTTGGGTCTTCTTGTTCCAAGCAGACAGAATACTGTATTGAAACAGTCTTGAATAAAACTGGACATAGGCAACTGCTTTGATTGAAACCACCATCCTACCTAACAACCTCATGCAAAGGCGAATGGAAGGACCTTTCCTTGTCCTGACCACCTGGACCAGGTCCCTTTATATCATTGACTTTTGCCTGGGGCAAAAATACTCTTTCTTGGGCTGTATCTATGACCAGGCCTAAACACTCCAGCCTTTTTAATGGTCGTAAGGATGATTTCTCTAGGTTGAGAATCCAACCCAGGTGTTCCAGATACCTGACTGTACTGGACACTCCTTGGTTTAACCATGCCATTGATTGATCTACTAGCAGCAGATTGTCTAGGTATGCCATTACTGCCAAAGCCTGGTCCCTTAGCCTTGCTAGTACTGGGGCCAAAACTTTCGTAAATACCTGGGGAGTGGTGGCAAACCCGAAGGGCAAGGCCATGAACTGAAAGTGGTGCTGTTCCACTGCAAAATGCAGAAACTTCTGATGAGCAGGGAAAATTGGCAAATGTAGATATGCATCTTTGATGTCTTTCGATGCTAGAACTTATTCTCAATGTAGGGTGGATACGACTGACCGGATTGACTCCATGCAAAAAGAGCGGATGTTTAGGAAGCGATTCAGATCTGTCAAAATTAAAATGGGTCTGACATCCCCATTTGGTTTTGGTACCATGAAGAGATCTGAATAAAAACACATGTCCTTCTATTCTGAGACATCAATCGGTCTAGAGCCAGAAATCAGACTCTCTCTTTACAGGGTCTTTGGGAACGTTTGATTTTAGAAAACTAAATGGTGGAAGCTCTTGAAACTCTAGCTTGTAGCCTAGAGCTACCACAGAGATGACCCACTTGTCCTGGATCTCCTCTTGCCAAGTTTCCGAAAACCACCAAAGTCTTCCCCCCCACTCGATCGAGCGAGGGCCCCCTTCATAAAGAAGCCTTGGACATTCTGCTTTGTGGGCTTCTGGCCCAGGGCTTCTTCTGGCCCTGAGGCTTACCCGGAGGCCGTCGTGACTGCCTGGAGGCTGTTGCCCCTGACACTGGAGAGGAAGCATGTTTGAATGAAGGACGCCTACTCCTTCTCTTTACTGGCAGGAGAGTACTTTTACCACTGGAAATGTTTTGGATGTATTTATCAAAATCTTCCCCAAACAACCTTTTCCCATGAAAGGGATAAAACCAGCCAAGAGCTTCTTGCATGGCAACTTGGCTGATCAATTCTTCAGCCATAGAATCCTACGCATGTGTAACAACATGAACGCAAGAAGTGACGCCTGATGGATAGAATCATTGATAGCATCTACCGCAAAGCATAAGGCCCTAGGTAGCGTGGCTAAAACTTGGGCTTCGTCTCCTTGGGCAGGCACATTCTTGATAACCTGCTTTGTTTTGTTCCTGAGGAATTGACAAGGGGTACCACCAGGGGATCCTTACCACTGTGCTAGAGGCGGATGGTCCCTCAAAAACCCCTACTGATTTGGCCTGAGTGGAGAAGGAGCAATGCTGTCCACATGAGTGTTTGTTGACACTGAGCATAAACACAGGGGAAGCATGGAATGTTATACGCCAGGTATGTTTACTTTTACACCCTCTAGTGCAGGGGTGGGCAACTTCGGCCCTCCAGCTGTGGTAAAACTACAAGTCCCATGAGACATTGCAGGACCCTGACAATCACAGACATGACTCCTAAAAGCAGAGGCATGATGGGATTTGTAGTTTCATCACAGCTGGAGGGCCGAGGTTGCCCACCCCTGCTCTAGTGGCAAAACACAGGCAAGACACAGTTCACTCAAAAAAAAATCCATAAGTAAATCATTAATCATCAAATATTGTAGATATATGTACACGGAAAAACACCCTCTGCTTCCCAATGGTCACATCTTTCACCCACAACATTTTTCAAACTGTAAAACCATTGGTGTTGTGTATATGCTTTGCTGCGACTGTGGATGTTTTTATATAGGAAAAGCTAAGTTACCATTCTGTCAGCGCGCATATAGACATCAAAACCAACGATGTGGATCTCCCTTTGGGACGCCACACACAGCTAGTATATGGAGGCAAGTTTCCTGCTATAAAATTTCTTATTTTGGACCGTGTCCATCCGAGTTCCAGGGGAGGAGACTGGAACAAGAATCTCCTCCAAATGGAACTGCGCTGGATTTACACATTGCATTGCACAGTGCATTTATTTATTAGCTATTGGTGCCCCCCCCCTCCATTCTGTTTGTTCATAATTATGAGATTGTTTGTTGTGTATTTATCATCATTTATTATTATCAAATATATAGACTTATTGATTTACTTTTCCTGGGTCGCTGTGCGGTGAGTAGTAGCTGCGCTCTGGTTTGTTTTATAAAACAAATTAAAGCCGTTATGGCTATAGTTAACCACTAGGTGGCGATGTATCCCACCGTTTTACACCAGTGTGTTTATACATTACATTCATATGATTGGTGGGTTGTTTACGCTGACAGTTCCCCATTGTTAATGCCTGGCACACAAATCGGATTTTCGTCTGATCCAGCCGCCATCTTGCCTCACCCTGCACATGCTCAGTGTGGGGATGAAGCTGCTGTGTCGGTGAGCTGTGGGTCAGTGGCGTAACAACCGGGGGGGTTGTCGGTGTGTCTGCCCCAGGCGCTGAGCTGAGAGGGGGCGCCGGCGGAGCGGAGACAGCAGGCTGGTTCAGGCAGCGCAGCGGCAGGCACCCCCTCCGCAACTAAAGCAGAGACATGAGGCAGATTTAGGCAGCTGGAGGCACCAACCCCCCCCCCCCGGGCCCCCTCCTCTCCGTGACTGAAGCGGAGACAGTGAGACTGAGCGGGCACAGCAGGTTGAGGCAGCGGCGTGCAATGATAGAAGTAGGTAGTGGCTTTGCGGGGGTGCGAGCCGCACCTCACTGACCCCCGTCGGATCCCACCCTTCCTTCCTTGGTCGCGGCTCTGAACAGTCTCGGCACAGCCGAGCAGAGTCAAGACGCCTCTCCCTCCTCCTGTATGCCTACACAGGGACCCCGACCAGTCCACTAGTGTTGTCTGTCTGTGCATGCATGTCCCGATCATCTTATTTGAGGTACATTATGGTACTACTGAATAGGGGGGGAATCTGTACTGAGGGAGGGGGGTCTTTCCTGAAGGGGGGGGAATCTGCATGGAAGGGGGGAATCTGTCCTGGGGGGGCGCATTAGGCTAGCATTATTGTAGGAAAGGAACCGACTCAGAAAGTGCTAAAAATCCGCAGGTTGGGGGGGGGGGGCGCAAATTACTTGCCTTGCCCCGCTCCCTGACGACCCACGCTATGCCACTGCCGTGGGTGCAGGCCGCAACTCCGCAGTGTGGCATTGCGCATGCGTGGCTGGGTGGGGGCGTGCACCACTGGTTCAGGGAGTCATTTGCTACGAGGCACCTGTTTCCTCCTCCTTACCCAGCGGTCACAGCTGCAGTCATTTGTGCTGTTTTCGCTGAATGGTTGGGGGAACTATATAATTCACACATAGAGGGAGGACGCGGCATGCCAGCAGACAGTCTAGATTTTGCTGCGCCTCCCTCGGCTGAATCACACATACGGTAGGAAAAGGGATTACAATTAACAATCTATTCTCTTTATATATCTCTTGTGCATATTATTGGCTATACACTGCTTTAACTTGAGATGTATTGTTGTAGACCTTTTATATTAATAGGAAAGCTCTTGCCCATACATGGCCAAAAATACTCTATACAACTTTATATTGCTATGGCGAGCTCAGTATACTGACGCCATCTAGCTGTCATCTAATAAACATACAGGAGCAGATCCCAGACCTTATTTGTTAGGTCAATTTTCTATCCATGGCCATGGTTTATATGTAAGCAGGGCCGCCATCAGGAATTTTGGGGCCCTTTACGCAGCTTCAGGCATGGGCCCCCTGGAGCAGAGAACCGGGAGGGGGGGGTGCCGCATAAAAAAGGGGGGTAGCCATCCGGGGCCCTGGGGACCTCTGGGCCCTTTAATAATAATAATTATATATAAAAATAAAAGAAATAAAAAAATATATATATATTTGTTTTTTTTTATAAAAAAGGGGGGTTGTCATCTGGGGCCCTGGGGATCTCCGGGCCCCTGGGGACCTCCAGACCCCTAAAAAAATGTCCCTTTAATAAAAAAATTAAATATTTAAAAAATAAATAAAAAAAAGTGGGTTGCCATCTATAGCCCTGGGGGCCCTTCGGCCCCTGTGGACCTCCGGACCTCTAAAAAAAATAAAAGAAAAAAAATTGGCCCTTTAATAAAAAATAAAAGAAAACTATATTAAAAAAAAATATTTTTTATAAAAAATAAAATAAAAAAAGAGAGGGTTGCCATCTGGGGCCCTGGTGGCCTGCGGCCCCTGGGGACCTCCGGACCCCTAAAAAAAATGGCCCTTTTATAAAAAAATATATTTTTTATAAATAATAAATTAAAAAAAGGGGGGTTGCCATCTGGGGCCCTGGGGGCTTCCGGACCCCTGTGGACCTTTAAAAAAAATAAAAAAAAATAAAAAAAATTGGTCCTTTAATAAAAAATAAAAGAAAAATATATTAAAAAAATATATTTTTTTATAAACAAATAAATAAAAAAAGGGGGGGTTGCCATCTGGGGCCCTGGGGGCTTCCAGACCCCCTGTGGACCTCTAAAAAAAAATAAAAGAAAAAAATTGGCCCTTTAATAAAAAATAAAAGAAAAATATATTAAAAAAATATATTTTTTTATAAAAAAATATATTTTTTTATAAACAAATAAATAAAAAAAGAGGGGGTTTCCATCTGGGGCCCTTGTCATACCTATGTGATATAAAGTAAGTCCCTGCATCGCATGTGTTTTCTTTGGTGTTGCAGTGATTATTAGCCATAGATACACGTCTAGGGTGATTTATTTAAGGTACCTATTCTTTGAAACGTAATATTTTCATCATATTTATGGTGACCTATTCATTAAAATTACGCTATCAAATTACAGGGCCTAGTTGTTTTGACTCCAGCATTGACATTTGGGAATGTTGGCGGGCATCTAGTGTCAACTCAGCCACACTCACTTATTTTTTGGACGTATCAGCAATTCCAGGGCGCTACATTACTTACCTCTCTGTTTTTAAATATATGCTATGTCATGCCTTCATTAAATAAGGCTTATAGCAGGGTTTGACAAATTTGCTTGGAATCTAGGAGCCAGCTAAAAAAGTTAGGAGCCAGAAAACGCACCCCGTCCCGACGAGCTTGCGCGCAGAAGCCAACACTTACATGAGCAGCGCCCGCATATGTAAACGGTGTTCAAACCACACATGTGAGGTATCGCCGCGATTGGTAGAGCGAGAGCAATAATTCTAGCCCTAGACCTCCTCTGTAACTCAAAACATGCAACCTGTAGTTTTTTTTTAAACGTCGCCTATGAAGATTTTAAAGGGTAAAAGTTTGTCGGCATTCCACGAGCGGGCGCAATTTTGAAGCGTGACATGTTGGGTATGAATTTACTTGGCGTAACAGTCTCTTTCTTAATATAAAAAAAAAAATGGGGATAACTTTACTGTTGTCTTATTTTTTAATTAAGAAAAGTGTATTTTTTTCACAAAAAAGTGTGCTTGTAAGACTGCTGCGCAAATACGGCTTAACAGAAAGTATTGCAACGATCGTCATTTTATTCTCTAGGGTGTTAGGATAAAAAATATATATAATGTTTGGGAGTTCTAAATAGAGGGAAGGAGATGGCAGTGAAAATATTGAAAAATGACATTAGAATTGCTGTTTAACTTGTAATGCTTAAAGAGGAGTTCCACCCTAAAATTTTTAGTTTGCCTTAATCCCCTCCCCTCCCCCTTACATGCCACATTTGGCATGTAATTTTTTTGGGGGGGAGTGGGGGCTTCAGGCTTCCTGTCACACTTCCTGCTTCCGCCGAGGGGCTGGTTAGGCGATTAAGCCTTAATCGCCTACACCAGCCCCTCCCTGTAGGCGATCGCACGGGACACATGACAGGTCCCATGTGATCGCCTGTCCAATCAGCGACGAGCCGCGCGCGCATGCGCAGTGCGGCTCGCGCATGCGCAGTGGGTGCCCGGCCGTGAAGCTTTTTGTAGCTACTGACTTTTAATAAACACCATTTTTGGCTGGAACACCCCTTTAATTTGTAATACCAACGGCTCACCACCAGATGGTGCCAGCTCACAACATTTTTTTTTTTTTGTGAGCTGGCAACATCTGGTGGTGAGCCGTTGGTATTACAAGTTATTGCCACCAGATGTGAGCTGGCGCCATCTGGTGGTGGCCGTTGGTATTACAAGTTAAGCATTAAGCATAGAATTGCTGTTTAACTTAAAATGCTTAACTTGTAATACCAATGGCTCACCACCAGATGGTGCCCACCTTCCAAACCGTTTTTACAGCCACTTTTCTGAGCGTTTTTTACAGCTTAAAAACGCCTGTCCATGTTTATTTTAGAGCTGGAGCTTTAAAAACGCTGCGGCAGCGTTTTTGCACGTTTTTGAGCGTTTTTGCAAGTTTTTGAGTGTTTTTTATTGTCTGGCGGATTTACAGCTCTATTGCTGGAGCTTCAGAACGCACTGGCCCCACGTTTTTTTTGCAGCTTAAAAACGTCTCAGCCATCTACAGCTCAAAAACTTCATGGTGGACATGAGGCCATAGACTAACATGGACAGGCGTTTTTAAGCTGCAAAAAACGCCCAGAAAAGTGGCTGTAAAAACGCCAGTGGAAATGAGCCCTAAAGTTTCACATAAAAAAATAAAAGCTGTAGAAGTTGACCAATGTAAACAACCCTGTCAAAGTTAAATGTTTCAACCTTCTAACTGCCACTTTTGATGCAAAGCTTGATTTGTTAAAGGATGTTGAAAAAATAACAGACTTACAGACCGGATCACCAGATGAAAATAAAGGAAACAGCCTAAAAAAGAAACCTAATGCTTCACCACATCTAAGGACTTTATTTTTATAAAATTTTTGTTTTTGGGTGTAATTCTGTCTTAGGCCGCGTACACACGGGGAGACATGTCCGCCGAAACATGTCCGACGGACCGTTTTCAGCGGACATGTCTCCTCGGACATCGGACGAAAATCCTCTCGGACTGAGGACGCAGTGACGTGGCAGTGACGTTGATGCCGCCACGTCACTACTTCAGGAAGTAAAATACTTCCACGCATGCATCGAATCCATTCGACGCATGCGGGAGATTTATGTCCGCTGGTTAGGCGTAATAACCAGCGGACATGTCCGACCGACAGGTTTCCAGTGGACAAATTTCAAAGCATGCTTTGAAATTTGTCCGCTGGAAAAACCTGTCCGCTAGGTCGTACACACGATCGGATATGTCCGCTGAAACTGGTTGGCGGACCAGTTTCAGCGAAAATGTTCGATCGTGTGTATGCGGCCTAAAAGAGCACCTTAAGATCTAGACCACAGGTGTCAAACACAAGGCCCACGGGCCCGAATCCAGCCCTCCAGGCCATTGCATGTGGCCCTCGCACCTCTCCTGTGGTCATCCTCCAGACCCTTACTTTCTGCTTTCAAGCAATACATCCAGCTTCTTCCCAGCAGCAGCATAAGGAAAGGGGGGTGCACTGTAATGTAAGGGAGTGTAGGGGGACTCAACTTCTGATGGTGGGGTGCTTCTTAACATCTAATGTAAGGGAAGGGGATGTGCAAGACATCTAATCTTACCGATACCACCGACCCTTTTGAGAGCAATCATAATGCTGATGCGGCACACTATGAAATTGAGTTTGACACCCCTGATCTAGACTTTGAACCATTAAAGAGGCATTAAACCCAAAGACAAAAATGTATTTTACTGCAACTTACAAATCCTTAGATGTGCTTTAGGCTGATCGTGGTTTCACTATTAAGCAAAAATACTTACCTTTGTGTGTTATCTGCTTACAGGTAAACTAGTGTTTTTTTCAGTGAGTGCATTATTTGTGTTAATATTGTAGGGTTTACATTAAAGTAATTTAGATGTATGAATTTCATCTTTTTACAGATTACAGGGATATTCATTATAGCAAAATCATTGGGTAGTGCTGAAAAACAGGAAGCAGTACTTGCATATGCAATGGGTAAATATGGTTACCCCCATGTACAGTATGCATATAATTACAAATTATTGTATAACACATTAACTTATTTGGGTAGGATGATGTATATCAAGCTGATCTATTTTACATGTTTATCTAAAAACATTAAAATAGCCATGCATTCATATTTACTCACCCTTTCTTTTCTTTTTATTTGAATCCATTAATCCAACAAATATTTCAATATCCCCGAGAACATGATTTAACACTTCCTAATTTGGAGACAAATAAAAAAAACATAAAAAAATAAAATAGCATAGTATTGTAAGCAATATACAAAGTCAAATAACTGCACTAAAGTGCTTAGTACAAATATAAATGTCAGACAGTAGCACTCACTATTGTTTGAGCACCAACAATGCAAAACATTCAAATCAAATAAATGTGTTACACTATCTTTTTAAACTCTTATTTATAAAAAAAATCATGTGTAAATAACAATCAGAAATTGACAATAACTAAATAAAAAAGTGTGAAAGTGTGATGTCACCGCTCAACGTACATTTTATCTCAAAATAAGTCTTCCAGGGGCATTCAAGGAGCACAGTATGAACTTTGCACCGCCATACCTCTCAAAATCATTCAGTCTCAGTACACCATGTTACTACATTTATTCCACATGCAGCTGTGCATCCAATGTCTGAAAACACAGACATGTCACAGTTTGCTAAATACATGCTTTGCAAAGTGCTCACCAAGACAGGTTTCACAGAGTTCGATAACAAACCTGAAAACTACAAAGCTGTAAATTCAGTGCCACCATCAGTAAACTAGATGTCACAACTATGGAAGAACTAGATCTGCTTATCAGGTGGCTAGGTCCTCAATCTGCTGAATGTATCATGACTAGGGTATTAAATACCGAATGGCTTGTGCTGTGTTATTTAACCACTTGCCGCCCGCCCTATAACAAAAAGACGGCGGCAAAGTGCTTTCAATATCCTAACTGGACGTCATATGATGTCCTCACGATATTGAGCCGCTGCACGCCACCGGGGGCGCGCATCGCGGCGATCGTTGTTGCAGGGTGTCAGTCTGACACCCCGCAACACCGATCTAGGTAAAGAGTCTCTGACGAAGACTCTTTACCTCGTGATCAGCCATGTCCAATCACAGCTGATCACGATGTAAACAGGAAAAGCCGGTAATCGTCTGTCAGACGCGAGTAGAGGAGAGCCAATCGTCTGCTCCTCTGACAGGGGGGTTTGTGCTGATCGTGCTGTTTGTGCTGACCAGCCCACACTGGACCACCAGGGATGACAATCAAAAATAATGGATGCCAATCAGGGCCCACAATGGATGCCAATCAGTGCCCACAATGGGCATCACTGATTGGCAGGCATTGTTTGGCATCCATTAATAATACACACTACTAGGGTTGTCCCGATACCGATACCAGTATCGGTATCGGGACCGATACTAAGGCATTTGCGGGAGTACTTGTACTCGCACAAATGCTCCCGATGCCAGATCCGATACACCCCCCCCCCGCCGCCGCCGCCACCACAACAACCACAAGGCCGCTGCCGTCGCCGCCGAATCATCCGCATACAGCAACGCCGACGCCTAGTTAATCAGCGCGGGGAACATTACAGCTTTCATTTGAATAGCTGTGTGTTCCCCGCCGCGCCGCGTATAGACACTTTGATAGACAGATCACCCGACCGTTTTGTAAACGAAACAAATAACTTTTTTTTTCAAAATGTTCTGTAATTCTTTTTATTTATTTTTTAGCAGAAAATAAAAATCGCAGAGCTGATCAAATACCACCAAAAGAAAGCTCTATTTGTGGGAACAAAATGATAAACATTTAGTTTGGATACAGTGTAGCATGACCGGGCAATTGTCATTCATGTCAAAGCAATAGCGCAAAAAATTGGTCTGGGCAGGAAGGTGTATAAGTGCCCTGTATGGAAGTGGTTAAGTTCTTGTACCTCGTTTTGTACGTTATGTAGTATTTTTGTACTTGCTTGTATACCCTGTGAATTTTTAATAGAACGCTACACTGTTAAAAAAATATATGGCTTGTCCTAAACTGCTATAACCAAGACCCCACACCCTCCATTATTATAATAACCACACCACAACAGATTTGGAGTTAATGGCCATAGCATTCTTTTATTAAACAAACATAAATAACAAATACTGTATAAGCCGAGGCACCTAATTTTACCACAAAAAAAAAAAAAAAGGGAAAACTTATTGACTCGAGTATAAGCCTAGGTTGTCCATGTGCATGTCTCACTGTGTCCATGTGCATGCCTCACTGTGCTCATGCCTCACTGTGCCCATGGCTAGAATTACGTTTAACATGTGAGTATATAGATGGAGTGCCCAGTTTGAAAATCGGTGCTCCCCAGCCGTAGGTCCCCCAGACAGTAAACTTTGCACACTTATAGATGAGAACTGGGGCTACATATGTACTGGGGTACTGGGTCCCCAAAGTTACCAGAGAAATGATAGTTTAACATTGGAGTCTATGGAAGGGCTGCCCAACTTTGAAAAATCAGTGCTCCCAGGCCGTAGGTCCCCTGGACAACAAATTTGCACACTTGTAGAGGATATATATATATATATATATATATATATATATATATATATATATGTTATGCCCCTGCTGTTTGGACTATGGAAGTGCAATAGGGCGTTAGGCAATAGAGGCTTCTCAGATCCAACCACCAGGTGACTCTCAGATTAACAGAAAGTTTGGGGTTTAACTCATCACAACCTCCTTCATGTAACCAAGAGAATGGTTATCCTTTGCTTATTCCTTCATAAGCAAATTCCTAGGGAAAATGAAGTATGTCTATTGCAGGCAAGGTAGGGTGTACATGGAGTGGTAATTCCTCCCTGTGGTACAAACAATGGAGCTGTTCCTGAGTACAAGCAACACTATAACAAGACTTCACAGAGTATCGGTAGCTATAGAAACAGTCCTGAGGTAATGCAGATCTGGGTAGCTGTAGGTTACACAAGACACAAGAATCACTCAAGGTTAGATGCCTAGTATGGAGTACTTGCGGTTCAGCAGATCCCAATAGGTCAGGGCTGTGGTATTGGAGGTGAGCTGGTTCAGTTAGAAGGCAGTTAGACAGGAGCTCCTCCGTGGATCCAGGACTCGATGGTGCGTCGTAACACTGCCGAGGTGGCGGCTGGTGTTCGACAGAATATCGGACATCGAGCCGTCATCTCACGGAGTTTAAATAGCCGCGAATTCGCGGGGAAAATGGTGAAAGTGCTGAGTCGCACTTCCGCGTTCCAGCATGGAGCGCATCGGTCTGCGCGTCGGAAGTGACGCGCAGTCCACAGAACACGGAGCGCAGCTGTAGAAGCTGGGCACAGCCGTGCCAATGCAGCAAATAGTAACAGGGATGTTACAATATATATATATATATATATATATATATATATATATATATATATATATAGTAACAGTAGGAGCTACTGTCACTGTAAAATCGACACAGGGTATGCACACTTTAGCGGTGCAAGACTACAGAGCATAGCTGTGGACTGGAGAAGACTTATTTTAAAGCTGTCTCCAGGCTCCAGGTTTTGGTATTTCATCATGGGGCTCTGTAGTGTGGAGATTCCATAGTGTCTTGGGTGGGACGGGATCTCCAACCCTGAATCCAGATTTTGTGGATGACCAGCAGGGTCTGTGCTCAGGTGAGAACAGCCCTTTATAATCAGTATGTAGGAAGATTTCATGGCTCCCAGTTGGAGACTGCTCCCTATTGGAGACAGCAGGTCTCCAGAAGTCTGAGGCTGTAGGAGACAGCCAGAATGGTGACTGCAAGAGGCAGAGCTGTAGACGCTGAAGGGAAGCCATCTATGTTGAGGATTCAGCTGGTCTGGGCGACCAGGAAAACGTGAAGAAGTATTGCTGCAGAAGTACTGCTACAGAGAGCCAGGTGGGCTAGCATTTTCTGTTGTGTGTTTGATGGAGTAGAACCCCCTGTGTAGGAAACCTTTGTTTGGACTTTTATTTTGCCTTTTTAATAAAAATGGGCTACCATGCCCTTAAACATAGTTCCTGGCTGGAGTGAATCACTGAAAAAAAGGCCATACCACGAGAGCTTACAACCCCCAACATTACAATATATATATATGTATAGCAAAATGCAGGGCGGGACGTTTTTCCCTACTCGCTGACCTCCAACTCAAGACCACCCACTCAGCTTATAGACAATGTTTGTTATTTTAGTTTTAAAAAAAAGGAAGTTTTACATACACTTTAATTCACCAAAGCGAATACCCACTTACCCAGGCTCAGTTACCTAGAAACCGTTTGCGAGATTAAGCCATTAGTCTCCAAGTTACCCTATAGTATACAGAAAAATTGGGCATCCCTTGGATTAAGGAACAAGGAAGAATAATGATCCAAAGTTCTCCTTTGGAAAGTCCAACCCTTCCGGTCCAACTTCTCCAAGGCCTGCAAGCACACACAGCTCACATAGAGACCGCAGAGGGAACCCAATTTTACTAATGCCCCATAAATAAAAAACAACAACAAAACCTCTTAGGAAATGTATTGGCTTCAGAAAGAAACCCTTGCAAGAAAGCAAAGAACTTTTAAAGAGATTTGCGGTTTCATCCAATGTTGTGCTTCCATGGAACAACATGCTACAGACTGTAATGCTACTATTAAGTGCATAGAATGCGAGAGTGATGATCACACGCAAGCGTTTCTATTTATTTCAAGACAGTCCAACTCAGTCCAGAGGAAAATCCTCCCAAAGCAAAGCATGGCATGGAGAGCACACAGCAAACAATGCCTCATACTCCAACTTGCTCTACATGTAAAGATACCTGTGGAGAGAGACAAATCCTGTACCAAAATATGCCTAGTTTGTGTATACCCCAAGGGTCAACGTGAAAAAGTTGTTTGACTGTATACTATTCTAGATGATCAGTAACAAAGTAACAAATTAACAAATCACTTGCAAGATCAGGCATGAGAGACATTGGTCCTGTGGAAGCAAGCTTCCATGAATGGCAGTGTAGAAAAACCATTACCTTCTTATTGAGTGCAATCAGAGTTCAACCAACAGAGAGGATATCTCAACTCCTACAGCTGCCTCTCACCACTCTCACTTGAGAGTCATATTTGACCACATACCATCTGTTGTCAGAAATGCCAAACATTCTCCTGATTCTCGGCAGAGACATTCCAAAGGAACACAAGGCGCTTCAACAAATCAATGGGCCAAATGACGCATCATATGCCCAAAGCTTGGATTTAGTCATCATAGTGTACGTCTGTCTGGGTAATGTCAGGAGGAGGTCTTCCGCAGTTTCTTCTTGCAAGTCACACATCCTGCCAAATGATCACATTACCTATTTCAAACAGTGCCCACACCACTAGCATGTCAAAGAAAGACTTTGCAGTAAAGGCATCCAACAATTCTTCACACAAGAAGATAACAAGGCTCTTAATTTCTGGGATGATAATGTCGGCTCCACAATGTTCTATGTAACAACTAAAGACAATGAGCTGGCAGCTACCATGGAAGCCAAGGAGTTTCTAAAAACTATGAGTAAGGAGTTCAATCAAGACAATTGTAACACCTGGGTAGCATCACTACCATTCTGTGTCTCATTAAGAAACTACTAAATAATAGCCAGCATGCAGAAGCACAATTTCTTTATTTACAATGTACCTGCAACAGAAAACCTGTTATGAAAAAACACTTTATGCAGGAGATGTTTGGGAGAGATCATGCTGAGTCAGCACCACCTCTCAATGAAGAAAAATAAAGTTGGTACTTCCCATGCTTTGGAGTGTACCATCTTCACAAGCCAAGATGTTTCCCTCATGGATGTCCTTCTCACTGGGCTTAATCTGAAAAACAACCTGATAGGACTTTTGTTTCGCTTTGGACAAGAGACAGTTGTTGTTATGGCCTACATTCAGCAACAACGATGTCAGCGCTGAAGTCATAGACTACCGAGTGAAGGTGTGTATTTTTGGTAACACAACTCAAGAAGGTGAAAAAGAACTTGGATCTGATGCACGTGAATTTTGTGAAAAATTATTTCAACATAGACGATGGGCTCAAATCTCGGCCCACCGAAGAAGCAGCAAAAATCCCAAAATTATTTCTAACAGTTGCAAGAAAATAAAGGCCTTTCCCTCTGACTATGCTGTTAGTGTAAAGGGATTTCAGCTAGGAACAGATCTTCCCCCTACGCAACATTACGCAGATTGCTTTGGGATGTCAAATAAGAATTTTAAGTATCAACTTGTGACAGGCCCTTCATAAAATTAGGAGTTTTGTCTGCTGTGAACAGCATCATGATCCTCTGGGTTTCATAGCAAAAGGGTGCTACCATTCAGGGTAAGATACTTCTTATTTCTGAAAACACAGATTGGGACATCCCATTACCCAGAGAGAAACAACAAAAATGGGAATCATGGAAAGAGTCCCTGAAAGCACTAGAACAACTTTAAATCTCGCATGTACAGACTTGTACTGAATGCACACTTGGTGCCTACCCCATACTATATTAGAGAATGGGAAAAGGGACTGAGCCTAGAATTCACTCCCTTACAAATCTAGAAAATATTTCACTTGATGCATGTAGCCTCCATTAGCACTCGTATTCCAGACTCCTCTTACAAGTTCCTCACTAGATGGTATAAAACTCCCTCTCATTTGGCACAGATGTTTCCTGCTGTCGATTCTCGTTTTTGTTGGGGCTGTAATTCCTACATCTTTGGTTGTCCTGCCCTAAGTTTAAGGACTTTTGGTAGAGAATTACCCTGAGGATTAAAAAACTGACCCTTAGACCAATAACCAGCACCCCCTTACACACGATACCCCCTTGTCTATTAAATTTAATAAGTAAATTGTTACCCCCTACTTGCTCAATGCAGTGAAATCTCTCATTCTTCGCTTTTGGAAACAGGCCGTTTGTCCTCCTTCATTACTTGATTGGAAGCAAGAGGTGGATAGGATAATGGAAGCGGAAAACTAGGTGCACTCAGTTAAAAATCAGCAGTAAACATTTAAGGATATGTGGGCTGGCTGGATGTATTATTCCACTGAGATACCTGATGCCTAAATGTATATTTGCCATTGCGCAACCCTATGCCTAGTATTCCAGAGGATCAGTATTGAGGATCATTTGAGGAGCCCACTTACCCAAATGTACCCTTAGTTTAGGAGTACAGTATTCTCTGAAACAGCTTTGGAGACGACTTATGGCAGAGAAATGAACATTCAATTTGACATTTTAGAGTGGCCTTTGATTGTGATCAGCCTAAGGCACACCTGTGCAATAATCATGCTGTCTAATCAGCATCTTGATATGCCACACCTGTGACAAAGATGGATTATCTTGGCAAAGGAGAACTGCTCACTAACACAAATTTAGACAGATTTGTGAACAATATTTGAGGGGCAGGAGCCTTCTGGCCTGTTTTAGTTTGAAGGAATCAAATGTGTTTATATATGCCAATCGGTTCAAGATGGCCCATGCAGACAGCCACAGGGACAGTTCAGCTGGAGGACTAGTTGGTATCAATCGACCGGCTGACTCATACTTCCATGTACTGATCAATGCTGAGCACCAGAGGCATGTGAGATTTTCAGTGGCCAGATGTCACTTCCAGTTTAGGTGTTTTTTTTTTACAGAATTGGCACAGTCCTAGGAATCTTTTTGAAAGATCTTGTTGGCAGTGGTGGTACATTGGGCCATGTGGCACATGAGGGCATTTCAATTTTGCCTTCTTTAACCTATGAGCTGGGCTATGGATCGGAAAATATTTGTGCCTATAAAAATTCAACAAGAACTGCAATTTTGGACATGTGCTTTTTTTGGAGGCATGCCTCTCAGCCCAGAAGATAGGATGATTCTGAAGTCAGATGTCAGTCTCTGGAGCTGGGGAGTCCAATATCTGAAGAGACAAGTGCAAGGCCATTGGATAACGATGAAGCACAGACTCCCTAAGTATCTTGAATGAAAGGAAGCTTTTTCTAGCATTGCAAGCCTTTTAGGATCTTTGAGGGGGCCTGAGTAAGGTTGATAACAAGACAGTAGTAACCTACATTGCCTGACAAGGGGACACAGTATTTTCTTGATACATCTTGCAAAGAAACTTTTTGTGGGGCAGAGAACCACTTGGTCAGTTAAAATTGGTCTTCTTGTCTGGAAGCAGAATCAATTGGTTCGGTTATGTCAATATTGGCCCTATGGGGCATTCCAGCAGTAGTTCTTGGGGAGACTTCACTGAACATGCAGCTTCTGATATTTGCACAGGATACCAATTCAAAGACTGTTATACAAGGTGCAGGGTGCCATGGAATTCTCTGTTTAATTTTTGTCTCTGATCAAATGAATTCTTCTATGGCAAGGTCAGTAACAGCACCCCAATCCAATTGGACTACTCATAATAGCCTGGCTATAGAATAGAATACACCGATGATGTTCAGATCCTGGTGACCAGAAGATCATCCATGAACGCTACATAGGAGAGGATATGAAAGAAGTTTGTTTTTTTAGCTCAGCAAAGCTTTCTCTACTGCGTTCCAGAACAAATGGTATTAATGTATGAGTATACAAAACTATAGTAGAAAAACTTTTTATTAATATTAAAGCATCATTAAAATACATATGAAAAATTTAATACTGATTAGTCTGAACCAAGTCAGCAGATATCACCATGCTGAGGGGTATATGAAGAGACCTCCTTACACCCAATGCGTTTCGGGGTACATTTTACTCCTTCTTCAGGGGTGCATAGAGAGGAAAAATTCATATGATTTTAGGTAGCAAGGTGATTTTCAGTATTTCATGATGTAACATTAAAAAGTGTAGGCAGGTAACACAGAAATCTGAACCAGTGGGAACGCCGTTGTAAGGCCCATGGGCATCAAAATCAATAAATCTACAGACGGAACATGAAAGAGTGACTAACGTCCCTGAGGAGAATTGTCTCCTCACATTCCAGAGCAGCAGTAAAACCAGAAGGATATACTAGGGCCAAAAACAGAGGATCCGTGGATATGGTAGATACTTCGAAGAATAGCCACCGAGTGTTGATAGGCACTTTGCGCAAATGCGCAAGTAACAATGCTTAGTCTTTAGATGGTATGATCGTAGAGAGAGCAAGCCACACACCCTGACATCCAGCAGTGTGTGTGTGTGTCTCCTGCGTTCCCTGCTGTAGCCAATATCATTGACATTTTACAGTCAGCACTAGAGGTTTGTCTGGCATACAATTCCATTTGAGGGATCTGCGCTTCATTTTTTCACAGGCTGCAGATGGGTGCAAAGCCAGTGACCAGATGCTTCTTCCAGATAACAATCTATAGATAATATTGAGGGAAATCCTTGTTCCCTCTGTGGAAATTATGCCACGTACACACGGTTGTTTTTTGTGATGAAATAAAACAACGTTTAAAAAAACGTCATTTAAAATGATCGTGTGTGGGCAAAACTTTGTTTTATGTCTTCAAAAAAACAACCAAAAAGAACATGCTTGAATTTTTTATGTCGTTTTTTTCAGAATGTCGTTTCTTGTGTCATAAAAAATGATCGCGTGTGGGCAAAACGACGTTTAAAACAATGTTTTAAACCCGCGCATGCTCAGAAGCAAGTTATGAGACGGGAGCTTCAATGGAACAGAGTGCCGTTGAACGTGGTGTATGTACCCGCGCTTTGCAAGAGAATTTTCAGAAAACTATGGCGTGTAGGCAACGTCGTTTTTTAAAATGAAGTTTGAAAAACGTTGTTTTGTGAGATAAAACAATGTTTTTTTACATAACAAAAAGTGATCGTGTGTACGCGGCATTAGGCTTGGATCTGAGAGCACCCTTTGCTCTAAAAGGTTTCATTTCCATTGAAATACCGCATGGTAAAACTAGTTCTCCTGACAACAACTACTTCAGACAGAAGGATGTTGAAGATTGCAACACTTTCCAGAAAGGGAACTTTGGTGTCTTTTTTACCGGAGATAAGGATACCACATCTATCTCCAAAGTTCATGGTATCCAGTTTCCAGGAAAACTGGGAAGTAGGGAAACTTGGTCAAAGAAGGAAAATGTAGAAAATCCTTTTATTTAGCCATTAGGCCCTTAAGAGTCATCCACTCTTGGGTTTCCAGGATGATTAAACTGGCATACAGGAAGTACGCTTTTCTGCTCTGACTAGAGGGGTGGCAGCCTTTGAGGCAGTTATGCTAAAATTGCTTGGGAGATATAGGAAAGGGCTAGCTTGGAGGTCTGGTGTGGCCATCATTCAACCTTACAAACTAAATATGTCACCAGCATGTTTGGGACCAAGGAGACCAATTCCTTCTGGCTTTAGCAGCTTTTCTTTAGATGTCAGTGCCTCTCTTAATTTGTTCTCTCCCACTCTATATTTGCTTTGGTATATCCCGTTGTGTGCTGAAGTGAGATGGGCCAGGAAAATTGTTATCAAATACTTACCGTAATTTTCCTTTCTTGGCCCGTCCTATATATATTATATCCAAGCAGGAGATATTCTGATAGCAATGAAATTATATAGTTGCAATGGTATCAAAATAAATAAACCTACAATATCACGTGTTATTTCGTCTCCTTGGTTGAAGTCTGGTGACTGAGTTCGAGATGGTGGCTGGAAATGTACAGGCCCTGGTTCAAGCTTTCTCTGTGAAATAGGTGAATCTACAATAAAACACATTAAAAAATTACAGTTACGCAGAATATTTGAGTCACTATAGTCCCCATAGAAGTGAGTTACTAAAATAGAAAGAAACAAAAAAACATTTTTTCTCCCAGCTTTTATTGGGAGACATTCTATGAATAAAGTATAGTCGCTACTTTCTGGAGGATTTGGCACTTTGCAAAGCAGAAAGGGCACAGTCCTCTATAGTAACTATATACTTGCAGATGCAGTATAAGCTCAGTCTATTATTAAAGAAAAGAAAGGGCACCTCTTGCCTTAGTATTCGGAAACCAAACAAGAAACACACACAACGCTTCAGGCAACGTTCAGGTGTATCCAGCTCCAGGTGCAGACCCCAGCTCAGCCCAGTGAGCGTCACCTTTTCTTCTTCTTGATAATGCTTTTACTGAATGATGAACTGACACCAGCTCTCTTCACTGCAACCAGTGGGAAGATCTCTGTCTTAGCTTAGAGAGGCACTGCAAGTTTAATTTGGATAGGCTCAATCTAGCTTTGTGTCCTGAGGAGGAAGGACACCTCTCCCCAGCTCTGACTTTATAGTTGAAATTTCATCTATCAAGTATCTGCTGAGTGTTGAAATAATGTTCCATATAATTTCAGACAGCCAGAGAGAAATTATGAATATATATCAATATCAAAAGTATCAAATCACCTCCGATGCACCAAAGAGAAAGAATATTATGCCAAACAAACCGAGAGATTAATTTATAGAATCTAAACCGACCCAGTAGAAAAAAATATGGAAACCAAATTTTATAGTTAGAAAAACTCATTCTTGAGCATGCATGTAGTAACAGAGAGCGTCCCAGAAAGATAGCTGGGAAAAGACCTGTTCGGGATTTATACGTCTCCCGGGCTCCTCTCATATACGTTCAAGTCGTGGTCCTCTTCCCCCAGGCTAATTTAAGCTCATCTGAGCAGACAGCCTTTGTGCTCTGCCTGGAAAACATACTAGGATATACTCTAGATCACAAAGAAACCACAAACCATGTGCTATGTATACCCCATATCATGAAAAAAAAAACAAAAAACATCACCATCTAAGGGGGATACATGCCACTCAATAATTAAAATAATTCATAATACATCTATAGCGAATAAATATCAAGAACTGAATTATAAAATAGCAATGAGATGGTATTAGAGCCCTGTAGCATTAAATAAAATAAATAATGGTCAAACAGAAATGTATTGGAGATGTAAAACCGAAAGAGGAACTACAGAACACATATGGTATGAATGTCCCATGGTGAGATAGTTCTGAAAAATTGTTTACAAAATATATCAGAAGGTATTGGGAATAGAGGAGTCTAAATTTGGATACCTCGCTATTATCTTTGATGCCAGAATCAATAAAGAACATTCCGAAAGATATTTTGACATCTGCAGCTAGAATAATAATAGCATTTAAATGGAGAGAAAATAAGAGCCCAAATATTAAAGATTGGATATGTGAAATGAACGAAATACAATATGTGGAAAAACAAATAAGAGAAGAAGGATATATTCACAGTCAAATGCCAGTAATATGGCAAAAATGGGACTAATTCAGGCTTTCAAAGGGAATGGAAGAATACTTATGAATTGAAAACTGGGGAAAATATGAAATTATAAAGGAGAAGGAAAAAGAAATCAGGTATGGGGAAAGCGAGAAAATAGGGGAATGGGATGGTTTTTTTTTTGTCTAGGGATAAGTGGGGTGAATGAGGATGAATGGTAATTAAAGTTGGTTGGATGTTGTATATATTGTTTCAATGATAATGAGGTTTTCTGTAGATTGATCAGGACTCTGTATATCAAATAATAAGCAAGTATAGATATATTATGTAACAATCAAGGTTAAATGTTAAAACTTTTTTCTATTAAAGAAAAAACGTTGAACAAAAAGGGTTTTTATTTGTGATCAAACCAAAAACAGTACTTTATCCAGCACACATGGAAAAACAATAAAGTAAAAGTCCGCTTGTTTCCAGCATAAACAAAAAAAAGTCTGTTTTCCTTCAGCGCAGCAGTAAATCAAAAGCAAAGGCACATACGGTTTTAGGCAGGTCTTCCCCAGAACTTCCAGTCCTTACTGACCCTCTGTCAGCTTCTCAGAGCTTATTCAGACAGGTGCTCTCCCATACTCCTTCACACCCTCTATCAGCACTTCCTGCCTTTTAAGCTGGTTTCCTGGAAGTTCTTAACCCCCTGTGTGCTCCAAATATTCGCGCAACATAGCGTCCATCCAGGACGCAACCCTGGCGTCCTGTACAATATATATTAGCCTTTGTTAGTTATTCCTTGGGGGTTTCAATAATTGGACCCATAAACTGACTTTCTTGTATACATACATGTTCAAGAATGAGTTTTTCTAAGACATATTGGTCTGGGGTCACAAATGCAGTCCTGGATACAGGCATTATACACTGGCCCCACAGCCGCTGTGCTGGTGAATGGGGCACAATCAGAGTATTTCACTATGTCCAATGGGACGAGACAGGGCTGCCCTCTTTGTCCATGAATTTTTGTGTTAACCCTAAAACCCTTTCTTTGTAAAGTTAGATTAGACGCTTTGATTAGTGGAATACAGGTCTCAAGTATTTGAGCATAAAATTGCTGCCTATGCAGAACTCTTATTTTTTCTTACTGACCCAGAGGTTTCATTACCTCTTTTTTTTCAATGTTTTGATCAGTATAAGGATCAGGGCCGTCTTTACCGCAGGGCAAACGGGGACAGCTGCCCAGGGCCCTGTCACTGTTGGGGGCCAAAGCAGAGCCGCCCAAATTAGAATGTGATTTTATAACATCTCCAGTTTGCTCTTCCCGAGGCTGACTTCTTCATGTCCTGCTCCTTAAGGTATGTCACAGTTTGCTAATCTATACTGTAAATAGAAGTTTTCTGTAGAGTGTGCCCAAAGTCTTTATAATATTTGATGATTCACTGCAGGTCTGGTCAGTGTTTTAAAAAGTTCCTTGATTTTACACATGGCATGTGGGTCACAGCACCGTCTGTCCATTCTACTTTAGCACCATGGGACCGCATGCCATGCCATGTGTAAAATACAGGAACTCTTTTAATCACAGACCAGACCTGCAGTCCAGGCTGAGTAAGGCCTCAGAGCACATGACATTACTGTCAGTATTTAACTGCTTGATGGGCTTATTTTGGGCCTGGCTGGTTCACATGTATGTGTTTTGGCGGCCCACATTTGCGCAGGCACAGCAGCCCATTCATTTGCTGATTGCACTTTTTGCTTTTTATGATTATAGACACGTCCATAAGCAAGGTATTACTTCCCAAGCCAAAGGCAAAAACCATAGAAGACTTGGTCCATCTCATTAAAAGCAAATGAGATCTTCCTATGATCTTATCTTCGAAGGTTCGCCAGAGCCTCAGTTGGTGGTTTCTCAACCAAAAATCGCATCCTGGCCTGGGCAGAAAGGCATATTCCTCGCCAATCTGCGGTCTTCATTCCAGGGGTAGAAAATTGGCAGGCGGATTTTTTAAGCTGCCAGCAGCTGAGTCCAGGAGAATGGTCTCTACAATTTGAGATGTTTAAAATCATATGTCAGAAATGAGGAACCCCAGATGAGGACCTGTTGGCTTCCAGGTTCAATGCAAAGCTGGACAGTTTTGTGTCAAGTACAAGAGATCCCTGTGCTCAAGGGTCAGATGCCCTGACAATCTCATGGGATCAGTGTTCCCTGATTTATGCATTTCCTCCGGTTCCACTTCTCCCACGATTCCTTCAGAGAGTCAAGAACGAAGGGAAGTCAGTGATTTTGGTCACCCCTGGCTTGGCCCAAGAGATCCTGGTACGCAGAAATCGTAAGGATGGCAGTAGAAAGACCTTGGGTTCTCCTACTATGATCAGACCTACTATCGCAGGGTCCAATATTCCATCCTGCCTTACACAGTCTAAATTTGACGGTTTGGCTGTTGAGACCCACATTCTGAGTAAACGTGAGCTCTCAGGGCTAGTCCTTTCCACTCTGGTTAATGCTAGGAAGCTGGCCTCCAGGCTCATCTACTAGAGAACCTGGAAGGCATATGTTTCCTGGTGTGAACCCAGGGAGTGGCATCCTAGGAAGTATGCCATTAATAGGATTCCTGCCTTTCTTCAGTTGGGCTTAAATATGAAGTTGGCCTTGAGCACTATCAAGGGCCAAATTTTGGCCTTGTCAGTATTTTTCCAAAAACTGATTGCCTCTCATTCCCTAGTTAGGACCTTCGTTCAGGGTGCACTGCATTTAAATCCGCCGGTTAAGTCTTCCGTGTGCCCGTGGGATTTGAATTTGGTATTGACTGTTTTACAGAAGCTACCTTTTGAACCTTTACACCAGGTTTCTGTTGACACAAACAGTTTTCTTGTAGCCATATCCTCAGCAAGGCAAGGAATTGGTGTATCTTTTGTGTAAAGAATCGTATATGATCATTCATGAAGACAGGGTGGTGCTGCGTCCTCACCCAACTTTCTTACTTAAGGTGGTTTCAGGTTTTCATCTAAATCAAGATATTGTCTTACCGTCATTTTTTCCAGATCCGCAGTCTGCGGAAAAAGATAGTCTACACTCTCTAGATGTTGTTAGAGCGGTAAAGGTTTATCTACAAGCTACGGCTCAGATAAGGAAGACTGATTGTCTATTCATTCTGCCACAAGGCCCAAAGAAGGGCCAGGCAGCGTCAAAATCCACTATTGCAAGATGGATTCGACAAGTCATTATTCAGGCCTATGGTTTAGAAAAGAAGATCCCTCCTTTTCAGGTGAAAGCGCACTCGACTAGAGCAGTTGGTGCTTCATGGGCAGTGCATCACCAGGCCTCCATGGCTCAGATCTGTAAGGCTGCTACTTGGTCTTTGGTCCATACATTTACTAAATTCTACCAGGTAGATGTGAGAGGTTACGAGGATGTCGCCTTCGGGCGTAGTGTGCTGCAGGCAGCAGTATAGATCCTCTGGCTCAATGGCGGTCTTATTCTGATCTGTGTCTCCCTCCCCACAAATTTTAGCATTGCTCTGGGACATCCCATTAAGTAATTAAAGCGGAGCTCCACCCTAAAGTGGAACTCACGCTGATCGGAACCCTCCCCCCTCCGGTGTCACATTTGACACCTTTTAGGGGTAGGGGGGTGCAGATACCTGTCTAAAGACAGGTTTTTGCACCCACTTCCGGCCCAGCATTCTCGGGCAGAATGCGGGCATGTCATCACCCCCCGTCGCCCCCCGTTGTGTGCTGGGAACACTCAGGTCCCAGCACATAGCGGGAGCCAATCGGCGGGCACAACGCTTCACTTCCTGGTTCCCTCACCGTGGATGGCGGGGGGAGCAGCAGAGTGATGAGCGATTGCTCGTCCTCTGCTGCGGACGGCGCTGGAATCCAGGACAGGTAAGTGTCCTAATATTAAAAGTCAGCAGCTGCAGTATTTGTAGCTGCTGGCTTTTAATATTTTTTTTGGAGCGGACATCCGCTTTAAGGCTCTGTGTCTCGTGATGTATGATCAAGAAAATATGATTTTTTAATACAGCTTACCTGTAAAATCCTTTTCTTGTGAATACATCATGGGACACAGAGCTCCCACCCCTCTTCGAAGTTAAATGTGAAACACTTATTGCTTTGCTACAAAACTGAGGTACTCTCCATTTGGGAGGGGTTATAAAGAGGAGGAACTCTATTTTAATTGGGGTTGCCAGTGTCCACTCACCCGTGGTGACTACATAACCCATTAATTAAGGCTCTGTGTCCCGTGATGTATTCCCAAGAAAGGGATTTTGCAGGTAAGCTGTATTAAAAAATCCTATTATACACTTCATTCATAAAGACACAAAAACACAAGAATGGATCTGTCCTATACATAGGTGTTTGCAGCCTATTGTATTAGGGCATTCACCCTAAAGCTCAAGCACACATGTGTGTCTACACATATATGACACAGACAGAGAGATTAGTCTCCCAGCCGCCACAGTGAAAGAGAAGCATGTAAGTACTCCTCTTATGGCAGAGCAGATAAGATAGAGATCTTTCCCATCTTCCTGCTGGCACACAGAGCGATACTGCTAATGTGCATGGGGTGATTAGGGTTTGCCCAAGAACACCCAGCACACCCTGTAGAACACCCAGCACACCCTGTGTGCAGACCTATGGTCCTATAGCATATACTCCTCTCAATTCTCAGGGAAAAAAAAAGAAAAAAGACCATAGAGTAAGAACAACAAAACCAAAAACACAAAGGAGAGGAGCGGAAATTGAAATACTTCGCCATCTCACCCAGTGTTGTAAGTAACGGAGTTACAATAAACGCAGTTACCTAACACAGCCCCTTTTGAGGGTAATGAGTAATCTACCTGATTACTCTTCCCCTCACAGTAACGCAGTTCCCATTACTTGGGCGGCATTACCGCAATTACATCTACCGCCACTAGATGGCAGCAGAGTAATTGCTTCTGCCGGCGCTGTGAACATAAATATGGGTGGAACTCCGCTTTAGAATCATGTGACCGCTGTGATGGCCAGTCGCAGCGGTCTGAAAACTACCAATCGCAAGGAGCCATGGATACAATGAGCCCCACCCGCCTCACACTGACCTATCACAGGGGAACAACTCACATCGATCACACACACTGTGTGCGCAACCTGATCAATGATCCGGGGAACACATGGCCGGAACAAAATGTTCCACAGAACAAACGTTCCCTATACAACACAGTGTACACAGCGACATCTAGTGGTCAACATGGTAAGTGCAGGACACCTATACAGATCAATGATCAGCAGGTTATTTTTGGTCAGTGATTTCATCTCTTCATCAGACAACAAAGAAAAATCTGACATCCCCATTCCAGATTCCTTGCATCTAATAAAGCTTATATAAGATAAATAAAATAATAAACAATAAACTATAGAAAATTCTAATAAAGCCTAATATAAGATTTTAAATTACAGACTCTGTAAACGTCAAGGGAATGTATATTATAAACATACATTTTAATCCAGTTTATAATTTGGATGTCATATGTAGCAGATGGATAAGGGTTTTAAGTCCTATTAGCTGCACATACATGGTGGGACGGATGCACCTAGGCTGGGATATACACAAGATCACCATTTGTTTCCGGTTTTCTTCTCTCAAAGAACTGGCATTCTTTTGTCTTGGAGTATTAACTCACTGCTCCCTGAAAAGCACCCTTCATCTGCTTCTCAACAAAGCATTGTAGAATATTAAAAACAATTCAGTTACTTTGCTGAGTAACTAATTATTTTTTCAATGTAGTAACTGAGTCACTAACGCAATTACTTTTTCGGAGAAGTAATTTGTAACTGTAACTAATTACTTTTTTAAAGTAAGATGAGCAACACTAATCTCACCCATCTTAAAAAAGAAAAAACATTTGTTTGCCTCTTTTCTCGCTACCCTTTGTACGCTTCTCCTTTATAATATTGTAGCACTATTCTTTTCTTTCTCTGCGGCTACTGAAGTATGATGGCGCCACCTGTATAGTATTTTAGGAGCAGAGTCTTCATAATCTGTGTGATCAGGAAAGGATCTCTAACAAACGTAGTGCCTCTACTCAATTGGGGATTGTGAATAGTAAGTGAGATCCCAATTGAGAAATATATCTTGTAGGATTGGGGAATCAGACTCCAATGGTAGGTGTGTTTTTCAGTGAGTAGACCATTCAAGAACTGAGTTTTTTAAGGGCCTGGTAGCCCACTTTTATTTAAAAGCATCAAAGTTCATAGATACAAAAGCAACCCTCGCATGGGGGTTCCATCATTCCTGTATCTTGCTAAAAAATTCCTCAGTCGCACACAGCATCCGGTTTGCACACAGCGACTTATCCGCACACAGCGTTTGAGCTTGTCGAACACATCGTTTGATCTTCTTGAAGCACACAGCTTCTAGCTGCCCCAACAGTAATGACCTCTGCCTCCTGCAGAGAGACACATTCACTTTGTCTTCTCTCACAGAGGTTTGGGAGTCACCTGACTCCTAGCACAGACCTCCTGTCTGTGGGGTGGGGCCTGAATGCTGTTCAGGTCAGAACTATATATCTGGACACACAGCTGTTCAATTAGTGTGTCTTTCTCTCCTGAATCTGGCGTAAACAAGCCATTTCGCACACAGCACAGGGTCCCATCCTCACAATCTCCACATAAACAGTAATCCACAAAGCCGTATTACCTCCACTCAATTGGGGCTTGTGAATAGCAAGTTAAATCCCAATTGAGAAACATATCTCCACATAGACAGTAATCCACACAGCATTGTATTTGAAAGTCCATGTATAGAAAGCCCCGCAGCGGGGGAACCTTAGCGCAGGGGCGCATGACTGGGGGGACACTGAGCGGGGGGGACAGGACGAGATAGGGGCCACAATCGCGGCTGCACGGGGGCGGGGTTTTCAGACCTCGAGGCAGGCCCCCTTAAAAAGGTCCGGGGGGCGGGGCTCTCCATTCGGGCGCCATCCACGGTGAGGCATCACAACATTTTTCTCTGTGCTGCTGCCTCACCTATGGATCGTTTTGAGGATATGGTTGAGCACCTGCGGGCGGCTGCGAGGGTCCATGGAGCGGACTGGTATGCAGAGCAGCTGCTGGGGTTGTTTCCTGATCCAGGGGAGGGTAGGTCCAGAGACCCCCTCCCCCCCTCGCCATGTCCGGCCAGGCGTTCGCGGCCCCCGGTCAGGTATAGCCCAGGTGGGTCTCCAGGGGGGTCTCCAGCGGGGGATCGGCGCGGTGGGAGCCCGGTTGCGGACCCTCCAGGGTCCAGGAAGAGGCTGGCTGGTGAGGCTCCCAGGGATGCTGGCAAAAGACCTAGGCCGCAGCGAGGCTCGGGTCGGTGGGTAGCGTCTCCGTTGCCTGTTAGACCCATGGCAGGTCCATCTGGAACGGTGGTGCGGGCGGGTCCATCCGCTCCGTGCGGCACTTCTTGGCGGGGGAGATCAGTGGGCAAGGCTGGGAGCTCGGCAGCCAGGGCGGCTCCGGTTGGTCGCGGAGGAAGCGGAGGTCCAGCGAGGGGTGACGGTGGCATATCGCGAGCGGCTACTGCTGGTTCACAGGGGGCTCAGAGTGGGAGAGCGGTGGACGCAGTACGGCCTGACACAGGGGCTCGCAGCATCTCTTCGGGCAGCAGTTCCATGGCCTTGTCTGCGGGTTCAGCCGGGCAAGGGGACCCACGGTCGGAGGGTGAGATTTCGGATACGGACTCGGATGGTCTAGAGGAGGTGGCGGGCCCGTCGGGGCTTCATCGCGGATCCGGATCGGCGGCTGGTCGGACTGTTTCTGCTGGGCAGCCAGGTAAGGTCACTTCCGTGTCTCTTTCTGTATCTTCTCCTCTGGTGTTCCCCCCCTCCCCCCTATCTTTCCGTCTCCTGTACCTGCTTTGCCTTTTTCTAGTCCCTCTGTTGGGGTGGGTTCTTTGTTGTTGGGGACTTCTCCGGATGGTGGTGGGCAAGGGTTGGGGGTTGTCCCGGATGCCGGCTCGCTTATGTTGCAGCAGCTTCTTTCGTCCCTGTTGCAGGGATGTAGGGCTATGGCCGGGGGGGGCAGTCGTTCCCCCTCCGGCTGTTGTGGGGGCTCCCACGGCTGCGTGGTTGGTCCCTCCGGTTGCTAGTACAGTTAACGCAGTGTCTGCGGCTGTGTCGCTTATGGGTGTGAGTGGGGTCGCCCCGGGGGACCGGGCTGGGAGTGGGTGTTTGTCCCCTGCTGTCCAGTCAGTGGTTCCGACCCAGGTGCTCGGGGATACGGTAGCTAGTGCTGTGGTTAGCGGCTCTCCTTCTGGGGGGGCACAAGTTAGTGCGCAGTCGGGATCGGTGTCGGGTTTGATGGCTGATGGTGTGCGGTTGGCCGACTCGGCACGTTGCGAGGTCTATCTGTGTTATGATGCACCCTTGGGTTCACACTTGAAGCAGGAGGTGCGGGAACCTATCTGGAGGGGGGAATTTGTGGAAATATTTTCACTGCTTCTCCTGTAGAAGTTCAATTTGGATAAGGTGAAGCCCGATAAGAGTAAGAAGGAGGAGGAAAAACGGCGCTTTCGCCTTATCCCCAGGACTTTCGCGAACTGCGCTCAGGCATTTTATATCTTGGCTAGCGTGATCGGGGAAAAAGACCCGGATCAGTGTACGGGTTTGTTCTGTTATATTGATGCTATTAGTGAGGCGCAGAGGGTTTATGGGGGGGGGGGCCTGGTTGCGATATGACAAGCAGTTCAGGCAGAAGAAGGCGATGAGTCCTGAGATAAAGTGGAATCAGAAGGATTTTGCCTTGTGGATGAGGCTCATGACTCAGGCCAGGGTGGTGCCGCAGCCCTTTCGAGAAGTGGCCAGGGGAGCTCAGTCCTGCCCGTTGTCGGCCGCAAAACGAAAAGGTTTCTGCTGGCAGTTCAACGAGGGCTCCTGTAAGTTCGGGGGATCTTGTTGCTTCCGGCACCAGTGTTCCGGTTGTGGCGGGGCCCACCCCCCGTCAAAGTGCTTCAAGAAGGGCAGGAAGGCAGGTGACGCTGGAAAAAGGGAAGACGCCACTGAGGGTAGAAAAGATGGCACCATACCTAAGTAGGTATCCGAATAGGGTAGCTGCATGGGCCTTGTGGTTGGGCTTTAAGGAGGGTTTCCCGATTCCTAGTGATTTGGCCGTCATCCCTCCTTTGACGGCTAACCTGAAGTCTGCATATGACCACCCAGAGGTATTGTCTGACAAGCTCCGGAAGGAGGTGGGTTTGGGTAGGATGGCGGGTCCGTTTGAAGTCCCGCCTGTGGATGGCCTCGTGGTATCACCTCTTGGGGTGGTTACGAAGCGGGAGCCGAATCAGTTTCGGCTTATTCATCATCTCTCTTACCCTAAAGGGGGTCAGTGAATGACGCCATTGACCCGGCGTTATGTAAGGTGTCCTACACATCGTTTGATGAGGCCATGCTCTGGGTTCAGCGTTTTGGGCAAGGGGCCTTGTTGGCCAAGACCGATATCGAATCGGCATTTAGGCTCTTACCGGTTAATCCAGAGAGTGTGCGGTTGCTGGGGTGTTTTTGGGACGGGACGTTTTTTGTTGATCGGTGCTTGCCCATGGGATGCGCCATCTCTTGTTCGTATTTCTAGTTGTTTAGTTCCTTTTTGGAATGGGTGGTGTGGGATTTGTCTGGTTTGGCGTCGGTGTTACACTATCTCGACGATTTCTTGGTGGTTGGCCCGCCTAATGACCGGACTTGCATGATCTTGCTGGCCACGATTCAGCACGTTTGTGAGGTATTCGGAGTCCCTCTGGCGCATGACAAGACGGAGGGGCCCGTCACGGAGCTGAAGTTTTTGGGCATTCTTATTGATTCGGAGCGGATGGAATGCCGACTCCCGGAAGACAAGTTGGTGGATTTGCGGGAGTCCGTCGCAAGGGCGGCCGGTAGTTCAAAGGTGAAATTACGGGAGTTGCAGTCATTGTTGGGGAAGCTCAACTTCGTCTGTCGCATAATGCCGATGGGGAGTTTTTTTTGCCGCCGGTTGTCGGCGGCCACGGCAGGGGTTAGGGCCCCTCATCATTCTGTGCGGTTGGGTCGCGAGCATAGGGAGGATCTGAGAGTGTGGGACTCCTTTCTGGAACTCTACAATGGTAGATCGCTGTGGTTGGCTCCGGTGGTCTCGGCTAGTGCATTGGAGCTCTTTACCGATGCGGCTGGTTCGGTGGGTTTCGGGGCCTACTTACGGGGACAGTGGTGTGCTGGGCGGTGGCCGCAGCAGGTAGCGGCGTCGCTGTTGATTCGGAATTCGATGTTACTGGAATTGTTCCCTATCGTGTTGGCAGTGGACCTGTGGGGGGCGGAGTTCAAGGATTGGAGGGTTAGGTTTCACTGCGACAATTTGGGTGTGGTGCAAGCCATTACCTCTTTGTCGGCTTCGTCATTACCGGTGGTCCGTCTACTGCGTGCGTTAGTGCTGAAATGTTTGGCTTTGAACATTGTTGTTTGTGCAGTGCATATTCCCAGGGTTGAAAATTAGGTGGCTGATGCCCTTTCTCGTTTGCAGTGGGACCGGTTACGGCATCTGGCTCCGGAGGCGGAGCAGGAGGGGGTGCCGTGCCCCAGTGGCTTGTGGGACCTTGTTTTGGCCGAGTGATGGGGTTGGTGCAAAGGTCAGTGGCTGAATCCACGTGAAGGGCATATGAGCGGGTGTGGCGGGAGTGGCACGGCCTGGTAAGTGATCTGGGGGTTGGTTCCTCGGCTGAGGAACGGTTGCATTTGCGGTTGTAGTTTTTGGGTAGATGTTGTGAAGAAGGGGTGTCGGTGGCTGCCCTGTCCACCAAAATGGCAGCGTTGGCTTTCCTTTTTCAACTTTTTCAACGGGGTGGAGGACGTTACTAAGTCGTTCGTTGTCCACAAGGCTTTGCGGGGTTACAGAAAGGGCCGCGTTCAGCCTGATACCAGGAGGCCGGTTTCGCTGCATATGTTGGAAACTTTGGTGGGGGAGTTGCCTAAGGTGTGCTCGCCATCGTTCGAGGCTGGGTTGTTTCGAACGGCGTTCATTTTGGCCTTTTTCGGGGCCTTTCGTGTAGGAGAATTGTAGATCTGCGCATCTTCACCAGTCTCACTATTCGATGCGATTACGATTATCATGGCCACGATTCGATTCGATTCGATTCTGCAAAGCATCACGATGCATCATGATTGCAGCGCAAGTGCGCAACTGTGCATGGCTTTCATCAAAAAAAAAATTAAGTACTCCATTTTTTTTCTATCTGTTCTTAAAAAAACAAAAACAAAAAACAACACACAATAACACTTCCTGCATGTAGCAAAGTCTAAACACAGCAGACATGCTACAGGAGATGGTCAGAGACTGTGGACATGCTACAGGAGATGGTCAGAGACTGCGGACATGCTACAGGAGATGGTCAGAGACTGCGGACATGCTACAGGAGATGGTCAGAGACTGCAGACATAGTACAGGAGATGGTCTATATTTCTCCTCCATACAGCCCAGTCCCTGCCTGCAGTGACAATGACTTGTCACAGATGACAGTACATCAGATTCCACTACATGCCCGTACCCCCCTGTGTCCCCGGATCACAGCACCCCCCTCCTTCTCTGTACTTACATGCTGCTCTGCACAGAGGATGATTAGAGGGAACTTGCAGCCTTTTAGTGAGATGGACGATCTGCCAGCTCACCATCCCCCGATCTCCATTCCAGCTCTTCACTGTCAGCCGGGAATTTTCAGCGTTTAGCCCGCGCTAATGTGACTGACTGACTGGCCGCCTCTCTCCAGTTTCTACTCTGGTCTTAGTCGGCCCCGCTCACTGACTAGAACTTCAGATTAGTAGAGGATAGAGTTTGTATATGCCGCGCTAACGTGACTGACTGCACTGCTTGCCTATCTCCTATGTCCACTCGGCTCTTACGTCTCTCCTGGCGTCAGGAGAGAGCAGAGTGGACATAGGAGATAGGCGAGCCGTGCAGTCAGTCAGCGTGGCATATACAGACACTATCCTCTACTAATCTGAAGTCAATGGGCGGGGCTGATGCCAGGAGAGACGTAGAGTGGACCGTAGGGGAGAGGCGGGCCAGGCAGTCACACTAGCGCTGTAAACAAAGGTACCATAGAACGGAGCGCTCTCCCGGGACGGGGGTGGGGCTAGGCATCGATTATCATGGTCGCATGCATCGGAATCGCATCGGGTACACCCAAATCGCGATGCAGCGATTATATTTGACACCTCCAGAGAAAACTCTAAGGCAGTGGCTGGGGGGCTGCACGTGTCTAACCTTACCGTACTTTCCGATTCGGTCTCCATATGGCTCCGCAGGTCAAAAACTGACGGGAGGGACCAAAGAGGGACCAAGGTGGTGCTGGGTAAGGTGCCGAATCTTGGAGTTTGCCTGGTGGAGGGGGTTCGGGCTTGGCTTGGCGCCAGGCCTCATGGCGTTGGTCTGCTGTTGGTCCATGAGAACGGGCTTCCACTGACTAGGTACCAATTTTCGGCTATTTTTAAGCTGTGTTTGGTGGCGGGCGGATTCAACGCCACGGACTACTCTTCTCATTCGTTTAGGATTGGGGCAGCTACGGAAGCCTCGCGCTGGGGCTTAAGCGATGATATCCTGCAGCGGATAGGTCGCTGGGAGTCCTGCCGGTTTAGGTCGTATGTTGTTGTAGGGCTCCTAGTGGGCCGTAGTCTTTGGTACGTTCAGTTTGGGTTTTTGGGGGAGGGGGAGTGTCTCTGTCTGGTGTCAATTCTCTCTCTGGGTGTGTGGTGTGTTCTGTGTGTTTGGGTTGCTCTTGTGTGTAATTTCTTGTTGTTGTTCCCATTCTTGTCGTTTCAGGCCCCGTCGGCTTAATTTAGATTTTGGGCCACTCTTATGTTCATTGGGGGGCCAAGAGGGCGCTGGTTAGGAGAGAGGGCAGACAGTTGGGTTTTGCTAGGGAGGAAGCCACGGTTCGATGGATCGGTATCCCCGGCATGCTTTGGTTCAGAGTGATGCTGGAGGTACAGCATTACGCCAGGTTGGACAGGCCCCCGGATGTGCTTTTGCTGCACATTGGGGGCAACGATCTTTGCCTTAGGGCTGCTCGCGATTTGATTTGCGACATTAAGTGGGACTTATGCACCTGCGCAGTGCATTTTCAGACACTGTGGGCCAGATTCTCAAACAAGTTGCGATGGCGATGCGCGGCGTATGTGCTAATACACGCCATCGTATCCATGGACCGCAGCCACAGAACCAGATACGCCTGAAATTAGGATTCGTCTGACCGTCGTAACTGTTGTAAGCAGGGCCGATCCTAGTTTCACAGGCGCCTGGGTGCAGAAATATTTCTGGCGCCCCCACATGGGCGTGGTCATCTTACTAACTCCTCCCTTTACACATGTTTCTGTGGCAATGACTCAAACACAGAGATGCTTCTCTGAGATCCTCCAATGATCTCTTAGCAATAAACAAAATACAGAAAGAGCACTCTAATGGGACCTGGAGGGGGGTCTCTCTAATGGACAAAAAGAGGGATTCTGTTAGAAAGAGACCCCAGACATACTGCAGACATGATACAGGAGATGGTCAAAGACTGCAGGCATGATAAAAGAGATGGTCAGAGACTACAGACATGATAAAAGATCATCAAAGACTGCGGACAGGATACAAGAGATGGTCAGACTCAGGAAATTATACAAGAGATCAACGCATAAAATGCAGCCTTACCAGTTCCCACCAAATGTAGCCTTTTTTAGTGCCCATCAAATGCAGCCTCATTAGTGTCCACCAATTGCAGCCTTACCAGTGTCCACCAATTGCAGCCTTACCAGTGTCCACCAATTGCAGTCTACCAATGCCCATCAAATGCAGCTTATCAGTGCCCCATAAAATGCACCTTACCAGTGCCCACCAAATGCAGCCTACCAGTGCCCACCAAATGCAGCCTGCCAGTGCCCACCAAATGCAGCCTATTAGTACCCACCAATTGCAGCCTCATCAGTGCCCACCAATTGCAGCCTACCAGTGCCCACCAAATGCAGCCTACCAGTGCCCATCAATTGCAGCCTACCATTTACACCAAATGCAGCCTTATCAGTGCCCAAATGCAGCCACATCAGTGCCCACCAATTGCAGCCTAGCAGTGTCCACCAATTGGAGCTTACCAATGCCCATCAAATGCAGCATATCGGTGCCCCTTCAAATGCTGCCTACCAGTGATGACCAAATGCAGCTTACCTGTGCCCACCAAATGCAGCCTGCCAGTGCCTAGCAAATACAACCTACCATTGCCCCTGGATCACACAGAGCGACGACAAGCTCCTACTGTCACTGAGCTTAAGTTTGAATCTGCCGGGCGGCCGCTGTAACAGTCCCACCTCCTAGACCGGCTCACAGCTCCTATGATACACGTCACACTGATTCAATTTCACTGCATTGGATCAGTGTTCCATCTAATACAAAAGCCGGCCTAGGAGGTGGGACTTTGTTACAGCGCTGCCCAGGGGCAAACTGACAACTCATGGGGACCTCGGGCAATAGGAGATCATGGGCCCCCTAGATTTGAAGATGGTTTGAAGATGGCTGACATCATACCCTCCACACTCCTCTCCTGTAAATACTGTTCACTGTCATACCCTCCACACTATGACAGTGAACAGTATGTACAGGAAGAGGAGTGTGGAGTAAGGATGAGCTCCGGCGTGTTCGCATGGTACACGTGCAGAGCCCGCCAGGAGGTGTGCACGGCGCTGCGCTAATCACAGCCAGGGAGACATTTCCCGATCTCTGCAGCCGAGCATCGGGAAATGTCTCCCTGGCTGTGATTAGCGCAGCGCCGTGCACACTTCCTGGCGGGCGCTGCACGTGTAACTTGCGAACACGCCGGAGCTCATCCTTAGTGTGGAGGGTATGAGAGTGGGCAGTATGTACAGGAGAGGAGTGTGGAGGGTATGACAGTGAGAATTATGTAAAGGAGAGGAGTGTGGGAGGAGAATAGTGGCAGTATATACAGGAGAGGAGTGTAGAGGGGATGACTGCATGCAGGAAGGAAGTGCAGATGGTATGAAGGCAATTGTGGGGGGTGTATTTTAGTTGGGGAGATATTTATTTCACACTGAGGCTTGGCTGTGTTAGAGGTAAAGCACTGCTAGTTTTAGTGGTGCTTTACTGTAGTTTTAGCGGCTTTTAACCCCTGCTATCGGCTGAAAAGGGGTTAAAAGCGCTTGCAAAGCACCGCTGCCAAAATGCTTTGCAGGCGCTTTGGCATCGCTGGCCATTGATGTCAATGGCAGTTGCGTTTTGGGAGTGTTGTATACACCAATCCTAAAGTGCCCCAGCCCATTGAAATCAATGGCCAGCGCAGCCGAACTGCTGGCAACGCGCCGCTGCAGTGGCGCTTTGAACAATTTTTTGGGCCCGCTAGCGCCTGAACAGCACCGCAATAAGCACAGTAAAGTGCCGCTAAAAATAGTGCAGCATTACCGCCAATGGCGCAACGGCTTGGTGTAAAAGTAGCCTTATCATGCTGGAAGCATAAAGGACGCACACTCTCGGTAAGAAATGTTTTCATTCAGGGCACATAAATATGCATACAGACAGCAGAAAGTGGTTATGGACTGTTATTTTATTTATAGAGTGTTTAGATTTTGCTTAGGTTTTAGGTTTTGGGTTGTACCGAGTTAGCATAACAGGGTTAAATTGGATTGTCATAAATAAAGTTCACATTAACTGGACAGAGCAATTGGGGGTTGTTTATATAGAGAGAGATGCCTGTAAGTTTGGGAAATGTCTGTCAGCTCTGGGGGGTTCCTGCTAGCTCTAATCTTCACAACCCCCCCTCTCTCTCTCTCTCTCTCTGCTGTCTTTTCAAGTTTACCTGGTCACCTAGGCTAGGACCCTTCTTCACTAAAAAACAAATCCTGCTAGCAGAAACTTTACAGATAACCTCTTTAGACTTTCCCCAGAACAGCTCAGCTCACCTCAGCTTCCTGCACTGTGCTCTGCCTCACGATTCTCCCAGCACACGGCACTGCTGATGGAGGGGGCGGGGAGATCTGAAGCAGAGATCACACAGCGAGTGCAGGACACTACGGGGGAAGGGGAGACAGCCACCAGGATCGGAGCTTCTAACTACATACATCACTGGGAAGTGCTGCATGTACATAGAAGCAATGGCTGCTACCTGCTGTCCTGTCCCCAGAGTAGCTAGTAAGCTGATCGCCCCTGTCGCCGCCGGAACACCAGGCATTTCAAAACACACGGAGAGGAAGGAGTAAGGTGGAGCACTCTGGCGCCCCCCTCCCTGCGGCGCCTGGGTGGACTGCACCCTGAGCACCCGCCTAGGATCGGCCCTGGTTGTAAGTCTGCGTAGCGTAGGCGCATATTTACGCGCGTCACGTCTTGCGTTCTCATTGATTTTGTATGCAAATATGCAAATGAGGGAGATACGGGGATTCCCGAACATACGTGCGCCAGACGCCAGCTATATGCGCCGCGTTTATTATGCGTGTTCCGCGTTAATTTACCCCTCATAAAGCAGGGGTAACTTTGCCCCAGACATGTAGAAGTCAGCAGGAGAGCTAATACAGCAGCACCGGTACGGACGAGCTGAGCAAACACACTTGCAGGACAACACATCCGTATGCTAACATGCCAGGGGCAGGCATGGTCATAGCACTACTAGTGGCTTTAGAGGGGCGTAGAAGGATGAGAGCACGGGAGAGGATATACCGAACACGCATTAGCCTCTTTGGCATGGGTGATGAGGTGGTGTATCGCATCTTCAGATTCAGCTCTGCTGCCATCATGGAAATAACCACAGCCCTGCAGGGTGACCTCACCAGCAGGACACAACGCTCACATGCACTGCAGCCACTGGACAAGGTACTGGCAACACTGCATTTCCTCGCCAGTGGTTCATTCCAGCGTACAAGTGGAGTTGTGGCTGGGATGTCACAAACTAGCATGAGCAGATGTGTGCACCAGGTTGTCCCTGCAATCCTCAGACGCATGTCCCACCACATCATCAGACCCACCACTGAGCGTCTGTGGCATAAGGCAATGCTGGATTTCTACAAAATTGACGGATTCCCACGCACAGTAGGGGCCATTGATTGCACCCATGTGGCACTACAGCCCCCTGTGAGACAGACAGAGCACATATACCGCAATCGGAAGCATTGGCACTCCATCAACGTACAGGTGATAGTCGATGCCCAAGGACTCATATGGCACGTCCGTGCCAAACACCCCGGATCCAGCCACGACAGCTACATATACCGTCAAAGCCCCATCCTAGCAGAATTTAAACTTAACATGTATGGGGACAGCTGGTTGGTTGGTGAGTGACATGGGTGGCAGACATGACTGTCCCCCCTCATGATGCACACATCACAAGGGGCACATGCATGACTAACATCCTCCTGTCTTTTTCCTTCCAGGTGACGTGGCATATGTACTTGGGCCCCATCTCATGACTCCATTCCGGAATCCCCAAACCAGAGGAGAGAGAAGATACAATGAAGCACATATCAAAACTCGTGCAGTGGTGGAGCGCACATTTGGGCTCCTGAAGTCCCGTTTCTGATGCCTGGATAAGTCTGGGGGGACCCTGTTGTATTCCCCAAACTTTGTGTGTCGGGGGGCGTGGCCAGCGCGGCATGTGAGCAGACGCGTCTTCACAGAGCTCCCGTCTTGATCCTTCATTGATCCGGTTTCCGGCACACTAACTTGCTCGTTTTTCCGCCGATCAGCCCTGAGAACACTCCCTCAACACCCGGCCGACACTCAGCTGCCATCGGAGGGCATGATGACCCGAGGACAGAAGGGAGAGAGCTCGAAGCAGGATCCCCAATATGGCGCCGCTCCACCATCAGCGCAGAAGGCGCGAACGGGAGACAAGGCCAAGGAGGGGGTGAGTAAACAGCCCAAACACCCTGAGAAGACCTCCGGAGAGCCCCCCAAAGATATGAGGTACTATGCCCTGAAACTAGCTGGGAAAGCAGACTTGCCTGCAGCGCAGCCCCTGGATGATGATGGCGCCATTAGAGACAGTGACATGGAGGAGGGGGAGGAAATGCTGGGGGCCGGCGCCATGATGGCACAGAGTCAGGGCAGCCCAGACATACAGGAGGAAGATGAGGACCCTGAGCTTGAGGGGGGAGAACAACCCACGTTGGCTGCCATACTGAAGGCTGTGAATAAATGTACAGCCTCTGTGAACTGTCTGAGGGCTCGCTTTGGGGGCCTGGAGGAGGAGGTCTGCCTAATCAGACAGGACATGCAAAAGATGAGGGAGAGAACCACCGCAGCTGAAAGCAGAATAAGTGACATAGAGGATAAATTACCCCCGCTGATCAGGGAAGCTCAATCTGCTGCGAGGATGGCCAGGGCAGTGGATATGAGAGCAGAAGATTTTGAGAACAGGCTCAGACGCAACAATGTGCGCATAGTGGGGTTACCGGAGAAGGTGGAGGGCCGGGACCCCACGCGGTTTGTGGAGCAATGGATGGCGGATGTGTTCGGCAAGGATGCTTTTACCCCCCTATATGCGGTTGAGAGGGCTCATAGAGTACCGACCAGGCCTCTTCCACCTGGGAATCCCCCCCGCCCGATGCTGGCCCGGTTGCTGAACTACAGGGACAGAGAAATAATACTGAGGCTGGCTAGGGAAAAGAGAAATATTCAGTTTAATGGCACCCGGGTCTCATTTTATCCTGACTTTTCCGCTGCAGTCCAGAAGAGCCGGGCGCGCTTCACTGAAGTTAAAAAACGCCTGCAGAAACTACAAGCTCCATATGCAATGCTGTACCCGGCGAAACTCAGGATTATATTACGGGGTCAGGCCCATTTCTTTGAACATCCTGCTGAAGCCTCGGATTGGCTAGATGCTAATGCGGGCGCGCTGCGCCAGGCCCAGAGATCTCCTGAACATGATGACTGAACCACCAGATGTAAGCTAGTTGAGCTGCATTGAGCTTTCCCTGTTTGAGAAACCTGCCGGAAACGTACAATGATTCTTCCTACTAAATGCGAGTTCGGAAATGTGATTAATGATGCCACTCCACCCAGTGAAGTTGGCCAGTGAATGTACAGCCACGTTTGATGGCCCAGTTGAAGGTGTGTGGGATCAGTTGTCCCAGTTGAGGAGGGACTGCCCGTTGGCTCCCCAGAGGTTGGTACGACGACAAGCCCCTATGCGACAGGGCTCTGCGTGTTCCACCGAAGCACCGTTGTGCGATTACAGTTCCTGTTATGCGATGGACTTCCCCGGAGCGGATACTTCCTACTACTTGCGGAGTGGCTTCCCAAATTCCTTTTTTGCCCAGCGAACTGCTCTGTCCCTACTTGCACCCCAATATGTTGTGATATTCACGGCCACTGAGAGGGAGGTGGGGTGGGTTGTGGGTGGCGTTTATCCCCCTGATGGATGTGTGTTTGACCCCCCCTGATGGCAGCGGTTAAGATACTCTCCTGGAACGTCAGGGGGCTGCAAGACCCTCTTAAACGCACTATGGCAGGGGTGTCCAAACTTTTTTCAAAGAGGGCCAGATTTGATAAAGTGAACATGCGTGAGGGCCGACCATTTTGCCCGACATTCTTTGAACCATTAAAATTGTGTTTGTTGGATCACTAATACACTGTCCAACAAGAATTAGGCACACACACACACTTACACATACAGGCACACACTTACACATACAGGCACACACATACAGGCAGGCACACACACATACAGGCAGGCACACACACATACAGGCAGGCACACACACATACAGGCAGGCACACACACATACAGGCAGGCACATACACATAGACACATACAGGCACACACACTCACACACATACAGGCACACACACTCACACACATACAGGCACACACACTCACACACATACAGGCACACACACACTCATACAGGCACACACACACACAGGCACGCATACAGACACACACACACACATATACAGACACACACAAACATACAGGCACACAGACACTCACATGTATGAAGCCCTTTTAAAACAAATCTGGGTTTCTAGCACAGTACCTTTCAGTTTCCTTGTTCAGTCGGGTACTGCACTCTAGGGGGAAGCAGAGAGCACAGCACAATCCCCTGCATTTACTTTTACTTTTGAGGCTGATGAAGCTTCTTACAGTGCCGATGGGGATCAGGAGATCGGGCTCATCTGACAGCTCTTATCTCCCCTGATAGCGCGGCACACCTGAGAACCAGGCGGGCCGCCCAAAACCGGCCCGCGGGCCGCGATTGGCCCGCGGGCCGGACTTTGGACATGCCTGCACTATGGTCTCGACCTTACTGAGAGCCAGGCTGCCGGCCATATGTGCCTTACAAGAGACCCATCTCACTGCTGACTCATTGTCATGCTTGAAATACCGATGGGTGGGTCAGAGTTACCACTCCACTCACACCTCATATTCTAGGGGTGTGAGTGTGCTGATACATTGCTCGATCAAATACGAGGAACTGTGCTCTGAGATTGACACTGAGGGTAGATATGTGTTTTTACTATGTAAGCTGTTTGATTTCAAATGTATTCTTGCCTTTGTGTATATACCACCCCCGTATAACAACCAGGTACTGAGGGCATTGGTGGAGTTCCAGGTGCGGTTTCCAGAGGTGCCATTGTACGCCTTTGGGGACTTCAACTGCTGCACGGACCCTCAGTTGGACAGACACCCACAGGGGGGAGGAGGGAGGAAAGTGACCCGCTCTGCTCTGGGTAGATTCATGGAGGAGGTGGGGTGGCGTGACCCGTGGAGAGCCAGGAACCCGGGTGTGAAACAGTTTTCCTGCTTTTCCAAGAGTTACTCCTCTTTGTCTAGGATTGATCTGTGTCTCTGCTCACACGCAGCTGAGCGATATATTGGTGAATTGGTGTACGCTCCTAGGAGTGTATCAGATCATTCCCCATTGGTGACTTCCTTGGATGTGCGTCCCCCTTCTGCGGGGGCCAAGGCCCCGTGGAAGATGAACGCCTTTTGGCTGAATCTCTTCCCTTCGCATGAGCGCATAGAATCCTGCATTTCGGAGTTCTGGCATGTTCATGCTGTATCGGAAGACATAGCAGTAACCTGGGAGGCCTTTAAGGCGGTTCTCAGGGGCCTGTTTATTACAGAGATCCAAGCCATTAAAAGACAGACCAGTGCTCAGAGGGAGGATATAGAAGTGATGGCCGGGAGGCTGGAGGATGCATTTATTGCTGACCCATCTGATACCAGTAGGGAGGCGTGGCTCTCGGCGCAGGACGCGCTGTACCGAGTCACGACCTCAGGGGCAGAGAAGAAGCGCTTCTTTCAGAAGGCGGCATTCTATGAGGAGGGTGAGCACACTGGTCGCATGCTGGCAACTATTGCCCGTTCTCAACAGATGTCCCCTTCTATTGGGGCATTGCGCACCCGGGCCGGTGGGTTGACTAGTTCCCCAGACCATGTACTATCCGAACTTGTGAGCTTTTATTCATCTCTATATGAGTCCCGTCAGGCGTACTCGCTGGACTCCTTAGCTGAATACCTGGACCCGGTCCAACTCCCAGTTTTGTCAGCCTCAAACAGAAAGATGCTTGACGCCCCCCTCTCTCTGGGGGAACTGCAGGCGGCGACCAGTTTGTTCCCTAACTCGAAGGCCCCGGGGGATGATGGGCTCCCAGCGGAGGTGTACAAGCAATATGGGGAAACAATACTCCCGCACCTCTTAAAGGTGTTTAATGAGGCAAAAAGGACTAGTACACTACCACGATCTATGTCTAGAGCCAATATAGTGTTAATTCTGAAGCCAGATAAGGACCCTCCTGACCCAAGCTCATACAGGCCGATTTCATTACTACAAAATGACGTTAAAATCCTTGCCAAAGTGCTGGCGGTCAGACTAAACAGTGCCATCTCTACCATAATTCACTCCGACCAATCCGGTTTCATGCCCCAAAAATCGACGGCAATAAACCTGCGGCGACTTTTTTTGAATATCCAGTCCAGAGCGGATAACATGGGAGACAGAGTCTTATTGTCCCTAGATGCCCATAAGGCATTTGATAGTATCGAATGGGAGTTCCTGTGGGCGGTGATGCGGAAATTCGGGTTTGGCGACAATTTCATTGCGTGGGTACAGCTCTTGTACTCATCCCCCATTGCTGCTATACGGGAGGGGGGAAGGGTATCACACACCTTTCCCTTACACAGGGGTACGCGACAGGGGTGCCCTCTGTCCCCCCTCCTCTGTCGCCCTAGCCATAGAGCCCCTGGCTGCAATAATCAGAACGAGCCCCTCGATCCGGGGATTCCAGTACGGTGATTTACATGAAAAGATCATGCTATATGCGGACGACACCATGCTTCTCCTAGGTGATACCTCGGTTTCGCTGTCGGAGGCCATGAGGGTCATTCGGATCTTTGGAGAATACTCGGGATTGGTTATTAACTGGACGAAATCCTCCCTCCTGTTACTAGATCGGGACCCCTCCCTATCCCCAGCGACTGTGCAGGACATTCCTGTCTCCAGGTCATTTCGATACCTTGGTGTTCAGGTTACTGCACGCTTGCTGGATTACGTTAGTCTTAATCTCACCCCCCTGATTAACAGATGCCGCGACCGGGTTAAGGTGTGGAGTAGGCTCAGGCTGTCCCCTGTGGGTAGAGTAAACTTGATAAAGATGATCCTCATGCCACAGTTGTTATATGTCCTTCACAACTCCCCAATGGTCATTCCCCTTAAGAAATTCAGAATTATCAACTCTGTCTTCCGTTCACTTATATGGCTTGCTAAGCCCCCGAGGGTTAGGCTTGAACAGCTCCAGCGGCCGAAGGATGCTGGCGGGTTGGCATTGCCCAATCCCTGGATCTACTATTTAGCCTCCCAAATGCAACATATTGCACGACTCGTGAGGCCCGAAAGGGACCGGGAACTGAATTTGAGGGACTCCTCTGTCCAGCTGCTCAGCTTCACCACTGGAGGGGGGGTGGCGGAAGGTCTAGAGGCCCTACGATACACTAAGTCTAACAAACTTTTCCCCACGTATGCACTAATGCAGAAGACATGGAATAAGGTTAGAATGCTACAGGGGGTGACGGGATTCACTAAGTATAGCCCTATTTGGGACAATCACTATTACAGAGAACTGGCTAAAATACCTTATGGCTCTAGATGGAAACAATATGGCATTACCCTTATGACCCATGTGATTAGGGATGGTAAGCTTAGGCCATTCCAAGAGCTTAGCGCAGACTACCGTTTACCGGCCTCTATGCAATTTTATTACCTTCAACTTAAGCATGCAGTGGCCGCTCAGGGAGAGGCAGATGTCTGGTCCCTGAACCCGGCACCTGTCTTCAACTATCTATCTGGGGTGGACACATACAAGGGCTTTATATCAAGTTGCTACGCTATGCTTCTGAGTCTCTTCCTACCGGACGCCCCTTTGAGGGCAATGGCCCGGTGGGAACAAGACGTGGGGGCATTTGAGGAGGGACAGTGGGAGGAGGCGATGCAGGCAGTTCCTGGGTGCTCCTTGAACGTAGCACACAGACTGTCGCAACTTTACATTCTCCTGAGAGTACACTACACACCAGCTAGACTGGCACGGATGGGGCTGGGGGTTGACCCCATCTGCGTTCGGTGCTGCAGGGATCATGGCGATCTTATTCACCTACTATGGAGATGCCCGAAACTGCATCTCTACTGGGCGAAGGTCATCGATACCCTTAACGGGGCTTTTCAGACACAGATACCGCTAGACCCCAAGATCTGCCTGCTGGGAATCTGTGACACCTTGGAGGTGGAGGGTGGCTCCGGGCAGGCGATCTGCAGAGCCCTGTTTCAGGCCCGCCTGATGATACTAAGGCACTGGAAGGACACCGAACCCCCCACTGTGCACGAATGGATCAAACAGATGTGGGTCACATTGAGGCTGGAAAAAGTAATATTTCAACATAGAGGCACTGACACTAAATTTGAGAAAGTATGGGCCCCTTGGCTTGACGTCCCGGGTCTGGCCCCGATTGATTTAGTATATGATCGGCTGTTCTAGAGCTGTGGGATGGGAGTGGGCCCCAGAGCCATAACACTATACAGAATGCTGATTATGTGGGGCATCACATTTGGGCGAAGGGGGGCGGAGGCTTGTGCTGGAGTTAATATATGTGAGATGTCGGGGGGACGAGTCGGGGACACACATTTGTATGTACAGTTTTACCTCGTCTTTTAATTATCCTTCTGTTTTTGGGTGTGCTGCGCCACACTCTCCTGACGGTATATGTCTGCTCTGGAACTCATCGCCTGTATTGTTATTTTTTTGTTTAATAAAAACCTTTGTTTGAGAAAAAAAAAAAACTTTGTGTGTCAGATCATCGGTGCATGTTGCATTCTGCACAACTTAGCCGTGAGAAAAGGCCTGCAGATTGACCTACGTGATGACCTGACCCCCGAACCACACTGCCCCCCGCTGCCAGAGGAGACCCAGTCTGCTGATGGAAGAGCAGTCAGGAGGGTCCTCGTGTTACGAATCTTTGACCGTTAAACACACACATTCATCATGGCACATAGACAATGCACGCATGCACACCACTGTGGTCCCTAGATTACACACAACCACATCCACATCACATCCACATCACATCGGCATGCAGGACTTGGGAGCAGCAACGCCGCGTCAAGGCCCCAATGGTGTCGCTGTCCATTCACACGTCATTCACACAGCCGTGGGGATAACTTCTCCCCAACGGCCGAGGATGACACCCCTTATTGCCAGGAGTGCCACCCCCACATTTACACACCATTCACACTCCACCGTGTGCAGTATAAAAAAAAAAAAAAAACTCTTCACCAGAGCATATAAAAAAAAAACTCTTCACCAGAGCATATGAAAAAACAAAAAAAAGATATCAAAAAGGCAATCACTTGCTCTGACGTGGGCTCCGCCTGGTGCCCAGGCTCCTGGCCCTTAGTTGTCGGGGGGGTGCCTTGGGTAGGGGGGGTGGGGTATCAGGTGGAGGAGCATCTCCTGGTCTTTCCCTGGCTGCCTGGCTGCCCTCCATAGCCACTGCTATGCGGGTGAGCACCGCCTCCATAGCAACTGTCTGGGCCTATACAGCCACTCTCAGGGCCTTCACCTCACCCACAAGTTCCGCCGTTGAGGACTGGAGCTCCCCCAGGCAGGTAACTGATGCAGACGTGTTGGCAGAGACATCCTGCAGAGTGTCACTTAAGGGGTCCGAGGAGCCCAGGCTGTCTGCCAGCGGCCTCATCTCCACCACGACTTCACCCATATGGCGGGTATGCCGGTCCTGCTCCCTTGACAGGTGTTCTGGAAGGAATTCAGGGACACCCCTTGTCTTCCTGGTTGCCTTCCTGGGCCGTGAAGTGGCTGGGGACCTTCCATAGGGGGAGGATCTTGAGGGGCTGGTGATGACGGGGATGGACCAGGGGGGACTGGACATGACGGGGGCAGACACTGAGGGGCTGGAGATGAGGGGGGTGGATGAGCTTGTTCCATGGACAGGGTCAATAGGGCCCGGATTAAGGCCAATAAGGCAGTGTCCAAATTTGTTATTCATAATAGTGGGTTAGTGGTTCGCCATCGTGAGCTCGAGAGTGACTTCAGCCTTTATTTAAGGGGTGACGGGGTGCACTTGACCCAGGTTGGTATTGACATGAGGGTTCTGGGGCTCCAGGATGGTCTACAACGGGCCTTAGGGCTGTGGCCGGCTGCCCACGTGTGAGGGGTCATTGTGGGCGTCTGTGGCGTTGGTTCAGGGTTCCTGAGAATTGGGTGGGGTTTGGTACATACATATTAGATGTGTGTACCTGAGATGGTTGGTAGGAGTTGGGGCCTGTCATGGGATGGGCACCTTCCCTATCTGGTTAGGTGGGCTAGTGGTATATCGAGCTGAAGAGTCGAACGAAGGAGGAAGTCATGGCCTTGTGAGCTGATGGGAGCACGGCTAGAGGTCGGAATACTTTCTATGGTGTACAGCCGATTACCTTGCACTTTTCTTTCCCTTTCTCAGGAACCTCGTGTCTACAGCAGTTTGTGTTTAATTGTTTTTTGTTGGGTTAATTTATTACGTATTGGATAAAATATATATTTAATGTTAAAAAAGTTATATATATTTAAAAAGTTGGTCATTTTTTATAAAGTTATTTATACTTACCTTTTGGATTTAAATAAAAGGGGCCTTTGGTGGCCATTTAATCCAGAATGTGTTGCGTGATTAATATGGGTCTGTTTAGGGTCTTAGGGGTGGTTTTTGGTTTACCTCCCGAGCACTAGTAATACACCAGTCATGAAGAAATAACATTCAATGAACCATCCAACATAAAGTATTTTTAAAACAGGAACATGCAATCATTAACAGTCTCTGTCTCAGTGAGTTAAAACTGCAGCACTTACACAGTCTTTGTTCTCTTAGCAGGAATTCACTGTCCTGTTTCTCGCCACATGTCTCTCTCCACCCACTTACCCACAAAACCCCTTGCTATCCTCTGCTCTTCTTGATGACCTCATCCTTGGTGAGAGAGAGCATAGCAACCATATTGGAAAAGGGCAAACAAACACTGCATAACAAGAGTATACACTTGGTAAATGGACAAAGAAATTATCACATCACTACATTCTCCCCCTGCTGAAAGTCCTTCCGACCCGGCAAGGATATACACTCAAAACAACAAAACATAGCAAAAGTTAACATTGTTTAAACTTTCTGCAGACCACTTCTCCAGAAGCAATCTATTACAGAGATTAGCTGCAAAGCATATATGGTTAGTAGTAACAAATAGGCATCATACTAACCAGTCTAGAATGAGCTGCAGTCATGTCCATCAGAACATGAGGTTGTACATAGTTCTGTAAAGCATAGCAGGGTCTTCCCAAGGTGTCATAAGTAAACGTTGGTGGAGGTCGTCAAACACTATCTCCTCTCCTCAAGCCCTCAGGCATTAGTCCAGACAACTCTGGGACAGCATTAGTGGGAAACTTGGTGATCTAACCATGCCTGGAACTGCAAAGTTTTGGGGTGTTAGTTAAAAAACAGGAGTAGCTGGGTTCAGACCTCCCCTCTGAGGAAGGCCCCGATCAGTTATAGGTGAAGGAACCTGTACAGGAGACTGTGGTGGAGGTGTAAACCAGTCAGTTCCATCACTCTGGTCTCCATAGTCTGTGCAAGGCACATCATTAGAATCTGTAACAATTTTAGATTGTTGCTCCTCATCAGCAGTAGCAACTTGTAAAACTGGAAGCAAGTGATTCCTATGCCAGGCTTTGAGCCGACCCTCAGGTTCTCGAATCCTGTAGACTGGAATTCTAGGCAGTTTTTCTATAACTTCAAACAACTCATTTCACCAGCAATCAGCTAATTTATGTTTGGCTGAAGGTCCCAAATTGCGGAGAAACACCTTATCAGCAGGTTGTAAGTCTTTGTAACGAACTTTGTCATCAAAACGCCTTTTATTGGCAGCATTTATTTTTGCAGTATTTTCCTCAGCCATTTGATAGGCCTCTTTTAAACTCTGTTTAAGTCGTTCCACATACTGGTAGTGATTTCTATTTTTCACTCCATCAGTAGACACACCCAACTGAATGTCAATAGGATGACGGGCTTCTCTCACAAACATGAAAATATAAGGAGAGAAACCAGTTGATTCATGTCTGGTACAATTGTTGGCATGTACCATAGCTCCAACATGTCAGCTCCAGGTTTGCTTAGCACCATAAGGGAGGGTACCCAACATGTTTAACAAGGTGTGATTGAAATGTTCAGTAAGAACATCACCCTCTGGATGATAAGGTGTGGTGCGGCTCTTGTCGATGTTAAGCAATGTTAACAGCTCTTTAATTAGGCGACTTTCAAAGTCCCACCCCTGATCAGAGTGAAGTCTATTTGGCAATCCATAACAAACAAAAAACTTCTCCCACAAAACTTTAGCTGCAGTTACTGCTTTCTGATCTTTGGCGGGATATGCTTGAGCATATCGAGTACAGTGATCAGTCACAATCAGAACATTTCCCACACTACTGCTGTCACAAAAAGTCCATGTACACTAAGTCCATTAGACCAGAACTTTTCAAGTGGAGCAGCTTGAGTAGGCAAAGTTTTCCGTTGCAGACATCTCACACAATGGCGGCAATAGTCCACAACAGATTCCCTCATTCGTGGCCAAAAGAAACGGTCTTGGATTAATCCGTAGAGTTTTTCAACTCCTAGATGCAAACTTCTCAAAACAGATTTTCTGTAGACTTGAGGGAGCACTAGCTGTCTCCTTCCAGGATGATCATGGAAAAAATTTACCTTGTCCATCAGTTATTTTGAGTTTATCCAGGGGTCAAGTCCTGGGAAAAAAAGTGTGGGAACTCAACCAAGATTCCCCAACTCCAAAAATACAAAAAAAAGTGTGTGTGTGTGTGTATATATATATATATCAAGGTCGGCCCAAGACATTGTACTGCCTGGGCCCAGGAATGAAGCGCTGCCCCCCTCCAAAAATGGCCCCCACATTAATTATTTTATATCATTACAAATAAAACCAGAATTCAATTTATCAGCGAGTCAGATTTACATGCAACAATGATAGTGGGGTTCAGACACAGGCAGATGGGGTGGTAGGGGGGGGGGGGTCAGACATAGGCAGCGGTGGTAGGGGGGGGTCAGACATAGGCGCGGGCAGCGGTGGTAGGGAGGGTGTAAGACACAGACAGGGGTGCTAGGGAGGGCATAAGACAGAGGTTGTAGGGGTGTTAGACAGAGGCAGGGGTAGTATGGAGGGGGTTAGACACCGCCAGGGGTGGTGGGGGGTTAGACACAGCCATGGGTGGTAGCGGGGGGGGGGGTTAGACACAGCCAGGAGTGGTAGGGGTTTAAACACAGCCAGGAGTGGTATTGAGGGGGGTTAGACACAGGCATTGGTGGTAGGGAAGGGGTTAGACACAAGCAGGGGTGGTAGGGAAGGGGTTAGACACAGCCAGGGGTGGTAGGGAAGGGGTTAGACACAGCCAGGGGTGGTAGGGAAGGGGTTAGACACAGCCAGGGGAGCAGTTTGTCGGGGGGCAGTGTGACAGATGGGGGTAGCAGTTTCTTGGGGGGGAGCAGTGTGACGGGGGGAGCAGTGTGGCAGGTGGGGGGTTTAGACGCGGGCAGCGGTGGTAGGGAGGGTGTAAGACACAGACAGGGGTGCTAGGGGGGATAAGACAGGGGTTGTAGGGGTGTTAGACAGAGGCTGGGGTTGTATGGAGGGGGTTAGACACAGCCAGGGGTGGTGGGGGGTTAGACACAGCCAGGAGTGGTATTGAGGGGGGTTAGACACAGGCATGGGTGGTAGGGAAGGGGTTAGACACAAGCAGGGGTGGTAAGGAAGGGGTTAGACACAGGCAGGGGTGGTAGGGAAGGGGTTAGACACAGCCAGGGGAGCAGTTTGTCGGGGGAGGGACAGTGTGACAGGTGGGGGAGCAGTTTCTTGGGGGGGAGCAGTGTGACGGGGGGAGCAGTGTTCAGGGGGAGCAGTTTCTATTTTCTATAGGTTTTTTATCGCCACAGATATACCCTCCCGCCAGCATGTTCAGAGGGAACATCCTCCTCTGATTGGCTGCTGGGAGAAAGTGGGTCTGTCAGAACCCCTTCCAGAGCCAACTGTCACCCAGGGGTAAAAACACCTCCCCTAGCATGCAGACTGGTCTAGAAAGCAGTTCTAAACTGACAGCTGCCTAAACTTAACAAATTTGTGAGTGGGAGCAACTTAACTCTCCCATTCCCACTAACTTTAGCGTAACGCCCCACCAAATAGGGGGGGGGGGGCGCTACAGGTGTTTATTATTATTTTATTATTATTATTTTTTTTGTAAGGGTTAGGGATTAAGGTTAGGGATTATTTAATTATTTATTTATTATTTACATAGTAACTAATAATAAAAAAAAAAAATTAAAAGCTGAGAAAAAAAGCCATGCCTACATGTATAAGTGAAATAACCAATGGTCAATTCATGAGACAATTTATATAAAAGTGTGACAATTCCTTAATCATGTCACAATGCAAACAAATACAGTGCAATAAATATGTGAAAATTACATGTAACCAAAATACAGAATCAATAGCATACCCTGAAAATAATTATGTCACATCTCCTTTCTACTTTCGACACGTTTCCCTATAAGGCCGCGTACACACGATCAGTCCATCCAATGACAACTGTCCGAAGGATCCGTTGAAGCTGACTGATGGTCTGATGTGCCTACACACCATCGGTTAAAAAAACGATCGTATCAGAATGCGGTGACGTAAAACACAACGACGTGCTGAAAAAAATGAAGTTCAATGCTTCCAAGCATGCGTCGACTTGATTATGAGCATGCGCTGCTTTTTAACCATGCTTTTGCATACTAACGATCGGTTTTGACCTATCGGTTAGGCGTCCATCGGTTAAATTTTAAAGCAAGTTCTATTTTTTTGGAGGCTACATCTGGGGAAACACGTCGGTAGAAGAAATTTTATTATTGTCCAGGTCTGCTGCTGATTCCATATTCGGATTATCCTCCCACTACTGCTTAATTGCTTTTATTTTTTTTGAGATGCAGTACTGTAAAGTTTTACCCATTACACGATTAGCCTTCCCTTTGATTTAATTCATAAAATGGATCAAGTGTGAGGTGTAGAGCGGGTCTGGAAAAATGGATGTGGAGCTGAGACACCAATCTTCAGGCTTCTGTCACAAAGGTCGTGATATCCAACAGACCAAGCTACACACAAGATACCTTAGTCTTACCTTTTTATCTCAGGCTTAACATGATTTTCTATTAACGTTTAGATTATATGGATCTGGTAAGAGGCACATTTATTTATAACACTGGTGGAACACAGATTTATTTTCATCTTTAATTGTTACTGGGATTGGTGCACTGTGCTTTTTCCTGTTGGAATACGACATGAACACACATCTCGAATATGGACACCTGATTACTATTGATGTTTATTTATTTGATGGAATTATATAGTAAATGTATACCTACATGTAAAGCATACAAATGAAATGATTCAAATTGTAATCGTATAAAAGGAATACCTACCTTGTGTGGCTTCTCTGCCACTGCGTGCTAATCTAGGGCTATCAGCACCTAAACTGGATTGGGGGGAGCAACCACGGTCATTTACTTCACTGTGAAGCAAGAGTCTGTTTCTGACAAAAGAACACGTGATTAGAAAATTGAACAAAAAAATGTTGAATTATGCTTAACCTTAACCTATTTATATTAAGCAATAATATAAAAAATATACTGCGCTAAATAGTGGTAAATGGTGAGAAATATAACTAGGTAAATACAAATCAATGTACATACAGGTATTAAGGCAACCAGCACACCAGTGGATAGCAGGTACAGAGAAAAAAAGGGAAAAGTGCAGCGCCAAAACAATGAATTATAAAAATATAAAGGGTCCACCTATAAGGGTAGATCCACTAGTGGTGAAATCCTATGAAAGGAGTGAATCCTCATCTATCCACCAAGGCAAAGATAAAAAATATCTAATAGAACTATGTACAAAATGGTGAATCTAACAACAAAAGTGATAATAGAGTCCCATATAGAAATAAGTGTTCTTTGGATTCTCATGAGTGTAATCAGACAGAAATTTTTCCCTCTGTTAAGAGCTCCACATCTTCACAAAGATATTCCCTGGCATGTAAATGAGATAAATACGCTTACCAGCTGTTGGTGACCCGCAACTCACCATACGGTGGGTGGGTCCTGAAGGCTTGTATGGGCCGACCACCCCCTTTGGACTTGGATGTAGATATGACTCCCAATCCTGGTTCTCAAAGGAAATCCAAAATGAAGCTGGCAAGAGTAGCCACAGGATTCTCCAACGGGATGATGTGGAAGGGGTACTCCAAGAATTTCCAATCAAAGGAAAAAAGAAAGGAAGAAGGAGAAACATCTTCGTTCCTTCAGACTCTATTATCACTTTTGTCTTTAGATTCACCATTTTGTACACAGTTCTATTAGATATTTTTTATCTTTGCCTTGGTGGACGGATGAGGATTCACTCCTTTCATAGGATTTCACCACTAGTGGATCTACCCTTATAGGTGGACCCTTTATATTTTTATAATTCTTTATTTATATTAAGCAGCTTCACTAAAGTAAAAAAAAGCATTTTGGCAAGGTGTAAATCTCAATCAATCCTACAATAAGAACCAATTTTGCTGTACACCATAACCTATTTACATCCCAAGACATGACTAAATCAGGCATATGGTTGATATCTTTGAGGGAAGCAGGGTGGATAAAAATCAATGTGTTATAAGAGAAAAACTTGCGCGCTACTATGTTCTAATTTTTAAGTAAATATAAACCTCCAGTGAATATAGTGAAAATAAACTCAGAAAAAATAATATATATATATATATATATATATATATATATATATATATATATATATATATATATGTGTATGGTGACTGTGAATTAGGTGCAACCACTAATGCCCTGTACACGCGATAGGTTAGTCTGATGAAAACGGTCTGATGGATTTTTTCATCAGTTATCCGATGAAGCTGACTGATGACTGGTGCCTACACACCATCAGTAAAACGATTGTGTCAGAACGCGGTGGCGTAAAACACAACGACGTGCTGAAAAAAATGAAGTTCAATGCTTCCAAGCATGCGTCGACTTGATTCTGAGCATGCGTGGATTTTTAACCGATGGACGTGCCTACAGACGATCGTTTTTTTCTATAGGTTTTTTATCGATCAGATAATTTTAAAACAAGTTTAAATTTTTTTAACCTATGGATAAATAACCTATGGGGCCCACACACGATCGGTTTGGTCTGATGAAAACGGTCCATCAGACCGTTTTCATCAGACTAATCTTTTGTGTGTAAGTAGCATTAGTAGTGTACTCAAAAGACACTGCGTACTAAATGTAAAAGAAAACATTGGAAATGGTGCGCTTATTCAATAATGTGCCATAAAGTAATATACTCAAAGAAAAAATATGATGAGTATCCAAACATATAAATACATAAATATGAATAAAGTCCCACTAAAGCCCAATGGTAGAAGTTAGTTCATATAAAGGCAAAAATCTCATAGAGATAACTTGATAGAAGAAAAAACATATAAAACATTTATCCAAACATCGACTGTTAAAGTAACACTAAAGGTTTGTTTTTTATTAAATCAATTGATTGCTGTAAGCTTGAGCAATTAAATATCACTTACCTCGTTTTTCCTTTTGACCTCCAAAATACAGTAATCCAGGTTTGAAAATGCCATTTCCTGTCTCTCCTCTTCTTGCTTTCCACCAGCATCTGAGCAGTTTTGCATGGTGGAAATCAGAATGTGCTCACCCACTCCCTATGACTACAGCCCTGCGTGAAGATGCTCTCTTATCCCTCACAGGCATGGAGGCTAAGCCTAATGGGAACTGTAATTCCCATTAGGCCATCATGTAGCAAGAATGAATGCGCACCGCAAACCAGGAAGTCAATGAGAATAACGATTCAGGAGTGATAGAGGTGAATAAAACAGCTCAATTTCAACAGGTATCAAACTAGTTATAATGCAAAACATTACTTTTTACTTTATCAGCTACTGTCAGACTTTAATTTAAGAGGAAAATATTTTTGTCTTTACAACCCCTTTAAATTTATGAATTGGCCGCTCACCTCCAACAATGACCCAAGGGTCAAACAAGGCTCATCAGATAGTCAGATAAGGAATCCTGCTGATGGATATGTAAAGGCATCCAGGTTCCAGGCGAAGACTAAGAACTTGGCATCAAAACATCTTGGGTAATTCCACATATAGAGGGAACAGCTCGCTCAAATTAATGGCACTTCTTGTATAAATGGCGTTTAAAGGAAACAAAGAACAGCCATAGTGCAATATTGCCAAATGACCAGTGACGCAATGCGTCGGGTGGAGTTCTGGTGGTGTTTTAACCACTTAAGGACCGCCTAGCGCTGATATACGTCGGCAAAATGGCACGGCTGGGCACAATCACGTACCGCTACGTGATTGGTTAATGCCCAGCCCTGGGTCCGTGACCGCGGACCCAGGGCTGGGGACCCGCGGAGCCGATCGCCGCTGGAGTCCCGCGATCAGTCCCCGGAGCTGAAGGCACCGTCATCGATCGTGTGATCCCTTTTATAGGGAAATACAGTCGATGACGTCACACCTACAGCCACACCCCCTACAGTTAAAAACACAGATGAGGTCATACATACCCCATCAAAGCCCCCTTGTGGTTAACTCCCAAACTGCAATTGTCATTTTCACAGTAGACTAAGCTGTGAAAATGACAATGGTCCCAAAAATGTGTCAAAATTGTTCAAAGTGTCCGCCATGTCGCAGTCACAAAAAAAATCGCTGATCGCTGCCATTAGTAGTAAAAAAAATAATTAATAAAAATGCAATAAAACTATCCCCTATTTTGTAAACGCTATACATTTTGCGCAAACCAACCGATAAACGCTTATTGCGATTTTTTTTTAAACAAAAATAGGTAGAAGAATACGTATCGGCCTAAACTGAGGAAAAAAATAATTTTTTTTTATATATTTTTGGGGGATATTTATTATAGCAAAAAGTAAAAAATATTTATTCTACTATTTATTATATTCCTACCATTGGGCTTTAGTGGGACCTTATTCATATTTATTTATTTGTATGTTTGGATACTCATCATATTTTTTCTTTGAGTATATTACTTTATGGCACATTATTATTATTATTGAATAAGCGCACCATTCCCATCTTTTTCTTTTGGATAAAAATCAATGTTTTTTTTTTTATACTTTTTTGGGGGATTTCCATTCATTTTACTAAAATGCTTTTTGAGTACAAATCTATCTAAAGATAGTTTTCTATTTAAGATACATTAATAACTTAGTTTAATCAGCATGAAATGGAGCTTAGTTATGTAGCATGAGGCTGTATAAGCTTCAATATTAACATTTTTGGTTAACTTATTTAATAAATCCAAGCTCTGCAAGCTGAGATAACATATGAGATAAAACAAAGTTCAGGAATATTCCCTTATCACATTGTTTTACAAAATTATGTACACCACAAACTGTATGATTGAATTATAATTGTGTTCTTGGGCTTAGATATACTTTAAGGCACTTTGTTGTTCTAAAGTTTACCTTAATGCATTCTCTGTATTAAGGTAAAAAAAAATAAAAACTTTCATGTTCTGCAGCCCCCCCCCCCCCGGCCCCCCTTAACCACTTCAGCCCCCGGAAGGATTTACCCCCTTCCTGACCAGAGCACTTTTTGTGATTCGGCACTGCGTTGCTTTAACTGACAATTGCGCGGTCGTGCGACGTGGCTCCCAAACGAAATTGGCGTCCTTTTTCCCCCACAAATAGAGCTTTCTTTTGGTGCCATTTGATCACCGCTGCGTTTTTTATTTTTTGCTCTATGAAAAAAAAGCTATATTTTTTACTTTTTGCTATAATAAATATCCCCCAAAAATATATAAAAAAAAACATTTATTTTCCTCAGTTTAGGCCGATACGTATTCTTCTACATATTTTTCGTAAACAAAAATCGCAATTAGCGTTTATTTATTGGTTTGCGCAAAAGTTATAGCGTTTATAAAATAGGGGATAGTTTTATGACATTTTTATTAATATTTTTTTTTTACTAGTAATGGCGGCGATCAGCGTTTTTTTTTTCGGTACTGCGATATTATGGCGGACACATCGGACACTTTTGACACATTTTTGGGACCATTGGCATTTTTTTAGCGATCAACGCTATAAAAATGCATTGTATTACTATAAAAATGCCATTGGCAGTGAAGGGGTTAATACTAGGGGGCGGGGAAGGGGTTAAGTGTGTTCCTGGTGTGTTCTAACTGTATGGGGGGTGACCTCACTAGGGGAAATCACGGATCTTCTGTTCATACATTGTATGAACAGAAAATCAGCATTTCCCCAGCTGACAGGAACGAGAGCTATGTGTTTACACACACAGCTCCCGTTCCCCGCTCTGTAACAAGCAATCTCGCGTGCCCGGCAGCGATCATACCCGCCAGGCACGCGCGCGGGACTCGGGGGCGTGCGGGGGGCGCCGGCGGCGCGCATGCGCCCCCTAGTGGCCGTCGAAAGTGCGACGTAGCATGACGGGCTCTCGCCCAGGAGAGCCGACCTGCCGCCGTGTAGAACGACGGCGCCTGGTCGGCATGTGGTTAAATACTTGCCCAAGTGTGATCTTGCTCTAGCTCTGTGACTGAGAGCAGCAGTGATGCCCTCTCTCTTTTCACAGGCTCAGAGACAGCTCAAATCCTGTTTGGGGGGCAGCAATCCCCCCAGTCAGAATATCTAGGCCATGGGCTTCCTCCTGGTGGCAGGCCTCTGCGCCTCCTCCTTCCTCGGGTTCCTAGCGGCGCAGCTTCCCCTGCGTCTCCTCCTCCTCTTGGCCAGTCGGATTTCAGGACCCGCTTCCTGAGCCAGGATTGGCCAGAAGGAAAAACGGGAAGACAATAGCGAATATTACTTCACACATTTGACACACAAGTGGGCGGGCTCGTGGTTCAGTGCTCAGTGGTCCGAGCCCACCCTTTTTAAAATCCAATTAGAGACTCAGGCTCTAATCATGTGCTTCTAAAAAAAACTCTCATTGGAATCCATGTGTTCAGGGTCCTGCATGTCAATTAGGGGCCGGGCGCCTAGATTAAGAGGGAGGCACACCTGCGCCCAATATGGACAGGCTGCCACTGATAGACAAGTAAATGGCTTGCAATGGGGGTACCCAGAAAGAAGGGGAAGCCCAGAAGAGGGGGTTCAGGACCGCTATTTGCAAAACCACTGCACAGAGCAGATAAGGATAAAATGTTTATTATTTTAATTTAAAAACTGTACAATCACTTGGAGTATGGAGTAATAGATTGAAATGAAGAGTATCAAAGTTATTGTGCAGAGTGCTGAGTGCTACGTTGATCAGAAAGATGATAGGTATACCTTGTGTTATCTTTATACTGTTGGTTTCCTTTGAATTGTGTCAATGCTCTCTCCAAATTTTTTTCTACAATAGAAGCCTGAAAAGAGAAAAGCAGAATTAATACACTGATGTGTACAATCAGTTGACAATTAAAAAAATGTAATTATCCGAACTGACTTACTGGTTGTTCCTCACAATGAAACAGCAGTATGCTTGATCTTCCATGGTTCTGGACAGTAACTGCAAGAATAGAATTATAGGAGGCATACCCGATCTTTGAACAGCAGCTTTCTATATTTTGCAGGGGAATATTTTCAAGACTGTCCTGTAATGAGTAAGTGGCATATATGGTCAAATAATTTGCATATGTAGCAATGTTCTAGGCCTCCTTCGGCCTAATGAGAACCTGCAGGGCCAGAGATAGCTGACATCCTTCTGTATTATATGCTGGTTTGTGAGGCATAGCAGGTGCAAAGCAATTAGATTCATTGGGTGCCAGACATTTCTTGAATGCAAAAGAGATTTTATTTCTCTTAACAGAACTTTGGGAGAGAGGGTTAGGGCTAGGAAACCAGGTAGTTGCAAGATTAATTGGCAGATTCTGAGACTTTAACATAAGGTGACCAGATTTTTTTAATTAAATCCGGGGACATATTTTTTCTTTACTAGTAATGGCAACAATTACTGACTGTCTGCCCGTCGCCGCTAGCCTCACAGCCTCTCAAGTCTCACTCTCTCGGCCTCGGCTACTACTGGATGGGGAGCTGAGGAAGATCACTCCATCAGGGAAGGCAAGGAGATAGGCAGGTGGCTGGCCAGGATTTGAGCCAAGGCAGAAGAAAATGCGAGCAAAGCTGAATGGGAATGCGCCCGAAACTGAAGAAATATTCCCTCCGCTCCGACCAGCACATGATCATCAGAAAGGGGCACAGATTATGGAAAAAATTCAACCCCCTATGCTAGTAGGCACGGTGGAGCGGAGGGTGTAATTCTAATTTTTTTTATTTTAATTCTGTACTGACTGTCTTTGAAACTGCCCCTGTCCTTTATTAAATCCAATCTGGGGACAAAACCAGGGACAGACTTGGTCCGGGGACAGTGTCCTCAATCAGGGGATTGTTCCATGAAACTGGGGATGTCTGGTCACACTACTTTAACAGGAGGACAGCCATGCAGGGAAAGGCAGGATGTCTGGTCACCCTACTTTAACAGGAGGACAGCCATGCAGGGAAAGGCATCCAGCCAGACGCCACATCTGCATGTGTGGGAATGCTGTCTCCTATGACAAGTTTTTAACAGTTCCTAGCACAAAGTGTAATGCCGCGTACACACACGGCAGAGAAACTCGACGGGCGGAACACATCGTTCTCTGCCGGCCGGCCGGCAGATTCGGCGACCCGCCCGTCGGGAAAGGCAACCAGCCATTCATCCCGACGGGCCGTCGAGCAAATAGAGAACCTGTTCTCTATTTGCTCGACGGGTTTCCCGACGGGCGGGGCTCGCCGAGAGCGTACACACGGCCGAGGTTCTCGGCAGAATGCGGCTCCCAGCGAGGTTCTCACTGGTTTCTGCCGAGAACCTCGGCCGTGTGTACGGGGCTTAACAGTTCCTTCACTTACACTACAATCACATCTTGTAGTTCTTCAGCCCACTGAGCTCCTAGTCTCTCACTAGACATGAATTCTATGCAAAAAAAATACATACTGGTTTATTCACAGTATGATAAATATGCATTGCATACATCTGACATGCAAATGTTATGTGAAAGTCTTGTACAGTAAATGATGTCTGTAAGCAGTGGCAGCATGGTATATTTTTTGGGGGGACTGCAAACAATCCACCAGGCACCCCCCCAGTCAGTCGGTCAGCAGCCCCGCACTTACCCCATCTAGGTCGCAGGCAGCACTTCCTCCAGGTGGCGTCTCCTCCTCCTGGTGCTTCTCATAGTGGCTTCCCCTGCGTCTCCTCCCCCCTTCTCCTCGGCAGCCAATAGAAACAATTCTCCTCTCGGCCAATGGGGTGACAATCCGCTTCCTGGTTGGCCGTGAGGAGAATCAGGAAGACAATAATGAATATTAATTCGCTATTGACACACAACTGGGTGGGCTCGGGGCGCAGTTTTCTACGCCCAGAGCCCACCCTTTTTTGAAGCTTATTAGAGCCTCTGGCTCTAATCACATGCTTCTTAAAAATAAAAAAAATTGGAATCAATGCATCCGATGCATGGATTAGGGGAGCGGCACCCCTGCGCCCTACATTACGGGCTGCCACTGCCTGTAAGCCAGTTACAGAGTCGACTCTAGCAATAAGCATGTTGCTCTCTTTCTTAGGCTGCGTACACACGATAGAACATGTCCGCTGAAACTGGTCCACAGACCAGTTTCAGCGGACATGTTCGATCGTGTGTACGGCCTATCGGACAGTTTTCCAGCGGACAAAAGTTTCTAAACATGCTTAGAAATTTGTCCGCTGGAAACCTGTCTGTCGGACAGGTTCGATGGTTAGTACGCCCAACCATCGGACCAAAATCCTGCGCATGCGTCAAATTGATTCGATGCATGCTTGGAAGCATTGAACTTCCTTTTTTCAGCACGTCGGTGTGTTCTACGTCACCGCGTTCTGGTCCGAGGGGATTTTGGTCCGATGGTGTGTACGCACATCAGACCAAAAGACCACTTCAAACATGTCCGATGAAAATGGTCCGTCGGACCCGTTTCATCGGACATGTCTGATCGTGTGTACGCGGCCTCAGTGGTCTCACTATTTTTTATTTTCTGTGATTTCTCTAGATGGTAGCCATTTAAGGTCCAATAAAATGTTCTGACTAAGAATTTTTCCTCAGTTAACATCAGATTCAAACCTGCCATGAAGTTGGGTCAATAGCATCTGTACGTTATTAAGAAAATACTGTTTTATCAGGTCCAAAGAATGGACCTACTGGTGTCCCATGTGACTCCGGCAGTAATTTTGGGTCAGGCAGAGTCTATTTTCAGACCCTGGCTCCTGGGTTTGGCACGCATTTTGCATGTGGCTAGAGTAGGAACAGGTCTGTCAGGGACAGTATTTAGCATCAGGGAGGTGTTCTAGACACATATGGAAAGGGCAGGGACACACCATCCATCCTGAAAGCCTCTCCACTTGGGTACGAACTGGCCAGGCCGTATTCCACCCCTTGTGAAAGAGCACTTTGAGTTTTTCCCCCTTTTGTGGCACTTCGATATTTGCATAATGCCTTTTAAGGAACATGGACATCACTGGGTCAAAAACAAGGTAGGTAATGAAAACAAAAGGTTTTATTTAAAAATATCATTAGCATGTAAATGAGGAGAGAGAGATGTACAAAGAAGAGAAGCTAAAATATAAGCAAAATATAAACTTCCTCTGTAAAATAATATGAAGCAAAAAATAATATCTTACCCTTGATTCCAGGTCAGTTAAGATCAGTTCTCCATTTTGTACCTGAAGTATCATTTCCTGGCCCCATACTTTTCCCTCAGCTTTTAGCAAGTGGAGGCGTTTCAGACAGTCCTCTACATATCTCAGATTATTATCCAATTCACATGTTAGCAAATGCTGACATAAAAAAAATTGTTTTACAAATCAGATGCAAGTGAAAAAAACAAAGTTTTCATATTTGGAAACAATATTCCATTGACTGGTTTGCTTCACTTTATTTGCAATTTTATGTTACTGTTTTTATTATTTACTCATCTTTGTTATGCTGCAAAACTGGACACCGCTATTCCATATTTTGATGTCTTATGCTACTTGGTGGAAGAAAAAGCCTTTTGAATTATCACTGAAATACATTTATTTTCTTGGAATCTAGTACAGAACACAGGTTCTTATCATTACCATTACTTTCAGTTGACTGAACGCAAAAAAAGCTGTGAAGAAATCCCTTATATACCATTTCCCACTCCCATCAAGCCTCAGTTATATAGAAAGCAATAGGAAGATCATTCGGAACGGAGGGTAGGTTCCTGTTTCATGTCCTGTACTTCAAGAAAGGGAATTTACTAGTAGACATGTGCATTCGTTTGAATGGATTTTCGTGAGAAAATCTGTTTTTTTCATTATCGTTTTAACAAACGATAACGAAAGCGCAAGAAACGAAAACCGAAACATCCGACATAAAAAATGCTTTACTTTCGTTTTCGTTGCGGTAAAAATTCGATATAGAGAGATTCGACATTATAGGGAAAAGATTCGACATTATAGGGAAAAGATTTGACACTATAGAAATAATAGATTAGACATTACAGAGAATAGATTTCGATGTATGAGAAAATAGATTCGACATTATTACTAGTCATACAACATTAGAATTCTTGTAGGCGGAATATTCAAACCAAAATGTACGATTCGACGTAAAGATTCGACGTTCCGTCGAATATTCTTTTGACCATTCGACAGAAACCAAGTATTATTGGATTTTCGGACGAAAGCTATTCCCCAACGAAAAACGAAATAAATCAAAAACTATTTTCGGGAGTAACTAAATAAATTTATTTTCAAAACGACAACAAAACAAAATATTCCAGTCTGCACATGTCTATTTACTAGTAAGTAACCATAGGCGTGTGCATGGGGTGCGTCGGGTGTGTCTGGGCACATTCTAATCCCCCGTGAAGTGTTTGTGTAGCATCATGCCGGCTGTCTCCCGTGATCTGCCTGGGATGCTGTGAAATGCATCCAGATCAAAGCAATGTGTACCCCGTAAGACAGTATCACACTGAGCAGATATTGGAGCTGGTAAGATCTGCTCATAGGGTGACCATGTGTTCCGGATTGCCCGGGACAGTCCCGCATTATGCAGGTCTGTCCCGGGCACCTTCATTCCAGGACAATACAGTGTCCCGGAATGAAACTGACACAATCACCCCCCAAGCCAATCGAATGCCCTCAAAAAAGGCTGCCACATCAAAGCTTTACTCACCTACAGTACCTGTCCTGTAAAGAAATGCGTGGAGGAGCACAGTCCACACCCCCTGCTTGTGATTGGAGAAATCATAAATCCCGACTCTTGTGTCCAATCACTGTGCTGTGATTCGTTACAGCACATGCTGATTTTTGGGAAGGGGGGTGTACCTGAATGGTAGTTTGGAAATGTGGTCACCCTATCTGCTCAGTGTTTGACACTGTCTTGTTATGTATATATGTGTATTTACATTACACCCTCGACACCAGGAGACATCCAAACACTGTTTAAATGAAGGGTAGGCAGCAAATACTGCCAAAAGGCTCAAAGAACAAAACAGTCAAAGAGGGGCTTGACAGATCTCAGCAGCTTGCAGAACTTTGCATTGAAAATTGGCATCAGAGGTGGCCTGAACATTCATTGGGTAAAGCATAAAGGTGTGAACAGAAGGCCAGCCTTGCAAATCTGAGAAACATAAGCTTTATACTTAAAATCCCATGAAGAACTAAGGGATCTGGGAGAGTGAGGCCACGTACACACGAGGAGACATGTCCGCTGAAACTGGTCCGCAGTTTTTAGCGGACATGTTCGATCGTGTGTACGGCCTAGCAGACAGGTTTCCAGTGGACAAAAGTTTCTAAACATGCTTAGAAACTTGTCTACTGGAAACCTGTCCATCGGACATGTCCGATGGTTAGTACGCCCAACCATCGGACCGAAATCCCGCGCATGCGTCAAATTGATTTGACGCATGCGTAGAAGCATTGAACTTCCTTTTGCCAGCACGTCAGTGTCTTCTACGTCAACGCGTTCTGGTCCGCGGGGATTTTGGTCTGATGGTGTGTACACACATCAGACCAAAATATCCCTTCAGACATGTCCGATGAAAACAGTCCGTCGGACCTGTCTCATCGGACATGTCTCCTCGTGTGTACAGGGCCTGAGTCTTAACAAGGAAAGGGTGGGACCCTATCCTTTAGATCAGTGTTTCTCAACTTATTTTCAGTTAAGGCGCCGTTTTAAAATTATGCACAATTTGGGGACACACCAGTCTAAGGCCTAATTTACACAGGAGTTCTTATGCCTAAGGCCGTGGAAAGCCATGTTTGTCCACACAGGAATGCACAGTTGTCCTATGCATCTGTGTGCATGCAGTCCTATTTATGTCTAGTGGGATGCAGTGGCTGCATGGACGCAGCTGCTGCGCCCAACTTGACATCTGTGTGGGTGCGTTTCCCTAAGCCCACTCTGTCTGCGTTCAGGGACATGCACCCATTCCTGAATTCACATGGATATCAAATTGGAAGGAAGCTGTGTCCATGCCGCTTCTCTGTCACAACTGACATAATAGGACTGCCTGCACGCAGATACATGGGACACCTGTGCATCTCTGTGCAGACAAACATGGTCCTTGCAAGGGTGCACACTTAACCACTTAAGACCCGGACCTTTAGGCAGCTAAAGGACTCGGCCAGTGTTTGCGATTCGGCACTGCGTCGCTTTAACTGACAATTGTGCGAAATTGGCGTCCTTTTTTTCCCACAAATAGAGCTTTCTTTTGGTGGTATTTGATCACCTCTGTTTTTATTTTTAAACAAAAATAGAGCGACAATTTTGAAAAAAATGCAATATTTTTTACTTTTTGCTATAACAAATATCCCCCAAAAATATATTAAAAAAAAAAAAATTTCCCTTAGTTTAGGCCGATACGTATTCTTCTACCTATTTTTGGTAAAAAAATCTCAATAAGCGTTTATCGGTTGGTTTGCGCAAAATTTATAGCGTTTACAAAATAGGGGATAGTTTTATTGCATTTTTATTAATTCTTTTTTTTTTTACCAATAATGGCGGCGATCAGCGATTTTTTTTGTGACTGTGACATTATGGCGGACACTTCGGACAATTTTGACACATTTTTGGGACCATTGTCATTTTCACAGCAAAAAATTCATTTAGAATGCATTGTTTACTGTGAAAATGACAATTGCAGTTTGGGAGTTAACCACAAGGGGGCGCTGAAGGGGTTATGTATGACCTCATCTGTTTTTCTAACTGTAGGGGAGTGTGTCTGTAGGTGTGACGTCATCGATGGTGTTTCCCTATAAAAGGGAACACACGATCGATCACGGCGCCACAGTGAAGAACGGGGAAGCTGTGTTTACACCCAGCTCTCCCCGTTCTTCAGCTCTGTGGACCGATCGCGGGACTCCATCAGCGATCAGGTCCGCGGGTCCCACGGTCACGGAGCTTCGGACCCACGGCTGGGCACTTAAAGAGGATGTGCTTGTGCCCAGCCATGCCATTCTGCTGACGTTAATGTGCAGGAGGTGGTCCTTAAGTGGTTAAGTACACCCCTGTGAATGAGACTAAAATTTTGTTTATGGCAGATTTCAGTGGTCAGTAGCTTGTGATGCAGTTGCCTTGTACAATATTCAAATCAGTGAGCACTGGCTGCATGAAAAATAAGAACATCAACATACAGGTACACTGCTGGTTATCCCGAGAAGTGCAGGAATCATCTTGGTATTGTTTTTTTTTTTAAGCCTGCGGTCAGCTTTCATGTAAAACAATCCTAATTAGCAGCTACATTGTTTTTACAAGCAGTGAAAGGGGTTACCCCCTCCCCGCCATCTTCCACAGATTTCTCGGGCTCTCCTGTCCCACCAGGGTACCCAACAATGTAGCCAGTGATTCCACCAGCTGACCATAGAGCTGATCAGAAACCGTAACAGCTTCAGTCATCTCTATGGTCTAAATCGGAAGCTACAAGCATCGCTTCAGTTTCACCGAATATAAACAGCATTTTTAAATTGGGAAACCATCTGATCACACCAATCTTGTGACATTAAAACTTGCAACACCCACCATTTTATTATCTAGGGCACATCTGTCAAACACAGGTCCTGCAGGCTGAATTCATGTTGCCCTTACACCTCTCCTGCAGCTTCACCACCCACCTTGTCTCTGCCCCGCTTTGTCTGAGCAGTCGTCAGCAGAGAGGAGGACAGAATAAGTTCCAATAATAAATAATAATAACTCCTTTACCAGATCCTCTGGTTCTCTGTTCAGCAGGGAGGGTATGAGCGAGGGCCCCCCCGAACCATACCAGGCCACATGCTTTAACATTGGAGGATGTTTTGGGGCACGTTGATGGGGATAAGATGGTTGTGGGAGTCTGTGGGGGGGGGGGGGGGGCTTATCGGAATTTAGAAGCTACACAGATTTCCGACTCCCCCCCCCCCCCCAATGTGAATGAGAATATGGTACATAGTACTCCTACCCATTCTCCAAAAAAGTGTAAAAAGTAATAAAAACACAACACAAAGTTAAGAAGTCATTTATTAAAAAATAATGTAGAACCATCATCAATCACAATGCCTGCCGCCACCGCTGCCCCCCCCCCCCCCCCCAAAAAAATAAAAACATTAACAAACCCTCCGGTCTGAATGAAGGCTCTCGCCATCTGACCGATCATAAATAATTATGGGGCGGGGGCCACCCTTGTGATGTCATCGACCGAGGGCATGCTTGGTTGCTGACATCACAAAGGGGTGGGACCACCCAATGTCACGATTTGCCCTGCCCCTTAGTTATTTAAGAGCTGTCAGATGACAAAAGCCTTCATCTGGACCATTGGTGGCGGCAGGCATAGTAATTGCAATGTAGCTACACTGGGGGACATTTTTTTTGTTTTTTAAAAAGAGGAATTGTCAAGAACTGCCTACTGTCATTTTTTACACTACACTTTTTTTTGGTGAGTGTACCCCATACTCATTCACCTGGGGGGGGGTGGGATCTGGGGGCTCCATTGTTAAAGAGAGCTTTCAGATTCTGATAAGTTCCCTACCCGCAAACTCCCTCAATCATCGACCAGGGTTGTGAGGAAAAGGCCCTTGTCCCTATCAACATGGGGACAAGGTGCTATGGGGGGGCAGACCTGCTCCTGCTCCAAAGTCCCCCAATGTTGAGGACATGTGGGCTGGTATGATTCAGGAGGTGAGGGGGCATCCGCTTGCCCCCCCTTTCCTGACCTGCATGCTCGAATAAGGGTCTGGTATGGACTTAGTGGGGACCCCACACCATTCTTTTTTTAAATGTTGGCGTGGGGTTCCCCTCATCCATACCAGACAAAGGGCCTGGTATTAATGAGGGGAACCCCACACTGTTTTTTTTTATTTATTTCAGATTTCCAGCATTCTTTTCACACACAAGTCACATGTATATCATGCAGGTGCAACTTTAATGTGACTTTTGAGTGTTTACATTGAAGTCTTTTGCCCTCAAGTCACATGAAAGTCGGTCCAAAGTAGCGCAGAAACTACTTTAAAGTCGCACATATATGAATGGTATGCAATGGGAAACATGGGGTGCGCTTTGTCATGTGGCTTTGGGGTCCAAAGTCGCATGACAAGTCACACAAGTGGGAATGGTGCCTCACTGACCACACACATGGGGTTATTTACGAAAGGCAAATCCACTTTGCACTTTCAGTGCAATTTCAAGTGCATTTTGCACTTGTAGTTTGCACTTGTAGTGCAAAGTGGATTTGCCTTTTGTAAATAACCTCCATAGTCTTAAACTCTGGGCTCCTGTAAGGCCGCGTACGCATGTGCGGGCAGATATGTCCGCTGGTTAGTGTACTAACCAGCGGACATATCCGAAAATCGGTTCTTAAGAAAGATCTTTTGTTTTTCGGCCAGTTAATGGGCACAAAATCGAAAATCGTTTGGACGTTTTTGAGCCGAAAAAACGAAGGACAAGTTTGGAAATTTTCTGCCGAACGAACGATAAATCGAAAGGTTAATGGGTTTCCCGTCCAAACTTTCTGCACTAGGTATATGTCCACTGAATGATTTATTGGTCATTACATGATGGCACTATCGTTTGCACTAGGGTTGTCCCGATACCACTTTTTTAGGACCGAGTACAAGTACCGATACTTTTTTTCATGTACTCGCCGATACCGAATACCGATACTTTTTTTTAAATGTCATGTGACAGTTTTCAAACCACAATACAGACTTAGGATATTTTCTTTAGAATTATGAAGAACTCTAACTCAAGACATTATAAAAGAATAAAAAAGAGTAAAAATGAATAAAAATGTTTTATTTGCTTGTCACGCAGTAGTAAAAAACTCAAAGAATTTTCACAGAACATGTTGATAAATACAAAAAAAGTATTCTATTTAGGCATCGGGAGCATTTGCGCGAGTACAAGTACTCCCGCAAATACTCGGTATCGGTCCCGATACCGATACTAGTATCGGTATCTGGACAACCCTAGTTTGCACTCACGACGGAACTTTCGTTTTTCGAAAGTTTGTTCGGACGATTTTTCATGGAGTGTATGGCCAGCATAAGAATATGTTGTATATATGTTGAAATGTCCTTACCTCCACTCTGTGATGAAAGTTGGTGACTTCTCTGGATAATGACTTTGCATACTGTTTCCTTTGCTCTGCAGAATGATCAGAACAAAGTAAAGTAAGCTAATTTATAATACAGCAATTATTCTATTTAAATATTGGAGCATTTATTTTATTGCATGCATAACAAAAACAAAAATTATTCTACTGGAAATAGAAAGGATATGAGGCAACCTATAGAATATTTAAGGCCGCGTACACACGATCGAACATGTCTGCTAAAACTGGTCTGCAGACCAGTTTCAGCGGACATATCCGATCGTGTGTACAGCCTAGCGGACAGGTTTCCAGCAGGCAAATGTTTTAAAACATGCTTTAAAACTTGTCCGCTGGAAACCTGTCCGTCGGACATGTCCGCTAGTTAGTACGCCTAACCAGCGAACCGAAATCTCCCGCATGCGTCGAATGGATTTGACGCATGCGTGGAAGCATTTTACTTCCTGGTTCGCGGACGTCGTGGCGTCAACGTCACCGCCACGTCACTGTGCTGTCTGCCCGTGGGGATTTTGGTTTGATCGTGTGTACACACATCAGACCAAAACATCCCAGGAGACATGTCCAATGAAAGCGGTCCGTTGGACCGTTTTCATCGGACATGTCTTATCGTGTGTAAGCGGCCTAAGAGATTACACTTTTTCTTTTATCCTTAATTATTTCCTAGAAATAATATTAGACCAAAACTTTTAAGTGTTTGTATTAGTATATACAGGACTTTTTTTTCCGCAAACAATAGGTGCTGGAACTTAACCACAGCGCCACAAAACCCCTCCCCTACACACACACTCCAAATCAAATAGTGAGTGTGGTCAGTCAAATTTCACGAAAAACAGTAAGAGGGTCTTAAAGGGGCATTAAATACAAGGATTGCAAGCTGTCACTTGTAAACACAAAAAACAGACTTATGTGTTCACTAGTGTTGCTCAAGAATATTCGCATTGCGAATATTCGTTACGAATATTGCATATTCGAGTATTCGCGAATAACTCGAATATCGCAGTGAATATTCGCTATTGCAAATATTCGTATTTTTTCAAATTTATTTTTAAAACAGATCACATCCTAGTGATCTCCATCGACGTTTAAAAGCATTGCTGGTATGATTAGAGACCCTGGGCCGAGTAGCTGTAACCTTTTATGTTGCCGAATATTCGCAAATACTTTCTCTGCCCTTCTTTTGCATCAGAGCCAATCAGAGTTCTCCTACCACAGTTGTCAGAGGTTAGCAACCTCCATAGCAACCAATAGGAACCTGCCTGCACGACCATTATATAAGATCACTCCCAGCAGTATTTCAGTGCAGATTCACAAGGTGGCTAGAGAGAGTGGAGTGTTTCTGTGCGTTTTTCCTGTGTATTGCGATCTTAGAGCTTAGCATTGTGTTTCCTATAGTGCTTTCAGTTCTGAGTTTCCTGCTTCTAAAACCAAATGCTTTTTTCAAAGCAAAAGACCCAACAGCTTTTCTAAAAGCTCAGATTTGTGTTGTTTTGTCCAGGTTAGTGTAGCTTAGTGTTAGATAGATTTCTGTGTAGTTAGTGTAAGTGTACATTTCTTTAAGGTAGCTTAGCTTAGTGTGTGTTTAGTCTGTGTTTTGTGTATAAAAATAAAAAAAAATAGCTTTAGTTTAGTCATATAAGTTTGTGTAAGTAGAGTTAGTGTTCAGTGCATATTAGTTTATTATTTGTAGTCCTCGTCTTTGTCCTTGTCAGTCAGTGTAAAAAAAAAAAAAAAAAAATTAGCTTTAGTTTAGTCATATAAGTTTGTGTAAGTAGAGTTAGTGTTTAGTGCATATTAGTTTAGTAATCCAGGAAATAATCTCAGTTTTCGCATGTTGTTCGCGCGCATGCACGGACGAGAATTTCGCAATCAATTTCGCATTCGCATTAGCGAAATTTCGCAAATTTTTTTTTTGATAAAATATGACGAATATTCGATATTAACGAATATTTCACGAATATTCTTCTATATATTTGTGAAATATCGCGAAATCGAATATGGCGTATTCCGCTCAACACTAGTGTTTACAAGTGATTGTGGTGAGCAGGCACCAAAGGGTCTGAGCCAGAGGTGGTGGAACCGAGTTCCACCAAGTTGCCCCTGAAAAAAAGCTCTGAGTATATATATTTTTTATACATATTTTCTGTCTATGGAGAAGGGGTTCATGGTTGCAAAACATGTAGTTTATAGAAAGGAGCAATGGCATGCTCACATCATCGTTTCCTTCTGTGGGTGGGTACGATCTCTGCAGCATTTGATCATGACCAGACATCAGTGCATTTCCCACTGAACTATGGGAAATGTTGCCTCTATGAGCAGGTCAGATATGACATGCAGCACCTGCAAAGATCCACCCACTGGTGCAATTTATAGAATATACATGTAGCAAGGTACCACTTTCTATATGGTTAAAAGACTACCGTTGTTGATAAAGAAGGAACTTGGTTCCCTCCAGGGGCCAATTGTATTATAGCCACCTCCTGTTTGTTTTACCCTGGTACCAGGGGAGGGCTGGCAGCCTTAGGCCTTGGGGGCAAGTCCAGTCAAGTGGCCCATAGAGCGCGGAAAAGTGATGGATTGAGGAAAACAGTCTAAGATTTTTTTATGATCACAAGAGTCCGCACAGAGGCCCCCCTTACATCAGAGTCCGCACCGAGTCCTCCCTTACATCACAGTCCGCACAGAGTCCTCCCTTACATCACAGTCCACACAGAGTCCCCCTTACATCAGAGTCCTAACAGAGGCCCCCCTTACATCAGAGTCCGCACAGAGGCTCCCTTACATAAGAGTCCGCACAGAGCCTCCCCTTTCATCAGAGTCTTCATGTCTGTGCAGAGAGGGAAGGTGCGCGCTGAGACTGAGCTATGTGTGAGACGAGACATACAGTAGCTTAGCTCTGCAGCCATCTACCTCGGAGCTGACACAGGCACGGCTGCACAGTGAGAGGTGAGCAGTGGCCATGACCTGTGTTAACAGAGCTCCAACAGGCATATTCCTGCTCTGCAAAAACAGCATTTGGTAGTGGCGGCCGGTGGCTGTGCTTAGAGTCACCAGCCCAGGGGGAGATTTCCACCCTGCCCCCCCTGCCAGCCCTCCCCTGCCTGGTACAGCAATGCATGTTGGGAAATTAAGTACAGGGAGATAAAGACTCCATTGCCTTGGTACAAAATCCAGAGTGCAACGATCCCAAAGTGCTTTGCACCCCACACAGTCTTCTGGGTAAAGGAATTTAGGGAGGACGACATCCTTGGCGCGCACTCTCTGGACCGCCTCTCAAAGCAAGAAGGAGGCCTGTGTTAAGGCTTGTCTCCTGGAGCCTAGGTCTGAGAAATCTGGGCCTATACATGCCTGTGCGGATCGCCCATCTTGTGAGGGGGATTCCTGATGGAGTGATCGGACCGTGTCCAAGAGCAGCTGTTGACCGGTTCGATCAGCAGTGTGTGATGGAAACCGCCAACTGTCGGTGGCGGAGAAGACCAAGTATTGGAGTTTTTGCTGACGAAGCAATCCAGAAAGGCCAGGCCTGGTTGGGTGAGATGGCACCTGCCCAATAATATTTGGATTACAAATTATTTAATGTGCACCACCGCATGCCGGCTAAAATACACATGAACTGTTGAGAACGATTGTATTGAGGTTTGGTCTGATCAACCAAACCACCCTAGTGAGACACATGTTTTAAAGACTGCCTGTTGGTAACAGTCAGTTGTTGATATACATACATATATATACAGGGGCGGACTGACCATTCGGTCAGTCGGGCACTGCCCGAGGGCCCCGTGGTGGGGGGGCCCTGGTCGGCTCAGTCCGCCCCTGGAGGTGCCCGCAGCAGCGCAGATTATTATACACAGAATAAAAAAAAAAAAACTGTACCCCTGAGCCGTGCAGGCATGTTCAGACACCTCTCCCCCTGGGGAATTCAGCTGAGGGGCAGGGCCATAAGTAGGGTTGCCACCTTTTCTTCAAGCCAAACCCGAACACTTTCGCGGCACACGGCAATTTTTTTGTACTACATGCTATAGGATTGTAAAATACCTGGGACACCTTTGGGGTTACCCGAAGAGAGTAGTAACGAGGTGTGCTACAATGAACAGTGGCTGTGGCTAAATTGCATTAACATTTGGTGGGGGGGGACTTATAGGGGCATGGTTGAATAAAACAAAGCATTAGTTTACCCATAAAATATGATTCAATTAATAAAAGAAATGTCAGTGAAAATACGAACTAGTCTACCATAAAAGTGGACATTGTTAGCCAGTAGGGCTGCGGAGGGTGTCACCCAGTGAGAACTGTATATATGGATGGTGGGGGGAGAACTGTATATATGGGGGGTCTGTATATATGGATGGTGGGGGGAGAACTGTATATATGGGGGGTCTGTATATATGGATGGTGGGGGGAGAACTGTATATATGGGGGGGTCTGTATATATGGATGGTGGGGGGAGAACTGTATATATGGGGGGGTCTGTATATATGGATGGTGGGGGGAGAACTGTATATATGGGGGGTCTGTATATATGGATGGTGGGGGATAACTGTATATATGGGGGGGGTCTGTATATATGGATGGTGTATGGGTAAGAACTGTATATATGGGGGGGGTCTGTATATATGGATGGTGGGGGGGAGAACTGTATATATGGGGGGGTCTGTATATATGGATGGTGGGGCGAGAACTGTATATATGGGGGGTCTGTATATATGGATGGTGGGGGGAGAACTGTATATATGGGGGGGTCTGTAATTATGGATGGTGTATGGGGGGGGGGGTGAGAACTGTATATATGGATGGTGGGGGGAGAACTGTATATATGGGGGGTCTGTATATATGGATGGTGGGGGGAGAACTGTATATATGGGGGGTCTGTATATATGGATGGTGGGGGGAGAACTGTATATATGGGGGGGGTCTGTAATTATGGATGGTGTATGGGGGGGGGGTGAGAACTGTATATATGGATGGTTGGGGGAGAACTGTATATATGCATGAAGTATTGGGGGGGCTGTATATATTGCATAGTATATGGTGGTGGGGGAGGCAAAAACTGACCTTACATGCTGAGCTCCAATCCCAGCACGATATCGGCAAACTTTACTATCAGAGCAGCAGGGAATGGGGAGGCTCCGCCTTCAACCCCACCTCCTTGTGCCTTCTGCAGCCAACCAGAGGAGAGTCCCCGGCAACATGGAGGTTCGTTCCGCCTCTTCATTCTGCCTCTGTGTCTCCTGTGTGCTCTGCAGCACACAGAGCGGACGGAGGTGCACTGCAATGCGGGGGGGGGGGGATTAGATGGGAAGGGAGCAGCTCAGCAGGAGCGGACCGAACTAGCGACGCACGCGCCACGCGGCCGTAGCGGCACAGCTTCGCAAAGACACAGGGAGCCACTGGCGGGTCTGAATAATTTGCCCGGGTCTCATGCGGGCAGAGACCCGGACAAACGTTTCAAAACCCGTACTGTCCGGGTCAATCCCGTACGGGTGGCAACCCTAGCCATAAGTCACTGCCGTGGGGTACAGTCTGCGAAGGAGCTGGAGGCAGGGTGCACTGCACACAGAGCGGAGCGGACTGAGTCAGCTTAGAATTTACCAACGGCATCCACACTGACCTGCCTTGTGTGCAGCAGCAGGTCAGTGTGATAATTAAAACACCGCAGTTACTGTGTCTGTGCTGTTATAAGAGCCATGCTGAGTGTTACTTCCTGGTTCCTTCCTTCTTGCCCTGTGCTGTGTGCCTACTTACCAGGTGGCAGGTCAGGTCAGGTGCTATTCACTAGTGCACACTGATATCTGGTACACTGAATACCACTCAATGCACTCAGTCTATAGATATCAGTGTTAGATAGGGAATAGCACTTAGCCCTGGTTCACATTGGAGCAATTTGCATGTCAAATCGCATGGCAATAGCACTACCTAAATCAGTGTGATGCCCCATTTGTGGCGCCGCACCGATTCCCAAAAGTAGTTTCTGTACAACCTTTAGTGACTTCTGGGTGCAATTTCCATAGACATCTGTACAGATGTCTCTGAAATCGCCCGCCAAACTCGCACTGACATGCGGGTATGAAATTGTGCGAGTTTAGCTGAACTTGCAGGATTCCATTCCAGCTGTCAGTGTGAAATTAAATGTATACACTGAGTGCTTTTCCCTAAGTCCCCTTTCACACTGGGAAGTTTTTCATGAGCTTTTGGGCTAAAATTAGCACCTATAAAACGTCTCCCCTGTAGTGTAAATGTGAAAGCCCGAGTACTTTCACACTGAGGCGATGCGCTGGCTGGACGTTGAAAAATGTCCTGCAAGCAGCATCTTTGGAGTGGTGAAGGAGCGGTGTGTACACCGCTCCTGCCTATTGAAATGCAGCTGCGCTTTGCGGGTTATTTTTTCCTTTTTTCGGACACTAGCGGGGGTTAAAACCGCCCCACTAGCGGCCGAATACCTCCACGAAAATAGTGGCACTTTACCACCGCCCCAGTGTGAAAGCAGCCTAATATTGTCATCTAAGGCACCTTACATTAGTGGTCAGTGAGAAGAATGTTCCCTACATTGGTGATCAGTGGGAAGAATGTTCCTTACATTGGTGATCAGTGGGAAGAATGTTCCTTACATTGGTGATCAGTGAGAAGAATGTTCCTTACATTGGTGATCAGTGAGAAGAATGTCCCTTACATTGGTGATCAGTGAGAAGAATGTTCCTTACATTGGTGATCAGTGAGAAGAATGTCCCTTTCATTGGTGATCAGTGAGAAGAATGTTCCTTACATTGGTGATCAGTGAGAAGCAGAGCTTTTTTTCTCAAAAAATAGGTGCAGGAACTCAACCACGACCCCATTCAAATTTCACAAACAGTAGGAGGGTCTTAAAGGGGCATTAAATACAAGGATTGCATTACATACAGAGTGTAGAGTTCAGGGGGTTACACACAGAGTGCAGAGCTGTCACTTGTAAATACAAAAACTGGACTTCTGTGTTTACAAGTGATTGTGGTAAGCAGGCACCAAAGGGTCTGAGCCAGAGGTGGTGGAACTGAGTTCCCCCAAGTTCCCCCTGAAAAAAAGCCCTGGTGAGAAGAATGTTCCTTACATTGGTGATCAGTGAGAAGAATGTCCCTTACATTGGTGATCAGTGAGAAGAATGTCCCTTACATTGGTGATCAGTGAGAAGAATATTCCTTACATTAGTGATCAGTGAGAAGAATGTTCCTTACATTGGTGGTCAGTGGGAAGAATGCTCCTTACATTGGTGGTCAGTGAGAAGAATGTCCCTTACATTAGTGGTCAGTAGGAAGAATGTTTCTTACATTGGTGGTCAGTGAATAGAAAGCTCCTTATATTGGTGATCAGTGGGAAGGATGTCCCTTACATTGGTGATCAGTGAGAAGAATGTTCCTTACATTGGTGGCCAGTGGGAAGAATTCTCCTTACATTGGTGGTCACTAGGGATGAGCTTCTTATTCGATTCAAACTCATGTTTGACTCGAATATTTTATGTCCGATCGTTCATGGAATTACGAACGTTTTGGGCCGTTCGTGCCAAATTCGAGTGCCGTGTCACGGCCCATAATTCACTGCAGCATTGTAGTGCATTGCTGGCTGATGATTGGCCAAGCATGCACTATGACCCGCATGCTTGGCCAATCACAGCGCGTAAAAAACGGGTGGCTGTGGCCAATTATGGCTCAGGGGGTTTAGTACACGCTCCACACTATATAATGCTGCCTGGAAGTCGGCCTTCGAGAGAGAGAGAGAGAGAGAGACATTTTTTGGAGTTAGATAGAGCAGGCAGGCAGGCTAGTCAGTTAGAGTTACAGTGTGTAGAGGATATATATGCATCCCAGGTGTTGTATATATATTTATACACTGTATTGAGTTTAGCTAGATCTGCTCTTCCTAATTTACTGACAGGCAGGCATGGGGTTTGGGCTAGCTGCAGTATTTTCACTAGACATGTGCACAACAAAAATTTTCGTATTTTTTTGTTCCGTTTTGTCTCGTTCCGTAGATTCGTAAAGATTCGTAATTTCGTAAGATTCAAGTTTTCTATTCAGACCCATTCGTATTTTGTAAGACGCAAGTTTTCCTATTCGGATCCGTTCGTATTTTCGTAACAGTTTTATTTTCGTTTATACTGAATGATTCGTAATTCTGTCTACTTTATGTTCGTTGATTCGAAATTCGTAATTTTGTTAGATGATTTTCGTTTAATGGATTCGTAATTTTGTACTTTCGTAAATACATAGCAACACACGGCTAATCCATATTAAGATAGACTTTCTCTTAAGCCCCGTAGACACGGTCGGACTTTTTGCCAACAAGGTGACTCAGCACAAAAGAGATAAGTTGATTGGCTAATATATTTAGTAAGATACATCACTTACTAACTACACTGCCCATACGAAAGAACGTTACAACTTACAAGTACACAAATTTACGAACAGACAAAGAAACAGATTTACAAAACACACAAATGAAAATACGAACATACGAATGAAAATACTAACAGACAAAGGATTTAAAATGCGGAATGCAAATCGTTCGTTATAGATGTAATTTTCGTTCTTTTGCTTTTTCGGTGTTTCGTATTTTAGTAAGATTGTCCATTCGTACTTTCGTATTTTAGTTTGTTCGTTATTTTGCTTATTCGTAATTCCGTAATTTTCGTATTTTGGGTCTTTCCGCTATTCGGATGTTCGAATTGATACGAATGTACGAATACTAACAAATTCGTATGAAAATCCATTCGTTACGAACGGGAACGCACATATCTAATTTTCACGTGGTGTACTGTCTGTGTCCTCTGTACTGTGTGAACCTAAAGCTACATCAATAGATTTGCTGGTGTTTCTCATATTAATTCCTAAAGGCAGTAGAGCTGCACGATTCTGGGAAAAATGAGAATCACAATTCTTTTGCTTAGAATGAAGATTACGATTCGCTCACAATTCTCAAAAAAATGATTTGATTTTTGTGATGTTTTATATTTTTTTATTTACACGCACAGAGTATGTGCATTGCTGCAGAACAGCCTATTAATTTGAGAATGAACTGCCTGCCACCCCTCAATAGCACCAAAGTGCATGGGCCTTTTTTTAATTTTATTTCTTAATGACGCTGCATCAAAATGCATGGTGCTTTTGTTAGCATGCATTTTTTTTTGTGATTTTTTTTTTATTTACACACATATATATATATATATATATATATATATATATATATATATATATATATATATATATATATATATATATATATATATATATATATATATATATAATTTGTGTAAATAAAATAAAAAAAATCACAAAAATAAAAATGCTTGCCAACAAAAGCACCATGCATTTTTTTTTTTTTTTTGAGGGGCATTAAAAAAATAAATAAAAAAAAAGGCCCATGCACTTTGGTGCTATTGAGGGGTGGCAGGCAGTGTGTAGGCACATCAGACCATCAGTCATCTTCATCGGTTAACCGATAAAAGCGGTCCTTCGGACCGTTCTCATCGGATGGACTGATCATGTGTACGCGGCCTAACTCTAACTGACTAGCCTGCCTGCCTGCTCTATCTAACTCCAAAAAATGACATTCTCTCTCTCTCTCACTCTCTCTGTCTCTCTCTGTAAACCACCAACACACTACACAAGGCCGACTTCCAGGCAGCATTATATAGTGTGGGCATTTTGGTGCAGCGGCATTAAAAAATAAAATAAAAAAAAGGCCCATGCACTTTGGTGCTATTGAGGGGTGGCAGGCAGTTCATTCTCAAATTAATAGGCTGTTCTGCAGCAAGACACATGGGGCCAGATTCAGGTAGAGTATCACTGATACTCCAGCCTAACTCTCACTTTGAGCCGGCGTTTCTGTTTAAGCAGAAAACAAAAAACGCCGGGTTGGAGTTCCTATACGAGCGGCGTAATTGTATTTCACCGTCGTATCGGAACTGCAATTTTAAAAATGGCGCTCGGGGCGTTCCCGCTGATTAACGCCGAGAATATGCTAATTAGCGAGAATCAGCAATTCACGATCGTATTCGGGACCAACGCAGTGACTTTCCGACGTTTCCGTAAGAGATACGCGGCGTAAAGAAAAACCAGCCCCCTAGTGGAGTATCCTATGTTATGTATGGCCGTCGTCATCGGGTCGAATTTTAAATTTTTTGCGTCGTTTGCGTAAAACGTCCGTGAATGGGGATTGACGTCATTGACGTTCCCTGACAGAATTTGGAGCATGCGCACTGACAGTTGCCGCGGGATCGCGCCTAGTTATAATAAATACACGCCCCCTACCCGCCCAATTTGAATTCCGCTGGCTCATTTTCGCTACGCCGCCGCAACTTTCGGAGCAAGTGCTTTGTGAATACAGTACTTGCTCCTAAAGTTTCGGCGGATTAACGTAAATGAGAAACGTTACTCCAACAAAAAGATGCGCCCATCTACCTGAATCTGGCCCATTGTCTGATGCATCGCATAGACATCGGCGAGGGGCCCCCAAAAATAAAACATTTCAAAAAATCATTTGTCATTTGGACAGAAAGTGAGGTGCAATCTTCTGAACAGATGCGCACAGACAGCAAAACAAATGTTACAGGGGTGATAACCCCTCTCTGTTTTCCAAAAAGCTTCGAAAATAGATTTTTTGGCTGGAACTACACTTTAAAAAAGTACCAGGTAAAAATTACAAACAGATTATACTTAAAAACAAACCTACAGTCCCTGTCTTGTTTGCACCGCCTGTATACTGCTGTTAAAAGTATATAGGGCTAAAGGGGCTGGTAATGACCTGGGGGGAGTGGTGGCGGGGAAACCCATGCTATTTTTCTCAATGATTTTAATCCATATTGCAGACATTACATTAAAGCCGCAAGCAGTTTTAAATTACTTTTTTCTTATAGTAACAACCAGCAGGTACGATATTTAAAGGAATTTTTCAATTTTTCAATCACTGCTCCAGAAAAACGGCAGTTTTTAAAACTTTTTTTTCCATTGATACATGTTCCCTGGGGCAAGACCCGGGTTTTTAAAGATGTTTTACGACAATAACTTGCATATTAGCCTTTAAAATTAGCAGTTTTGAATTCGAATGTTCGAGTCCCATAGACTTCAAAGGGGTTCTAAATGTTTGCGCGAACGTTCCGTCTGTTCGAAGGTTCTGGTGCGAACCGAACGGGGGGGGGGGGGGTGTTCGGCTCATCCCTAGTGGTCCCTAGTGGTCAGTAGGAAAAATGTTTCTTACATTGGTGATCAGTGAGAAGAATGCTCCTTACATTGGTGATTAGTGGGAAGAATGTTTCTTACATTGGTGGTCAGTGGCAAGAATTGTTTAATTTCTATAACCACTTAACGACCGCTGCATGTAAATATACGTCGGCAGAATGGCACGTACCGGCAGATGGACGTGCCCGTATGTCCCTGCCTAGACGTGGGCCGGGGGTCCGATCGGGTCCCTGCCTGGTGCATGCGGCGGTCGGTAAGTCTCTGGGAGTGATCCAGGATGAGGGGGCGTCTATTCATTTCTAGCCACCCCCTCGCGATCGCTCCCAGCCAATCCCCTTCCAACTGTGCACTTCCTCTGCCTGTGTAATGTAAACACAGGCAGAGGAAGTGATGTCATATCCCCTCTTGCCGGTATTTTCGTCCGGCGAGAGGAGAGGAGACATCACACAGTAAGTTGCACAACACTACACTGACACACTACACACAGGCACACAAATCCCCCCCCAGCCCCCCCCCCCGATTACCCCCCCAGCCCCCTGTCACAGTGTCACTAATAGCAGTGATCATTTATTTACTGATCACTGCATTTAGTGTCAGTGTGACAGTTAGTGTGACTTGCAGTTAGTGTTTTCTAATAAAGGTTTTAACCCCTGATTGCCCCTAGAGTTAACCCTTTCACCCGCTATTGCCAGCATCACTAAGCGATCGTTTTACTGATCACTGTATTAGTGCCGCAAGGTAGCTAGTTATTTTTTGAGGTTTGCCCGCCAGGTTTTTACAGTGTTACGTACCCCCCATACATTTTTTAAATAAAGTATATAACCCCTGATTGCTCCTAGAGTTAACCCTTTCACCCCCTATTGCCAGCGTCACTAAGCAATTGTTTTTCTGATCGCTGTATTAGTGTCACTGGTGCCGCTAGGTAGCTAGTTATTTTTTGAGGTTCGCCCGCCAGGTTTTTATAGCGTTAGGTACCCCCCATAAATTTTCTAATAAAGGTTTTAACCCCTGATTGCCCCTAGAGTTAACCCTTTCACCCCCTATTTCCAGCGTCACTAAGCAATCGTTTTTCTGATCGCTGTATTAGTGTCGCTGGTGCCGCTAGGTAGCTAGTTATTTTTTGAGGTTCGCCCGCCAGGTTTTTATAGCGTTAGGTACCCCCATACATTTTTTAAATAAAGTTTTTGTCATGGACCATGAAATACTGAAATCCTAATTCATGTATTACAGAAGATGTAATTCTGAACCCCAGCCAGGTCAACAGACTCATAAGAAATACTCATTGTCCATTGTGTGATAACCCTATCTAAAGCCTTTCTATTATCAGGTGTAAATGACTTCTGCCCTGTCTCAATTCTCCAGACGGCTCCATTGTTCTGTGGCTGGCTATTGTGTACATTGATTGACCCCCTGGGGCTTTTGTCTGAAAACACATCACAGGCTTCTGGCCACACATATTCAGGCTATTCAAACTTTGGGACCAATCTCTGCGGAGACAATTTCAAGTCCTCATTTGCATGGTTTAAGAGGACCAGAGTGAAAACTGAATACTTTACAATGGACCAATAGGAAAGCGGTTGTTGGGGGCGGGATGTTCCAAATCCTGTATAAAGTGTGCTGTGTACTTTCATTAAAGTGTGTCCTGTTACATCCAGTATTAAGCCATGGCTAATGTGTGGATTATTCAGCGATTCCAGGGATATTCCTAGTCGGGGAATATTGGGGTGATTTCTTTTATGGGAGAAGAAGGGAGAGGATGGCGGAGATATGCTCTAATACCGTCACAGTTTTTAACCCCTGATTGCCCCTAGAGTTAACCCTTTCACCAGTGATCACTGTATAAATGTCACTGGTGACGCTGGTTAGCCAGTTCGTTATTTAGGTTCGCCGCCAGGTTTTTATAAAGCGTTAGGTACCCCCATATATTACCTAACAAAGGTTTTAACCCCCTGATTGCCCCCTAGTTAACCCTTTCACCAGTGATCACCGTATTAGTGTTACGGTTGACGCTGGTTAGTTAGTTTGCTGTTTATAGCATCAGGGCACCCGCCGTATATAACTCAATAAATGTTTAACCCCCTGATCGCCCGGTGGGTGATATCAATTACATTTTAACATCAGTTAGGGTCTGCGTCGTCCCAGGTTAGTGCCAGTAACGCTTACACCCACGCGCAAAGCATACACATGGTATAGTATCTGAACAGATCGATACCTGATCTGATAAGATCTATACTAGCTTACCCAGCAGTTTAGGGTACCCAAAAATGAATCAGCCCAGATACCCGCTAGCACCTGCCTTTTGCCCCTCCGCCCAGCCCAGCCCAACCCACCCAAGTGCAGTATCAATCAATCGATCACTGTCACTTACAAAACACAACACGCATAACTGCAGCGTTCGCAGAGACAGGCCTGATCCCTGCGATCGCTAACAGTTTTTTTTGGAAGTGTTTTTTTAAGTAAAAAATAAAAACACAAAAAAATATAAAATAAAAAAAACAAAAATAGTTGTCGTTTTATTGTTCTCTCCCTCTCTATTCTCTCTCTATTGTTCTGCTCTTTTTATTACTGTAATCTATTCTGCAAAGTTTTATTGTTATTAGGTTTTTTCATGCTTGCTTTTCAGGTATGTAATTTACTTTACTGTTTTCAGGTACGCCATTCAGTTGCAGTGTGGGCTTATTCTAATGGTGGGCATACCCATTGATCAATCTTTTTTTCGTTCAGCCAACAGGCTGCATGAAAAAAAAGATTACAATACATGTCCAACAAGAACCATCAACATACTGGTATGTTGCTGTACTTGAAATGGTTATACCAGAATGATGCCTGCGGGTTTAGGTATCATCTTGGTATCATTCTTTTCAGCCAGCGGTCGGCTTTCATGTAAAAGCAGTCCTAATTAGCCTCTAGACTGCTTTTACATTCAGTGGGAGGGAATGTCCCCCCCGAATATAAACAGCGCCATTGGGAAATTGGGAAAGCATTTTATCACACCGATCTTGGTGTGGTCAGATGCTTTGAGGGCAGAGGAAAGATCTAGGGTCTAATAGACCCCATTTAAAAAAAAAAAAAAGAGTACCTGTCACTAACTATTGCTATTATAAGGGATATTTATATTCCCTGAGATAACAAAAAAAAATGTAAAACATAAATAAAATGGAAGGAACAGTTTACAAATAAAAAAAAAAAGCTAAAAAAATAAATAAATAAAAAAACACCCCTGTCCCCCCCTGCTCTTGTGCAAAGGCGAGCGCAAGTGTCGGTCTGGAGTCATATGTAAACAGCAATTATACCATGCATGTGAGGTATCACCGTGAAGGGCAGATCGAGGGCAGTAATTTTAGCAGTAGACCTCCTCTGTAAATCTAATGTGGTAACCTGTATAGGCTTTTAAAGGCTTTTAAAAATGTATGTAGTTTGTCGCCACTGCGCGTTTTTGCGCAATTTTAAAGTATGTCGTGTTTGGTATCCATGTACTCGGCCTAAGATCATCTTTTTTATTTCATCAATAATTTGGGCAATATAGTTTTAAAATAAAAAAGTGTATTTCTTCCCCAAAAAATGCATTTGAAAAATCGCTTAATACTGTGTGGAAAAAAAATGCAACACCCACCATTTTAATCTGTAGGGCCTTTGCTTTAAAAAATATATATAATGTTTGGGGGTTCAACTTAAATTTCTGTAAACAAACAGTGTCAGAAAGGGCTTTGTCTTCAAGTGGTTAGAAGAGTGGGTGATGTGCGACATAAGCTAAAATGCCAGAACAATTCAAAACCCCCCAAATGACCCCATTTTGGAAAGTAGACACCCCAGCTATTTGCTGAGAGGCATGTCGAGTCCATGGAATATTTTATATTTTGACATAAGTTGCAGGAAACTTTTTTTTTTGCGCAAAGTTGTCACTAAATGATATATTGCTCAAACATGCCATAGGCCTGTGTGGAATTACACCCCAAAATACATTCAGCTGCTTCTCCTGAGCACGGGGATACCACATGTGTGAGACTTTTTGGGAGCCTAGCTGCATACGGGACCCCAAAAACCAATCACCGCCTTCAGGCTTTCTAAGGGTGTAAATTTTTGATTTCACTCCTTACTACCTATCACAGTTTCGAGGCCATGGAATGCCCAGATGGCACAACCCCCCCCCCCAAATTACCCCATTTTGAAAAGTAGACACCCCAAGCTATATGCCGGGAGGTATGGTGAGTATTTTGCAGATCTCGCTTTTTGTCACAAAGTTTTGAAAAAAAAAAAAAAAAAATGTTTTTTTTCTATTTTGGCATTTTATGGCCTTCGAAACTGTGATAGGTAGTGAGGAGTGAAATCAAAAATTTGCACCCTTAGAAATGCTGAAGGCGGTGCTTGGTTTTGGGGCCCCAAAAAGTCCCAAACATGTGGTATCCCCGTACTCAGGAGAAGCAGCAGAATGTATTTTGGGGTGCAATTCCACATATAACCATGGCATGTGTGAGCAATATATCATTTAGTGACAACGTTTTGTACATTTTTTTTTTTGTCATTATTCAATCACTTGGGACAAAAAAAATAAAAAAATATATTCAATGGACTCAACATGCCTCTCAGCAGTTTCATTGAGGTGTCTACTTTCCAAAATGGGGTCATTTGGGGGGGTTTTGTACTGCCCTGCCATTTTAGCACCTCAATAAATGAGATAGGCAGTCATAAATTAAAAGCTGTGTAAATTCCAGAAAATGTACCCTAGTTTGTAGACGCTATGGCCTAGATTCACAAAGCGATTACGCCTGTGTAAATGTTGTTAGACTGGAGTAATTTCGACTTACGGGCGTTTTTACGCTAGTCGAAATCCTCAAACCATGAAAAGACACCTGCGGGCTTCATTTCGACTGTTTTACGTGTTAGTACGCCTTCAGATCTACGCTGCAAGAAAATTGCGGCCACTGGGCGGACTTCCTGTTGTTTTTCGCCGTCAGGGTATGCTAATGAGCTTTTGCCTGCAATCCACAAAATTTCGCACTTTCAACGCAATCTCTTACGGCACCTTTAGTCATCTTTTTTTTCCGTTTCACTATACCAGCTTTTTGCTGGTCTAATATTAGACAGCCCATGTTAAGTATGGCCGTCGTTCCCGCGTCGAATTTCAACGTTTTCCGATGTCTTTTATTATTTTTAACGTAAGTCGTCCGGGAATAGGAATGTTCGTAAACGCCGCTACTCAAACAACGAATGACGTCACGACGTGATTTCGCGCAATGCACGGCGGGAAATTCCTGAACAGAGCATGCGCAGTTCGATCGTCGCGGGGACGCGCTTAATTTAAATGCTTCACGCCCCCTAATCACGTATTTCGATTGCGCGGCGGAAAAAAAATACGACACAATAGCGTACGCGCAAAAAAACTACCTGAATTCGGTGTAGAGACTGGTGAAATACGGCAGCGTACCGTATTTCGATTACGCAGCGGAATATTACGTCTTTGTGAATCTGCCCCTATAACTTTTGCGAAAACCAATAAATATACGCTTATTGCGATTTTTTTTACTAAAGACATGTGGCTGAATACATTTTGTCCTAAATGTTTGACTAAAATTTAGTTTATTTGATTTTTCTTACAACAAAACGTAGAAAATATAATTTTTTTTCAAAATTTTCGGTCTTTTTCCGTTTATATCGCAAAAAATAAAAATCACAGAGGCAATCAAATACCATCAAAAGAAAGCTCTATTTGTGGGAATAAAAGGACGCAAATTTTGTTTCGGTACAGCATTGCACGACGGCGCAATTACCAGTTAAAGCAGCGCAGTGCCAAATTGTAAAAACACCTTTGGGCCTTTAGCTGCATATTGGTCCGGGGCTTAAGTGATTAATAAACATTTATTTTGAACATTGTTTAGGGAAATTCTTTGAACGCATGCAATGTGGGCAGTGCAATATGTAGGTGGGACTTTGTGTGGATGTAGCTTGAACGTGGGTGGGAACACATGGGCGTAGATAGACACAGGGGGCCCCATGATCTCCTTTTGCCTGGGGGCTCCATGAGCTGTCAGTCCGCCCCTGTATATATATATATATATATATATATATATATATATATATATATATATATTAGGGCTGTGCAAATTAACTTTTAATTGATCGATTAATCTTTAATTTTTTTGATCGATCAAAATCTTTTTGATCGATTAAAATTCTTTTGATTGGTACTCACCTCTCCGCCGGCTTCTGGGCCTTCAGGGAGTTCCGTCGGAGATACGGTAACGTCATGGACACCGACAGGGCTTGCCTTGTCCATATGAAGGGCTCCTTTGCTGTGCCTTCATATCTGCATGCCGGCGGGACCTTACTATCTGCCACACACAAGGGCTGTTACACTTCCCTCCATCACTTCCCTCTATCAACCTGGGATTCTACAGCCATCCACTGGGAGTTGTGATAGTTCCCTTCATGGGACATCTACATGCCGACGGACTGATGTTAACCCCTCCTCATCTGTATTCAGCAGTGGTATCGTTGTGCACATTTTTATACCAGTATCATACTTAGCTACATGTTTTTATGACTGCTTTTGGTACCGTTTGGTATTACTCGCACCATTTTTACAGTTTATGTAGCTGCATCGATTTTAAATCCAGTGCAATATTTATTTGTTTACCTACTTAAAGACTATAAAAGTTTTAATGCGATTCCCATCGAGCGCTGCCTTTGTGTGTTTTTTGTATCCTGCTATCCATTTTTCCAGTGGTTGGGAGCTGGAGATTAGCTAAAAGTAGTTGGATCTGTATGTGCTTTATAATTAATCGAAATTAGTCGATTAATCGATAAAAAAAAAAAACGATTAATCGAACACAAAAATTTTGATCAGTAACAGCCCTAATATATATATATATATATTCTTCTATCAAAAGTATTTGGTTATATTAAGTTTCACAGTGTTGCTGTTAGTGGGAGCTGGGTGAGGCCTGGTGAAGAGGTGCTTCAGTACTAGACATATCTTACTGAAGGGCCACGTACACACGAGGAGACATATCCGATGAAAACGGTCCGACAGACCGTTTTCATCGGACATGTCTCCTGGGATGTTGTGGTTTGATGTGTGTACACACGATCAAACTAAAATCCCCACGGAGAGACAGCGCGGTGACGTTGACGCCGTCACGTCACCAAACCAGGAAGTAAAATACTTCCACGCATGCGTCGAATTCATTCGACGCATGCAGGAGATTTCGGTCCGCTGGTTAGGCGTATTAACCAGCGGACATATCCGACAGACAGCTTTCCAGCAGACAAGTTTTAAAGTATGCTTTAAAACTTTTGTCTGCTGGAAACCTGTCTGCTAGGCTGTACACACGATCGGATATGTCCGCTGAAACTGGTCTGCGGACCAGTTTCAGCAAATATGTTTGAACGTGTGTACGCGGCCTAGGAATCCCTTTGCTGTGCGCTTACACAGGTCTGTCTTAAGTACTACAATCAAACCTGTATTAATTAATTTATTATTACTATTGACTCTTACAGGGCCCTTTAAGTAGTCCACTACCTGTTTACTTTTGTTCATTAACTTTATTATCTTACCAAGTAAAGTTTCATTGGTTAAGTGCAAACCTGTGTGCAGTCTATCTATTATCTGTGGGACCAGTGTAACACAAGGTAACAACATATCTGTAAATTTCACTGTGTGTTATTAGTGTGTCCCCTTGCAACCAGAGGGGTCCACAATCCTTACTGATGCCAGTTGTGCCAAGGGAAGGTTTTGGGGGTTGATAGCCAGAGGGTAGACCCAAAACTAACCAGCAGCTCCTTTGGGGGTAGTGCTACATACAGTGACATGAAAATGCAGGAAATTCCTCTTTTTTTTTTTTTTTAAAGCAAGACATTAATTTAAAACATTTATCTGTGTTTCACTTTGCACGTGGAAAGGGAGCTAGGACTGGAACATAGTCAGGATCCTGGCATTGAGCTTTAGGCAATAATATTTTACCGTATGAGTGACTCCCGTAAATTCTCACTACATGCAAATTATTCTGCACAATGTAAGCGTGTATAATAATGCATTTTAGTGCAATTATCACTTGATGTCTGTGGCTTAAAAAAAGATGTATGCCACAGCAATTAAAGACGAAAACTTGAGAAAACATTTGTAAAAGGTAGAAATATTTCCTACCATAGATGTTTTTCGCACTTGGTCTACTGTTGAAATTGCTGGAACTAAAAGGTTCTCCATGCTGCGCTAGCACTCCACTAAATAGAGAAAAAAGAAAAGAAAAGTTATTCTGAAAAGACAATACTGTTATGAATTTGACATGTAATGTAGTAGGCCCCGTACACACGACCGAGTTTCTCGGCAGAATCCAGCGAGAAGCTCACTGGGAGACATATTGTGCAGAGGTTCTCGGTCGTGTCGTGTCGGGAAGCTTGTCGAGCTAAAATAGAGAGCATGCTCTCTTTTTCTTTGTTGTTCAATGAGGACTTTGGCTCGACGAGCTTTTTCGACCGCTCATCGGGAACCTCGTCGGGTGGAACAATGAGTTTAGCCCAACGAGGTTCTCGGACGTGTGTACGGGGCCGTACTGATGGATGTTTTTACTATGGCAATGATATAGGCAATAATCACAATCATAAATCATATATAAAAAATATGTACATACATGTAAGAAAATAAAGAGCACCAGTTAAAACTAGCTGCAACATAACAATAAATTGAATGACAGAGTCAAGCTCCATGGCAGCACAGCTGGGTATAAGCTCCACCCCCCTCATGCTTTTCGGGATTTTAACTCATAAATGTGGGCCCTCCTGCAGCCTCGGTGTTCTGTAACTAGTCCTAACAAGCTGGGTGGTGATCTGTGCTGCCATAGAGCTCATCAGAAAATGAAAATTATGATAAGGATCTACCATATAGTTTTCCATTTTCCTGGCGGCTTCATGTTAGTACAGTTGGGAACTAACTAGCCACATAAGGGGGGGAGGGGATAATGCTACACACCTGGCTAAAAACAGAAGCCAAGATGCCTTTGTCAAACTCAACTGTTTTTAAGGCTGCTTCTATACAGTAATGAGCCATGAACGTATATATATATATATATATATATATATATATATATATATATATATATATATATATATTGATTCCCACGTTGCTGCCTTGCAGAACGTCTCTGGGAACACTCAGCCTGCTGTCACTCACAAGGTTAAGACCCTTCTAGTGGAGAGTGTCGTGATTCCCCTGGCATAGTCAACAGTTTGAACTTGTGGGCCAAGGAGATGAGCTTCACCAACCAAGAGGCAATGATCTTGTTGTAAACCATGAAATCATTAGGCACTCCACCTGGAATGACAAACAGGTACTCCTACTTCCTGATGCCAGAAGTCACCTTGACGTAACATTTCCCAATGTAACTCACCAAAGAGACGTAGGAAGGACAACCTCTTGTATGATATGGACTCTGAAGTCCACTTAGGCATGATCAGCATGAGTACCATCCTGTCCAGAATGAATGTGAGAAAGGTTCTTTAACCCCTAACGCCATTAATACCGACTCTCTTCTGGCTGAATTAATTGCCCCCTGAAAAGCAGTTATCAGCGAGAGGTACTACAGGGGGCCTCCTTGATTGAAGGCATCTGATGCAAAACTGCCAACACCAATGGGAGATCCCACATCAAGAATAACCATCCCTTAGGAAGGTTTTAACCAAATGACAGCTTTAAAACCATATAATTAAGTGTTGGATGCCCACTGTATGCGGGTAAAGGCAGAGATGGCCTAACTGTGGGCCTATAGCGTACTTATGCATAGCCCTAAATCAAGCTCCACCTGCAGAAACTTCAGAATGTGACAGACTTCTGAAGGGTCCAATGTAAAACCTTGATCAGCAGCATTCCTGTGAATTTATGCCATATTCTACTATAGGCACTGTTATCGCTGTCCTTTCTGGCTTCCGTAAGAGCTTTCACAACTTTTATAGAGCATTCAATATCTGCCTCTCAAGACCCAAGCCATCAGCTTGAGCCTGTCGGGTGCTGGATGAATGGGACATTGGAGAAAATTCGATCTTACCAGAAGAGGGAGGCCAACCTGGGATCATCACCAGAACTGTCACCTTTCTCAGGAAGCTGAGATTTAGAGGGAGCAGCAGAAAAGCATAAGCTGTCTTGTAGATCCACTCTGCAATCAGCACCTCCACCCCGATTGGCTGCGGATTCTGGACCTTATAATAAAACTTTGACAAGGTCTTTGACAGGGGGCAAGAGTTTAACTGAGCGTACCTGACCGGCAGCAGGGGGACGATTTCTGCAGCTCAATCTGAGAAGTGAAGGATGAAATATGACCTGAAATGCTTGCCTTAAGGGACCAAGTTGTCCATCACCAAAGCTGTACATATGTCCAAAGAGGAGTCACAAAGTGCTAATAAGACATGTATGGGTGGCACAATCCCTAAACTATCAGAAAGCATCCTGACATGGACCTCTTTGCTGTTTTCTTGGATTATGTACTGGCTTGCCAGTTTTTCCTGGACTCCCAGCCAGAAAAGCAAAAGCTGACCTCTGGAGTGAGCTTGGAAACGGACTCTTGAACTTCAGTCTCCTTTATTTCAACAGACATTCATCTTGAGGCAGGAAGCCAAACTGACCACTATTTATTTAGGCTTCGCCTTCTAAGATCAAGACCAATGCAGTGTTTGAGTATGTCCTAGAAGGCCACGGCATCTTCTGATGAGAAGGTAATTTTTCTGGCCAATTCCACAAGGGACACACTGACCAAAGGGGTGATTCCCAACCATGTACACCTTCTTGTTCAAAAGGGCATAACTTTGACATCCTGAAGAGACTGAAGAGGATTGATTGGCTTGAGAAGGTGCTGAGACCAGTTTTAATGGCCCTGAAAGGAAGACTGGACATTACCAGAATATATGGCCCCTGTAAAAACATTTTTTTTTTATAACAGTTTACCTGTAAAATCCTTTTCTTGGAGTACACCACGGGACACAGAGCCAAACATTACATAATGGATTGTATGGTCACCAGAGGTGATTGGACACTGGCACAACCAGTGAAGACAAGTTCCCCTCCATATAACCCCTCCCCTAAGGGAAGTACCTCAGTTTTGTAGAAAAGCAGTAAGGTTCCCAAGAAGGTGGGACCTCTGTGTCCCATGGTGTACTCCAAGAAAAGGATTTTACAGGTAAGCTGTTATAAAAATCCTGTTTTCTTTATCATACACCAAGGGACACAGAACCAATCATTACATAATGGGACGTCCCAGAGCAATGCTCAATGAAGGGTGGGAGACACAGATCAAGCAGGCCGCTTACGGACAAGAAGCCCTAAACTGCTGCCTGCAGCACACTACGCCCAAAGGCGGCATTCTCATGTCCTTTCACATCTACTTGATAGAATTTGGAAAATATATGGACTGAAGATCAAGTTGCAGCTTTACAGATCTGAGCCATCGAAGCCTAGTGATGCCCTGCCCATGAAGCACTTATTGCCCTGGTAGAGTGTGCCTTAACAGAAAAAAGAGGAATCCTGTACTTTAAACCATAAGCTTGAATAATTACTTTTCAAATCCACCTTGCTATGGTGGATTTTGATGCCACTTGTCATTTCTTGTGACCATCTGGCAAAATAAACAAATCTGTCTTGCGTATCTGAGCGGTTCCTGCAGATACACCTTTACTTCTCTCACTACATCTAGAGAGTGTAATAACTTCTCTTCCACTGTCCGCAGATCAGGAAAAAAGGAAGACAGAACAATATCTTGATTCAAATGAAATACCGACACCACCTTTGGTAAATAGGTAGGATGGGGTTGTAGGACAATCCTGTCCTTGTGACAAATTAAATGAGTCTCTTTAAAAGAAAGAACTGCTAATTCTGATACTCTCCTAGCAGAAGAGGTAGCAATCAAAAACGCCAATTTCCTGCTCAAAATAATCAAAGGAATATGGCGAATAGGTTCAAAAGGTTGCCTTTGCAACACTGACTATACCAAATTAAAATCCCATGGACACAAGGGAGACTTGACTGATGGAGTGATCCACAGTACCCCCTGAATGAAAGCCCGAACTAGGGAATGAGATGCCAGCGGTCTTTGAAAAAAGACTGATACAGCCGATATTTGACCCTTGATGGTACTAAGGGCTAATTTCAAATCCACTCCTAACTGGCAAAAGGCTAGAATTCTACTTATGTCATACTTCTGAGGATTCCATCTACTGGTTTAACACCAGGAAACATATTCCTTCCAGACTTTATAGTAGATACGCCTGGAGGCTGGCTTTCTAGCATTAATGAGTGTAGAAAGAACTGGACTCGAGATCCCTTGTTTCTTCAAAATGTGGGTCTCAGTACCCAGACGGAACACTGGACCCAGTGACAGCAGGTCGTGACGAAGCGTAAGCTTTCAGGGTCTTCCTACCGTCATGAATGAATGAATGAATAAAAACTTATATAGCGCGGCACATGCGAACTGAATCGCCTCTGGGCGATGTTTATGATCTCAGCGTACCAGGGCCTTCTGGGCCAATTTGGGGCCACTAGGATTACTGGAATTCCCTCCTTCTTGATCCTGCAAAGTAGCCTTTGTAAAAAAGCGATCGGAGGAAGTGCATAGATCAGTGAGAACTGATTCCAAGGAATTATCAGAGCATTCGTTCCGTAGGCCAACGGATCTCTCATCCTGGACACAAAGTTGTCCACCTTCCTGTTGAGCCTGGAGGCTAGCAGGTCTACATCTGGGGTCCCCATCTCTGGCATATGGCCTGAAAGACATTGGGGTGGAGAGACCACCCTCTTGGAGACAGTTGCTGGTGACTTAGATAGTCCGTTTGCTAGTTCTCTACCCCTCAAATGAAGATTGCAAAAAGATAAGGAACATGTTCTTCTCCCTATGTCAAAATCTGATTCACCTCTTCTGGGCCTCCTGGCTCCGGGTGCCTCCTTGGTGATTGATATAAGCTACTTCAGTAGGATAGTCAGATTGATTACGACCAGGGTGACCCTACAACCTGTATGTCCAGGTTCTGAGGGCTAAGTATACTGTCCGAATCTCCAGTATGTTGATGGGCAGGTTCTCTTTGGTTTTGGCCCAGGTACCCTGAGCCGAAGCTTCTTCTAACATTGCTCCCCACCCTTTACATGCTGGCATCCGTAGACACCACCTTCCAGGTGACTGGGAGAAAGGACCTTCCTTTCCGCAAGTTCTTGGTCTTTAACCACCAACTGAATCTTTGGCGCACTTGTAAAGATAGGCGCATGGGTAAATCCAGAGTGTAGGGAACAGCCTCGAAGGAGGCCTCCATCTTCCCTAATAGCCTCATACAGAGGCAAATCAATGGTCCCCTCTTCGCCCTGACTTTGTGGTTCAATTCTCTTAGACTTGATCTTTGGTTCTGGTAGGAATACCCTGCCTTGGGCTGTGTCATGCCCAAATACTCTACCCTTCTTTGGGCTTGTAGGGAGAACTTCTGTAAGTTTATGATCCTGTAAGTATGTTACTGTATTGAGCACTGCATGATCTAATCCTGCCACTGATCTATCACAAGTAGATTGTCTAGGTAGTCTGTCACCGCTATGCCCCATGCCCTCAGCTTTGCCAACAAAGGGGCCAGAACCTTTGTAAATACAAGGGGGGCGGTTGCCAAACCGAAGGGCAGAGCCACAAACTGGAAGTGGCAATGTTCTACCACGAACCTTTGGAACTTTTGGTGAGCAGGATGGATAGGCACATGTAAATATTCGTCTTTGATGTCTATAGACGCCAAGAATTCTCCGCCTTGTAGGGTGGCGACCACAAAACGATTAGTTTCCATTCGGAAATGGCAAATTAGTTCTAGTTATCATTTCAAAAGCAGAATAGGGCCCGGATTCACATACCTCGGCACATATATATGCCGGCGTAGCATATCTTCTTTACGGTACGCCGGCGCAACGCAGAGAGGGAAGTATGGAATTCACAAAGCAAATGCTCCCAACGTTGCGTCAGCGTAGCGTAAGTAGGTGGAAGTGGGCTGGAAGTGGGCATGATACATTTAAATGAAGCGTGACCCCATGCAAATGATGGGCTGAGCTTCAAACAAGTACTTAAAATGTAAGGCGCATGCATCGTACCTTGAAGATACGCCGCGTAAGTGTAAATATGTGCCGTCGTATCTATGCGCTGTACCCATAGAACTAAGATACGCAAAAAACTGACTTCATCCGACCGACGTAACTTGCCTATGCCGGCGTATAGTGGGCGCATATTTACGCTGGATGCATTTGGCACTTCCATTGATTTTCAATGCAAATTTGCAAATGAGTAAGATACGCCGATTCACGAACGTACTTGCGCCCGGCGCATGTTTTAAATGATTTGCGTAAGGGTTACATCCGGCGTAAAGTTATTCCTCATATAAGAGGCGCAACCCATGCAAAGGTATGGACCAGGGAACGAATGCCGTGGATTTGTACGTCATTTACGTAGTACGTGAATAGGGTTGTGCGTAGCTTACGTTCACGTCATAGGCAGTGTTTTGACGAATCGTAGGCAGTTATTTCGACGTGACTGTGAGCATGCGCATTGGGATGCGTCCAAGATATGACGCATGCACAGTTAGTTTTTTGAAGCTCAGCCCATCATTTGCATGGGATCACGCTTCATTTAAAATGTTACACGCCCACTTCCACCTACTTTGACTTACGCCGACAACTATACGCTACGCCGGCGCAACGTTGAGAGCATTTGCTTTGTGAATTCCATGCTTGCCTCTCAATGTTGCGCCGGCGTAGCATAAAGAAGATACGCTACTCCGGCAGAAAGATGCGCCGAGGTACGTGAATCTACCCCAAAGTGATTATAAAAACTATTTTAAAATGTGTATAAAAACACAACTAATAAGCAAAAACTCAGTGCAAAAATGTCCAAAACAAAACAAATCCAAAATGCCCACAAGCTTGTTAAATTGGTTAGCTCGATAACTTGAAAGCACACAAGTTCTTATTACTAATATCTGGACCAAGACGGACCAAACGTTTGCGCAAACTTTCGAACCCCGTTAAATTCTATGGGACTCGAAAGTGAGAAATCAAAAGTGCAAATTTTAAAGGCTAATATGCAAGTTATTGTCCTAAAAAAGGGTTTGGGGACCTGGGTCCTGCCCCAGGCAACATGTATCAATGCAAAAAAAGTTTTAAAAACTGCAGTTTTTTCGGGAGCAGTGATTTTAATGATGATAAACTAATGGTGGGAATGTGGCGCTGCTGATATCAATCCAAAGTTAAGTACACAGAATGTGGGTGCCCTGTGACAGTAAATATATGTCGGGTGACCTGGGGTAGAGTTGAGTCCAATGATGTGTGGACACTCTATGAACGCACACTAGAACAAACTGGGGTGTGTGTAGGTACCCTGTTACTGGTAAAAAATGTGGATATATATTGAACAAATGGCTAGGTCTGGATCACCAGCCTACATTAGGGTGACCAGCCATCCCCGGTTTCAGGGGACAGTCCCCGGATTGAGGACACTGTCCCCGTACCAAGTCTGTCCCCAGTTTTGTCCCCGGATTGGTTTGGAACAGGGGCTGGGGCAATTTCAGACAGTGAGTGCAGAATAAAAATAAAAATAAATTCTGAATTACACACACCCGCTCCCCCCACTCCTACTAGCTAATGGGGGGTGTATTTTTTCCATTATCTGTGCCCCTTTCTGATGATCATGTGCTGGTCGGAGCGGAGTGAATATTTCTTCAGTTTCGGGTGCTCATCCAGCTCCGCTCACATGTTTTTCTGCCTTGGCTCAAGTCCCGGCCAGCCGCCAGCCTGCTTATCTCCTAGCCTTCCCTGGTGAAGTGATCTTTCTCCGCTCCCCACCGAGTAGTAGCCGGGCCCGGAGAGTGAGAGGCTGTGAGGCGGGCGGAACGGGCAGAGAGTCGCTGATGGCTGCTATTGCTAGTAAAAAAAAAATATGTCCCCAGATTTCATTTTAAAAATCTGGCCACCTTAGCCTACATTGGTATCCAAATACCGTGTACAATAGAAAGAATGAGTAAGAGAAGAAGAATTTTGTGGTCAGGATCCTGTGCAGGCCAGCACAGCATTAGGGTAACCTACGCACACCCCAGTTTGTTCTAGTGTGCGTTCATAGAGTGTCCACACATCATTGGACTCAACTCTACTCCAGGTAACCCGACATAGATTTACTGTCACAGGGCACCCACATTCTGTTTACTTAACATTGGATTGATATCAGCAGCGCCACATTCCCACCATTAGTTTATCATCCTTGCAGTCCCTGTATTGAGACTCCCTAGGGAGGCAGCAGCTTCTTCTTACTTACCATAAGCGCTGATTTTCCACACATTTCTTTCAGTGATTTTAATGATGCTTAAAGTGAAAAAATAAAAGTGAAATATTACTTTAAATATCGTACCTGGGGGGTGTCTATAGTACGCCCGTGAATAATAGTCCCTGCACAAAATTACAATTCTAAAGAAAGAAAAGTAATTTAAAACTGCTTGCGGATTTAATGTTATGTCTGGTCCCGGTAATATGGATGAAAATCATTAAGAAAAAAGGCATGGGTACCCCCCCCCAGCCCATTACCAGCCCTTTGTGGTCTTGTATGGATATTAGGGGGAACCCCACACCCAATTAAAAAAAGGAAAGTCGTGGAGCCCCCAGGCCCTATATACTCAGAATAGCAGTATACAGGCAGTGCAAACAAGATAGGGACTGTAGGTTTGTTCTTAGGTAGAATCTGTTTGTAATTTTGAACTGGTACAAAGTGTAGACACGAGGCAATAGATTTGTTCAAATCGGTCGGACCGACCGATTTGAACAAATCTGTCTGATAGGATTTTGGTTTGCTCGCGTGTACACACGAGCAAACCAAAATCCCCGCCAGCAGACGGCGCGCTGACGTGTCGGTGACGTGGCGGTGACGTTGACGCCGCCACGTCACCGCACCAGGAAGTAAAACACTTCCGCGCATGCGCCAAATCCATTCGGCGGCGGTGCGGGACGACATGTCTGCTGGTAAGTGTACTAACCAGCAGACATGTCGGGCGGACGGATTCCCACCCGATAGATTTCAAAGCATGCTTTGAAATCTGTCGGGTGGCCAAATCCGTCGGCTCGGCCGTACACACGATCGAATCTGTCTGCTGAAACGGTCCAGCAGACCGTTTCCAGCGGACAGATTTGATCGTGTGTACGAGGCCAAACACCTTTCTCCAATTATGAATGTTTTTATTATTATTGAATAATATTTATGTCTAATATGTACTAATACATTTTTGTTATTTTTTTACTAAACATCAAATGTTTTCATGCTTCAGCTGTTTTGGGTTTGATCAGATCTATATCTTATAGCTATCCATTGTGCATCAGCAAGAATCCCTAAACTACATCCCGCCCGTATTGGGGGGAACCTTTCTAACTCATATTTGGGAATACAAGTGACACCGCGTATCGGGGACTATGATATACTGAACATCTCCCCGCTGCTGGCCAGGTTCCGCTCCCGTGGTAAAACGTGGAACGCTCTATGTATGTCGGTTGCGGGCAAAGTGAATCTGATCAAAATGATTCTTATGCCCCAGTTGCTTTACATGCTCCACAACTCCCGGTTTGTGATCCCTCTAAAGACCTTCAGGATAGTTAATACCATTTTTCAAGAGTTAATCTGAAAAAAATCGCCCGCCCAGGATAAAATTAGAACATCTGCAACGCCCCAAGGATGAGGGGGGAATCCGTGGCTGTACTATCTGGCATCACAATTGCAGCACCTGATAGGTACCATGGTCTCCGAGGGGCAACAGGCGGGCAGAACCCCCAGCGCCTCTGAACATATTATGCTCCGGACGGTGGGGGGAGAGTCAATTTTGACAGCGCTTGAGTCCCTGGCTTCTATAAAAGCTTTCCCACGTATAGCTTAATGCAGAAGATATGGAATAAAACTAAATATTTACAAGGGGGTGGTATGTAAAACTGCGCTGCTAGAAATGAATAAATGTGGCTGCTAAACACGGCTACTGAAAAACAAGAAGCAAAAAACAGAATGGAAACGTGGTAGTGTAGCGCTCAGAAAACTAAATACATATACATAAAGTGTGAAACAAAAAAGTGATTGTGCCAACATGAAAATGGGAAATATTCATTAAAGTTCATAAATTCCAGTGACACAAATGATGCTTGATGTATCAGAAGTTTGGATGCAGGCTTACCAGATGAAAAGGACTGACTTATATTTCTAGAGTCAGTCAGGCTTGGTATATGCTCAGATCTTGATATAAGGTGTTCTCAGGAGCAGATATCTGTGGTGTAGATTCCAATGGCCCCGAGACTTGATGAGGTCAAAAAAAATAATGGTCATCCGTCTCAGAGATGGCATATCAAAAGACGTTGCTTGCACTCTCATTCATGGCAGATAAGGAATCATCCAATGATCTCCCATCCATGATAGATCCAATGGAAAGATCTGTTTATTTTCAGCCCTATCCTTTACAGTCTTCCAAAATATAAATTTTACACTGCAACTCTCAGCTCTGAGCAAGGACCTCGGTTTTCAGAAGAGTTGCAGTGTAAAATTTACTGTAAAGGATAGGGCTGAAAATAAACAATCTTTCATTGGATCTATCGCATGGATGGAGATCATTGGATGATTGAACTTTATGGGTTGAAGCTGCCATGAAAGAGTGCAAGGCAACGTCTTGATATGCCATCTCTGAGCTGATTATTTTTTTCCGGAACGAGAGACCTCTTATCAAGTCTCGTGGTTGGCTGATCCCTTTCCTGAACACCTTACAAGATCGAGCATATACCAAGGACTGAGAAATATAAGTTTCCAGAGTCCGGTATGACCACCGGTATTTTTTCTTTTTCATTCTGATACATCAAGCATCATTTGTGTCACAATTTATGAACTTTATTTCATGGTCATGTCATAGCACAGATGTGGTATATGTTAGCCTTACAGTTATATTTTGCTGAGCGCTACACTTCCATAAATATTTACAAGGGCCTTGGGTATTATTGGAGTTTATTTGGGCAAATGACTCCTATCCCGAGCTAGCCAAATTGCAACAGGGGGAGAGATGGAAGAGGTAATGCGCTGAGAATGGTGAAGGTTATATACCAACACAGGGGATGCTCTGGAAAATTTGAAAAGCTATGGGACCTGTGGTTGGGAACACCGGGGCTAGCCCCGGATGACCTAATCATGGACAGACTTTTGGGCTAGCTGTGGGTTGCGTATGCTGCTTCAGATGGGCCGACACTGGTATAGGGGGGGGGGGGGCGGTTTGACCTGGCGCTGATAGGGGCCAGGGGGTGGTGTGGTGGTTGGCTGCGGTTTGTATGACCTCTCAGTGTGTTGATCCCTGTTTAAGTACAGTGCTGTATTGTTTATGACCTTGTTTGTGTTTGCTATATTTGATAAGATTGTGGTACTTTGGACTGTATGTGTCTAATTTTGATTAATAAACTTACTTTTTTTGGACAAAAAAAAAAAAGGACGTGACGTTAGGGCAGAGAGGAGGTTGGTGCCATTGTCGCAAACCACCAGTCCTGGCTTAAGCTGGCATGGTGTCAACCACCTCTGAGCCTGCCTCTGCAGAGCTGACAGAATCTCTCCCCAAGTGTGGCTCCTGACCCCCAAGCACACCATCTCAAGCACCGCATGGCATCTTTTTGCCTGTGTGCTTGCGTAGCACTTTGAACGCCTTGGGAGTACCGCTAGTTGCGAGGACAAATCACCACAGGAAGAGGCCAGAGGTGTGTCAGAATCACCACTAGTAGCATTTTGGAGGCGTGGTGGTGGAATAATCTCCAACACTGTTGCACCCTGTCCTGCATGCTTCCCAGCTGCCAGAAGAGTCACCCAATGCGCCGTGAAAGATAGGTAACGTCCCTGTTCATGCCTTCTGGACCATGACTCAGCGGTAATATGCACCTTACCGCTGACCACCCTGTCCAGCGAGGCCAAGACATTGCCTTCCACATTGCGGTTGTCAGGTCACCTGTGGCCAGGTGACAAGTGCACCCCGTTAGGGTCAGGGATGCACCACAGGGTAGTGAACCCTATAGCCGACTGCTGCGAACAGAGAGGAAGCGTGTTCACCAGAGCCTCTGGTGGTGAGGATGGCCTTTGCTGCAGCTGGATCCAGGTTGCGGCCCCTGTAGTCCCCTAGGTCGCGCTTCGTAGGGAGAGAGGGGAAGCAGCACACAGGACACAAGTGATAGTGATGGGTAATCCGAGGTCGGGGCAACAGACAGACAAGGGTAACCAAGGGACAGGACAAAAGTCAGGGAAACAAGCAAAAGTGACGACATCTATCATGTCCCAGCATAGTAGATGTGGATTGAGGAGTTACATTTCTACATTGCATCTGATCGTTTCTATACAGGCGCGATGGTTCTATGACCAAATGTGAGTCAAACTTTTATACACTCCAGACCTTGTGATGAAGTTTTAACACATCTCTCTTGTTTTGTTTCATTTGAGAATCGCTTTTAAGTAGAAATCAAAGAGGGACTAATGAGAGATCACCTGAATGTTAATCACCATATGGCATGTGGACAGGTTTGCTCTAATTAAGGAAGATTTTAGTAATAAGAACTTGTGTGCTTTCAAGTTACCGGGCTAACCAATTTAACAAGTTTGTGGGAATTTTGGATTTGTTTTTGTTTTGGACATTTTGCTTATTTGTTGTTTTTATACACATTTTAGAATTGTTTATAATCACTATGGCCCGGATTCACAAAGCACTTACGCCGACATATCTTGAGATACGCCGCGTAAGTGTAAATATGTGCTGTCGTATCTGTGCACCATGCCCACAGAACTAAGATACGCCTAAAAACAGGCTTTAGTCCACCGACGTAACTTGCCTACGTATCGTAAGCGCAAAGTTACGCTGGACGCATCTGGAGCTCCCATTGATTTCCTATTTAAATATGCAAATGAGGCAAATACGGTGATTCGCGAACGTACTTGCACCCGGCGCCTAATATACGTGGTTGGCGTAAGTCGTACGTCCGGCGTAAAGTTATTCCCCATATTGGAGGCGCAACTCATGCAAAGGTATGGACCAGGGAACACAGCCGTCGTATTTTACGTCGTTTACGTAGTACGTGAATACGGCTGGGCGTAGGCTTCGTTCACACCGTAGGCAGTGATTCGATGTATCTTAGCCAGTTGTTTCAACGTGATTGTGATGTGTTTCGACGTGGGATACGTTCACGGGATGGCGAATGTGCCGTTCGTTTTAATTACTTGTGTGATGCTCGGCCCATCATTTGCATGGGGTCACGCTTCATTTAAATGTATCACGCCCACTTCCAGCCCACTTCCACCTACTTTGACTTAGGCCGGCTTAAGCCTACGAATTTACGTTACGCCGGCGCAACGTTGGGATAATTTGCTTTGTGAATTCCATGCGTGCCTCTCTGCATTGCGTAAAGAAGATACGCTACGGCGGCATAAATATGTACCAATGTATGTGAATTCAGGCCATTGAGTGCAGGGCCGATCCTTCCCGGGGTGCACAGGGTGCAGTGCACCCAGGCGCCACAGAGGTGAGGGCGCTGAAGTGCCAGAGTACTTCCCTCAAATCCCTCTCCTTGTTTGTTTCGCGCGGCGCCGGCGGCTCTCCCCGTCCCCGCCGCGTGTGTCCTATACGGCTGTCAGTGTCCCCCCTTCCTCCTCCTGTTAGAGAGGGGAGTGAAGAATCCGGAGATCGGAGCGGCTGTCTGTGTGGAGAGACGCTCAGTGACATCGCTGAGGGGGCGGTCCATCATGCCTGACATTCTGCTCCTCTCTGTGTCATAAGAGGACTCCTGTCTGCGGCGATCTGTGATCCACTCGGGCGGCTGCACACTGTCCCCTCCTCTGCAGCTGCCGCCCGGGTGGATCACAGATCGCCGCAGACAGGAGTCCTCTTATGACACAGAGAGGAGCAGAATGTCAGGCATGATGGACCATGTGTTTTTATGTAATGGAGGGGGGGGGTTTGTCCTGGGGGGGGTCTATTATAATGTAGGGGGCGTTTTTTTTCCCTGGTGTTGTCTGTACCAATGGGGAGGGGGGGGGTTTGTCCCTGGGGTCTGCACTAATGAGGGGGGGGGGGTTGTCCTAGGGGTCTGTACTAATGGGGGGAGTCTGTACTAATGGAGGGAGGGGTTAGTCCTGGGGGTCTGTACTAATGGGGGGTTTATCCCGGGGGGTCCATACTAATGGGGGGTTTATCCTCAGGGGTCTGTACTAATGGGGGGCTTGTCCTGGGCGTATGCACTAATTGGGGGGGTTTATCCTGGGAGGTCGGTACTAATGGGGGTGTTTGTCCTGGGGGTCTGTACTAATGGAGGGGTTTGTCCTGGGGGTCTGTACTAATGAAGGGGTTTGTCCTGGGGGTCTGTACTAATGGAGGGGTTTGTCCTGGGGGACTGTACTAATGGGGGGTTTGTCCTGGGGGTCTGTACTAATGGGGGGTTTGTCCTGGGTGGGTCTGCACTAATAGGGAGTTTGTCCTGGGGGTCTGTACTAATGGGGGGTTTGTCCTGGGTGGGTCTGCACTAATGGGGGAGTCTGTACTAATGGGGGGCTTGTCCTGGGGATATGCACTAATGGGGGATTTATCCCGGGGGGTCAATACTAATGGGGGGTTTATCCTGGGGGGTCTGTACTAATGGGGGGTTTGTTGTGGGGGGGTCTGCACTAATGGGGTGGTTTGTCCTGGGGGGGTCTGTACTAATGGGGGGCTTGTCCTGGGCGTATGCACTAATGGGGGGGTTTATCCTGGGGGGTCGGTACTAATGGGGGTGTTTGTACTGGGGGTCTGTAATAATGAGGGGTTTGTTCTGGGGTGGTCTGCACTAATGGGGGGGTTTGTTCTGGGGTCTGTTCTAATGGGGGGTTTGTCCTGGTTGGGTCTGTACTAATGGAGGGGGGTTGTCCGGGGGGTCTGCACTACTGGGGGGTGGTTTGTCATGAGGGAGGTCTGTACTAATGGAGGGGGGTTTGTCCTGGGGGGAGTCTAATGGGGGGGTTTGTCCTGGGGGAGTCTATACTAATGGGTAGGTTTGTCCTGGGGGAGTCTGTACTAATGGGGGGGTTTGTCCTGGGGGGAGTCTGTACTAATGGGGGGGTTTGTCCTTGGGGGAGTCTATACTAATGGGTAGGTTTGTCCTGGGGGAGTCTGTACTAATGGGGGGGTTTGTCCTGGGGGGAGTCTGTACTAATGGGGGGGTTTGTCCTGGGCGTCTGTCATGGGGAGTTTGTACTAATAAAGGGGGATTGGTTTGTCCTAGGGGTCTGTACTAATGGGGGGGTTGTTCTGGGGCGGTCTTTAATACTGGAAGGTGGTCTGTACTAATGGGGGGTGTTTTGTCCTGGGGGTCTGTACTAATGGAGGGGGTGGTTTGTCCTGAGGGGAGTCTGTACTTATAGAGGAGGGTCTGTACTAATGGAGGGGGTCTGTACTAATGGGGGGTGTTTTGTCCTGGGGGTCTGTACTAATGGAGGGGGTGGTTTGTCCTGAGGGGAGTCTGTACTTATAGAGGAGGGTCTGTACTAATGGAGGGGGTCTGTACTAATGGGGGGTGTTTTGTCCTGGGGGTCTGTACTAATTGAAGGGGATGGTTTGTCCTGGGGGGTCTGTACTAATGGGGGTGGTGATTTGTCCTGGGGGGTCTGTACTGAGGGAGGGGGTTTATACTTAATTAGGAGTCTGCACTGACGGAGAGGGTCTATACTTAGTGGAGGGGGTCTGTACTGAGGGGCAACTATAGGTGGAGGAAGGGGGGTGACACCATGTTTTACCTCAACGGGTGACAACAACCCTAGTGATTCCACTGCAGCTGCGGGCTCTTCATTCCTCCTTCCACTCCCTCTCCTCCTTCTCTTTGCGCGCAATGCTGTACTAGTGAGCGGCGCTTGCCAGCACAGCCACCCTTTATGTTTTTTCCCCTGCCATTATATTGGCCAGGGAAGAAAAAGGAGCAGAGAAGAGGATTGTGGGACTTGTAGTTCGAGGACTGGCAGCCCCACTGTAACAAAGAAGCTGCAGCCCACACGGCATGTTCAGCTAAATGGGAGAGAGAGCCAGGACCCCAGGAAAGCTTTCAGGGAAGTCCACCCAGGACTCCAGAGGGAGAGGACAGTGCTGAGAGAACACCATCAGAGAGAGAACCCCGCTGTCCCTGGCGGAGAAAGGAATAGAGTCATTGCCAGAATACAGATCTGGGCTCTACCCAGCGGAGTATCCATGGGCAATTCAGAGTGAGCTGACTCCTGATCAGAGGAACTGTTGTTGCTGTATCGCTGGGTCAGGTGAGAGCCGATCGGCCATTATCTACTTATGCCAATAGGAACTGCAGTCTCTGACCATCTCCTGTATTATATCTGCAGTCTCTGACTGTCTTCTGTATTATTTCTCCAGTCCCTGACCGTCTCCTGTAATATGTCTGCAGTCTCTGACCATCTCCTGTATTATATCTCCAGTCACTGACTGTGTCCTGTAATATGTCTACACTCTCTGACCATCTCCTGTACTATAATTGCAGTCTCTGACCATCTCTTGTATCATGTCTGCAGTCTCTGACCATCTCCTGTACTATGATTGCAGTCTCTGACCATCTCTTGTATCATTTCTACAGTCTCTGACCATCTCCTGTACTATGTTTTGGGACACTTTCTAACAGTATCAGAGAGGTTCCCCTCCAGGTCTCATTAGTGTACGCGCTTCCAGTATTTTCTTTATTGTTAAAAGATCATGGGAGGATCCCAGGGCAACAAATACTTCTTAGAGGAGCATCTCTGTGTTTGAGTCATTGCCATAGAAACATTTGTAAAGGGGAGGAGTTGGTAAGATGACCACGCCCCCTTTGTGGGGGCGCCAGAAATATTTCTGCACCCAGGCGCCTGTGACCCTAGGATCGGCCCTGATTGAGTGTATCCCTCATACTGAGTATCTTGTTGAACAGTGGTCCAAATCCTATGTATCAGATAAAATGTAGGATATCTACGTTTATTATAAAAATGGTAAGCTACTAAAAACTGTACTAGGAACTATTGGCAATTGTAAAAATATACCGTATATATTCGAGTATAAGCCAAGTTTTTCCAGCACATTTTTTTGTGCTGAAAATGCCCCCCTCTGCTAATATTCGAGTCACCTTTTTGGCGCCTGATCTCCCGGACTTTGGTGACCCGGTACCGGCTGGTCATAGGTCCCCGTGGCACACATGTAGCCCCATTTCTCCTCTACAAGTGTGCAAAGTTTGTTGTCTAGGGGACCTATGGTCGAGGAGCACCGATTTTTTAAAGCCGGGCACCCCTTCCATAGACTCCCATGTTAAGCGTCAGTCTAGTCCTTTACACAGTGAGGCATGGACCACAGTGAGGCATGCACATGGACACAGTGAGGCAAAGTGAGGCACATTGAGGCATGCAGATGGTCATCCTAGGCTTATACTTGAGTCAATACATTTTCCCAGTTTTTTGTGGTAAAATAAGATGCCTTGACTTATATTCGGGTCGGCTTATACTCGAGTATATGTACAGTAATTTGTTGTATGGGATCCTCACAATCTATACTATTCTATCCAGGGTCGGCCTTTGGGGTGTGCGAGCCGTGCGACCGCACAGAGCTCCCTGGGCAACAGGGGCGTCGTGCGGCCATCACAGCTCGCAGCAAGCTCTGCCACCAGCAGCACAGCGCCGGCCGCGAGTGGGACAGATCAGCAGGGGGATCGGAGCTCACTGAGAGCTCCAGAGAGAGAGATGAGCTGGGCGTATCTCAGCCAGCTCTGACATCTCTCCCCTCCCCTTGCTGCCCATCAGACAGTTAGAGGAGAGAAGCTACTTTTACTCCTCCCCCTCCTCTCTTCCTCTTCTTGTGTCTGCCCTGCCCACTCTCCCTGGCAAACAGAAGGGAAAGATAGAGGAGTGTGATATCCATCCATCCAGTCAGTCCCTCCTGCCTCTGAGTGAGTACTGTCTGTACACTGATGTAGGGGTGGTCTCTCTCTCTCTCTCTCTCTCTCTCTCTCTCTCCTACTCCCCTACACCATGGTTCCCAGCCCCCCACTCGCATTTTTTTCAGGGACTAAGAAAGAACCCCCTAGGCAGAGCATCTTACTAATGAAACTGATTGTGTGGGTGGGATATCCCTGCTGACCCTACTCTCCTATTCATCCCATGTGATTGGTGCAGTATACATATCCCACCCACACAAGCAGCAGCAGTAATAAGATGTTGGCAAAGTGCCGCAAGGGAGCAAAAAACTCTTGAGGGGAAAGTAAAGGGGAGTTGTCCATCCGAGGCTCCAGCATTCAGAGCGGAGGAGGGTTTACCTTCTTCCTCCTCCGCGCCTAGTGGATTTAGGCTGACTGGCTCCACCCACCTCCTCCTGTCCCCCCATCTTCTGATCTCATCTTCTTCTCCAGCCCACAGCGTGGTGTTGAGAAGGCCCGGGAAGACAGACAGTCAAGTGTCGGTGAACTTAGTGTGCCAGTGAGTCAGTACCAACTGCCGTGAAGTTAGATAGGTAGGTCACACTGACACTGTGACAGTGAGATTCTGGTAGAAACATCAAATGTAAAAAAAATGTAATGATGCATAAACCAATGTACATTTAGGGGCGGTTCACATATGTGCAATGTCCGACATTGATATTTTTTTCCTCTTTGTGTATGTTTAGGTGACCAGGGGGCGAGGGGTGAAGATGGGGGGTGCCACAGGATTAGCTTGCACAGGGCGCCTGAACACCTAAGGCCGGCCCTGATTCTATCCATATATTTGCTGGAGTTGGGATACCAAATATTTTGCCCTGGCATTAGCCTCCTTCATCCTTAGGTGACTGCAAAGTTTCCAATCTAATCCTGGGGATTCTTATACAAGTGATACTCGAAAAATTTCATTTATTTCACCAATGCAACTTAAAAGGTGAAACTAATATATGAGAGAGACTTATTACATGCAAAGCAAGATAGTTCAAGCCGTGATTTGTCATAATTGTGATGATTATGGCTTACAGCTCATGAAAACCCCAAATCCACAGCTAAAAAAAATGATTTGTCCCAATTTATCGCAAAGCCTGAAAAAGAGCCATAAGTATTAAGGACATCACTGCCTCCAAAGAAGACAGGGTATCTCCCAAAAATAAAAGTGTATCATCAGCATATAAAGCAATCTTATCATCTCCCAGAGATCTACAAAACTCAATAATATTCGATGATTGACGAACAGAAGCAGCAAAAGTGACAATGGGCACCCCTGCCTTGTTCCTCATTGCAATGCAAAGGGTGCTGATATATGACCATTTATCGGTACCCGTGCCACTGGGGCAGCATAAAGAAGTTGTATCCATCTTATAAACTGGGGTCCAAAACCAAATTTTTCTAAACAGTGCCACAAAAAATCCAATTCTATACTATCCATTATAGCTTTTGTTGCATCAAGCGACAATATAGCTCTATTACCCAAGTTTTCAGACGGATATCTATAGTCTATTCTTTTCTGTATTCAAAAAACAAGATACACTGGAATTCTGCTAATATACGATCGTCGTATATTAGTTGCATATTTACGCTGGCCACTAGGTGGCGCTTACAACGTTTTACGCATTAAAATATGCAAATTAGCTATTTACGCGGATTCCTGAACGTACTTGCGGCCGGCTGTCATAGTTTACGTTGTTTGCGTAAGCGTTATTCCGGCGTAAGGTAACCCCTGCTATAGGAGGCGCAGCCAATGTTAAGTATGGACGTCGGGACAGCGTCGAATTGTACGTCGGTTACATCGTTTGCGTAAATCGTTCAGGAATGGGGCTCGACGTTAGTTACGTTCACGTCGTTTACATTGACAACTAGCATGGTGATTTCGCGCATGCGCACTGGGATACGTCCACGGACGGCGCATGCGCCGTCCAAAAAAAAATTAAATTACGTGGGGTCATGATTCATTTACATGAATCACACCCCTACATCACTAATTTGAATCGCGCGGCCTTACGCCGGGCACTTTGCGCTACGCCGCCGCATATTATGGAGCAAGTGCTTTTTGAATAAGGCATTTGCCCATAATATTTGCAGAGGCATAGCGTAAACAGCATACGCTACGCCAGTCGAAAGATACATAAATCTTTCTGAACCTGGCCACTTATATTCATTGCCGTAGATCTGTTTGGAATGAAGCCAGATTGGTCCATATGTACTATCTTAGATATTACTTTTTCCAATCTGGTGGCTAACAGTTTTGCCAATAACTTGACATCTGAAATGAGTAGTGAAATTGGGCAATACGATTCAGGATTACTAGGATTTTTATCAAAACTATAATAATTGCTTCATTCATGGATGATGGAAAGTATCCACTTTCCAATGCTGTATTAAAGACCTCCAACAATTCAGGCAACAAATAATCTCCATAAACCTTATAGACCTCCCCCGGTAACCCATCTGCTCTTGGGTCTTTATTATTAGGCAAACTAGCAATTTGTAGTTGCTCTAGTGTCAAGTGCTGATCCAACATCTCCTTATCAACCACTGATAATTCTGATAGTTCTATTGATGTAATGGAATTAAAAAATGTTGCAATTCAATCTCCTTAAGGGATACTTTACTGCTATACAGATTTATATAAAAGTCAAATAACGCTGATGAAATCTCCAGGGTAGTTCGAGCAGTGTCATTGGTTTCTGAGATTTTATTACAGACGGTCCCCGGGTTACAAACATCTGACTTGCAAACAACTCCTACATACAAACGGAGGGAGACACCAGAAAGTGAGAGAAAATTTACACCTAGGAAGGGAAATTCACTCCTGTAAGGCCGCGTACACACAATGAGACATGTGCGCTCAAACATGTCCGACGGACCGTTCCCAGCGGACATGTCTCTTTGGATTTTGGTCCGATGGTGTGTACATCCCCTCGGGCTGAGGATGCGGTGATGTGGCGGTGACGTTGACGCTGCCACGTCACCACTCCAGGAAGTAAAATACTTCCACGCATGCGTCGAATCCATTCGACACATGCGCAGAGATTTCTGTCCGCTGGTTAGTGTACTAACCAGCGGACATATCCGACAGACATGTCTCCGGTGGACAAATTTCAAAGCATGCTTTGAAATTTGTCTGCTGGGAAAACATGTCCGCTAGCCCGTACACACGATCGGATATGTCCGCTGAAACAGTCCGTCGGACCAGTTTCAGCAGATATATTCGATCGTGTGTATGCGGCCTCAGTGTTCTCATGGGAAAAAAGTTACATAGTAGGCAAGGCCAAAAAAAGACCATCAAGTCTGATCTATGTGTGTGAATTTATGTCAGTATTACATTGAATATCACTGTATGTTGTGGTCGTTGTTCAGGTGCTTATCCAATAGTTTTTTTAAATTATCGATGCCCCCTGCTAAAACCACTCTGTAATGTCTCAGCTGTGTGTTGCTGTTTAGATACACAGCTTAACATCAAGTATAAACCGAATCCCAATGAAAGACGTGCTGGTTACTGAACTGAATGCAATCTTTACTGAGATATAATGCACAGGAATGTGTACAATAGTGTGTGAAAGTGGTAAAAAGGCTTTGGTGTTCGTCAGATTTGCTATCTGTATTAGCTTTAGGATGTCCTATGGTTCTGGTCACTACAGTAGCTAGAGCTGGAATGAACAGGATTTGTCCCAGCAAGCTCTAGGTAGTACAGAGAAGACCCGCCTCTAGGCTTCAAGAAAATGGAGGGTCTTAAAGAAACAGACACTGCCGAGTGCCAAGCATGTAATATACATTGCGAAGGCAGCACACACTCATTGTGGAAGAGAATTCCACATCCTCAGTGCTCTAACAGTAAAGAACCCTCTACACAGTTTAAGGTAAAACCGCTTTACTTTTCATTTTAGTGAATGGCTGCATGTCTTATTAAATTCTCTTTTTGCGAAAAAGTTTTATCCCTATTGAGTGGTCACCAGTACGGTATTTGTAAATTGAAATCATATCCCCTCTCAAGCGTCTCTTCTCCAGAGAGAACAAGTTCAGTGCTCGTAACCTTTCCTCATAACTAAGGTCCTCCAGTCCCTTTATTAGTTTTGTTGCCCTTCCAGTTCCATTGCATCCTTCCTGAGGACCGATGCCCAGAACTGGATGGCATATTCCATCTGAGGCTGAACCAGAGTCTTGTAGTGTCTCCACTGAAGCTTTATCACCAATTCTCCACGGAAGCTTTATCACCAATTCTTGTTTCCACAACAACCCAAAATTCTCAAAATCCAATTGTCATAGGGACAGAAAGTGAGGTGAAATCTTCTGAACAGGGACATAGACAAAAAAACAAACATTACGGGGTGTGTGCGTGCGCGCGGGAGATTTCAAATCGGCAGTGGGTCGGCGGCTGCTGGTCCTTTTGCTGTGGATATCCCCTGCGCATGCGCCGCTGCAATCAGCGGCGCATTGCGAGGGGAATATCTCCTAAACCGTACAGGTTTAGGAGATATTTTTTATACCTACAGGTAAGCCTTATGATAGGCTTACCTGTAGGTAAAAGTCAAAAAAGTGGGTTTACAACCACTTTAACCACTTGCTTACTGGGCACATAAACCCCCTTCGTGCCCAGGCGAAATTTCAGCTTCCGGCACTGCGTCGCTTTAACTGACAATTGCGCGGTCGTGCGACATGGCACCCAAACAAAATTGGCGTCCTTTTTTTCCCCACAAATAGAGCTTTCTTTTGGTGGTATTTGATCGCCCGTGCGGTTTTTATTTTTTGCGTTATAATGAAAAAAAGAGCGACAATTTAAAAATATATATATACTTTTTACTTGTTGCTATAATAAATATCCCATTTTTTTTTTTTTATATTTTTTTTTCTCGGTTAAGGCCGATACGTATTTTTGTAAAAACTGCTTTGCGCAAAAGTTATAGCACCTACAAAATAGGGGACATAATTATGATTTTTTTTTTTATATATTTTTTTTTTACGAGTAATGGCGGCGATCTGCGTTTTTTATTGGGACTGCGATATTGCGACGGACACATCGGACACTTTTGACACATTTTTGACGACCATTCACATTTATACAGCGACTAGTGCTATAAAAATGCACTAATTACTGTATAAATGTGACTGGCATTGAAAGGGTTAACACTAGGGGGTGAGGAAGGGGTTAAATGTATTGCCTGGGTGTGTTCTAACTGTGTGGGGGGAGGGGGGTGACTGGGGGAGGTGACCGATGCTGTCTCCCTATGTACAAGAGAAACAGCATCTGTCACCTCACTGACAGGACGTGAAGCTCTGTGTTTACACTCAGAGCTCCACGTCCCTGCTGTCTCACCGACGATCGCGTGTACCTGACGGACATCGCGGCTGCCAGGTACACGCATCGAATCCTCGGTGAGGCGTCAGGACTGTTTTTCCCCGCCGCGCGCCACCCCGTGGCACGCGCGGGGAATTACAAGCAAATGACGTCCAAAGACGTGACCCCGGCGCCTCAGGTCCGCGCTGTTCACGTATTCTGTTAATAGCGCGGACCTGAAGAGGTTAAGAACAAACTAACAGACCCTATTTTGTTTGTAACTTGGGCACCGCCTGTATTTCTTTTAAGAGATGGCCCGTGTTTTCCCCATCCTCAAAATAAGGTTGCTGAAGGAAAAAAATACGTTTCTGCTCTGATTTTTTTTTTTACAAGCGATATCAGCAATTATCTGTTTTTATTTAACCACTTGACCACTGGGCACTTAAATACCCTTCCTAACCAGACCAATTTTCAGCTTTCGGTGCTCTTACATTTTGAATGACAATAACTCAGTCATACAACACTATAACCAAATGAAATTTTTGTCCTTTTTTTCCCACAAATAGAGCTTTCTTTTGGTGGTATTTGATCATCTCTGTGGTTTTTATTTTTTTCGCTATTAATGAAAAAAGAACGAAAATTTTGTAAAAAAAAGAATTTTTCTTCATTTCTATCATAACATTTTGCAAAAAAGTAATTTTTCCTCATAAATTTGACCTAAAATGTATACTGCCACATATTTTTGTTAAAAAAAAAAAAAATTTGGGATATTATTTAGTCTGGGTGGAAGTTATAGGGTCTACAAGCTATGGTACCAATTTCTGAAAATTTAACAATTTGATCACATCTGATGTACTGACAGCTTCTCTCATTTCTTGAGACCCTAACAAGCCAGTAAAGTACAAATACCACCCAAATGACCCCTTTTTGGAAAGTAGACATTCCAAGGTAGTTAGTAAGAGGCATAATTAGTTTTTTGAAGTTGTCATTTGTTCCCACAATTCTTTGCAAAATTAGGATTTTTTTTTTTTTTTAACACCATATTGTCATTATAACAGGTTATTTCTCTCACATAGCATGTATATTCCACAAATGACACCACAAAATATATTCTGCTACTCCTCCTGAGTATGGCAATACCACATGTGTGAGACTTTTACACAGCGTGGCCACATACAGAGGCCCAACACCGAAGTAGCAACTTCAAGCATTCCAGGAGCATAAATTACACATCTAATCTCTCAACCACCCATTACACTTTTGAAGACCCAGGAGCACCAGGACAATGGAAATGCCCACAAAGTGACCCCATTTTGGAAAGCTAACACCCCAACGTATAATCTATGAGCCATAATGAGCCTTTTGAACAGTTAATTTTTTTGCCAATGTTTTTGGAAAATGTGGGAAAAAAATGAAAAAGCTTTTTTTTTACACAAAGTTGTCCATTTATAGGATATTTCCAACACATAGCATGTACATAGCAAAAATTACACCCCAAAATATATTCTGCTGCTCCTCCTGATTATGGCAATACCACATGTGTGAGACTTTTACACAGTCTGGCCACATAGAGACCCAACATCCAAGAAGCACCATCAGGTGTTGTAGGGACACAATTACACTTCCAATTTCCTTACAATCTATCACATTTTTGAAGGCCCTTCATATTTCTAACATAGCATGTACATACCAAGAATTACATCCTAAAATACATTCTGCTGAGTAATGGGTAAAAAAAAAAGTTTACCTGTGGTTTTAGTAGTGCAATTGTCCACAGGAGGAGAGCCCTGATCCAGGCAGCAGGCAGGGACGTGGTCAGCGACAGTGAATGGAATTGTCCAGGCAGCAGGCAGGAATTTTGTCCATAGTCGGTACAGGCAGGGATACTGTCCATATATAGTCCAGGGCCAGTGCAAGTAGAAACATTGCCAGCAGTGCCAAAATATTGGTCCTGGTAGTAAGCAGGTACATGGTCCAATTAGCAGGCCAGGAAAGAATGGGGACAGGGGTAGAGGCTTCTCCCACCCAAATCTCTTTGAAGCCTCTGGGCAACCAGACCCTAATCTGGGAATGAGAAAACTAAAAATGTAATTTTTTCATCCAGAAAAACAATTCTGGAGCCCCTCACATATGTGAGACCCCTGTGTTCCCGCTAGCATAGCAGGGTAAAAGATCAATCCAAGGGGCAGGCAAAAAACGTGGTCAAACAGTCCAGGGTCAGTTCCAGAGCAGGCAGAAGTAGGTACAGTTTAGCGTTAGGCAGAAGCGTAGTCGTATAACAGGCCAGGGTCAGTTCCAGAGCAGGCATGGTAGGTACAGTTAAGGGTTGGGCAGAAGCGTAGTCGTACAACAGGCCAGGGTCAGTTCAGGAGCAGGCAGCGGTATGTACAGTGGCATAAGCGGTGTGGCCGTAAAAGACAATTATGTTTACCATACTTTCCTAATAATCTAGAACAGAATGGTAACGGCGGAAACATTGACTCAAACAAAGGCCTGGTTGGGAAGGACAATCAGGGCAATGATATGTAGTGTCTCTTCTAGTTCCTCCTTTGGTGCACACCCGGCATCTCTTTTGACGTTTTCGGCCTGATTCATTTGGGGGGATTTTCTCAATAAAGTGGCGTTCATGGAGTCTGCTCACGCAATCAGAGCGAATGTCATCTGGTGAGTCTATAAGGCAGGAGATAATTACTTCTTGGTAACGGAGATAAGATAAGGGGGTCCTTGTAGATTTACGGTAAATGACATAAGTGTTGTAAATGGCCAAACTAAAAAGATATATGGAGACTTTTTTATACCAATGGCGGCTTTTTCTTGTGGGAAGATAGGGTTCGAGCATCTGATCATTGAAATCGACTCCCCCCATGAACAAATTATAATCTTGAACACATTGTGGTTTTTGGACAGGGCCGTTTCTTCTCAGGATTTCCACGTGGGTGTCATCATGTATCGTTGAGAGCATGTGGACATTTCGTTTGTCCCTCCACCAGATAGCCAATACTTCCTCATTCCGCAAAGACGCCGTTTCCCCTTTTTGCAGTCTTTCCATAATGAGCCTTTGCGGGAAACCCTTCCTATTGGGTCGCACTGTACCACATGCTGGAGTGCCCATCCGGTGAAGGTTGCGGAAGAGGGGCAAGCTTGTATAGAAATTATCCACATAAAGGTGGTAACCCTTTCCAAGGAGTGGATATACAAGATCCCAAACAATCTTTCCGCTGGCTCCAATATATTCTGGACATTCAGGGGGATTCAGTTGGGTGTCCTTCCCTTCGTACACCCGGAAGGCGTAGACGTAACCTGTGACCCGGTCACATAGCTTGTAGAGCTTAACTCCATATCGGGCCCTTTTGTTTGGTATATACTGCTTGATGCCAAGCCTGCCTGTGAACTGGACCAATGACTCATCCACGGAAATATTTTGGTCGGGGACAAATAACTGGGAAAATTTCTCAGAGAAAAAATTTAGAAGTGGCCGAATTTTAAATAATTTGTCATGTGATGGGTCATTTCGGGGAGGACACTGGGTGTTGTCGTTGTAATGGAGGAAACGCATTATCATGTGGTATCTGAATCTTGACATGGTGGATGAAAAAATTGGCATATGATGGATGGGATTTTTGGACCAATATGCGTACGATTCATTTTTTTTTGTGAGCCCCATGTTAAACGTTAGGCCCAAAAATATTTTAAATTCCTCCACTGTCAATGCTCTCCATTTATAGGGACGGGCGTAACTGGAATCAGGGTGGTCTGTTATAAATTGTTGTGCATAGAGGTTGCACTGGGCCACGATGGAGGATAATAGGTCTTGGGTAAAAACTAAATGAAAAAAATCAATAGGGGCAAAGTTCTCTGTGTTCACCTGAACACCTGGCTGGGCGGTGAAAGGGGGGATGTTTGCTGCTCCTGAATTGGGGGGAAGCCACATAGGGTTTTCAAGGGCATAGGGAAGGCTGGCATGGGTCCTAACCCTTTGGGGCTGAGATTCTGACACACTGCTGGTTCTTGGCCTTTGCTGCAGTGGTACTTCATCTCTTCTGGATCGCACCGAGCTGCTGGTTGATGCCACTGCATTTCTGGTGGATCGCACTGAGCTGCTGGTTGGTGCCACTGCATCTCTGGTGGATCGCACTGAGCTGCTAGTTGACGCCACAGCGGTACTTGTGGTAGCCTGCTGCTCCATGTCAATATGTCTTCGTTTCATGGGCACACTTTGCTCTTCCTCTGAATCTGAAGAAGACCCACTGCTTTCAGCCGGTTCATATTCTGAATCAGAATCAGAGAGCTCCCCGCTGCTCTCATCGGTCAAGCACATATGCTGGTATGCCTCCTCGGTGGTAAAAAACTTTTTTGCCATACTGTGGGCTGTGGTGACTTATGGGCACTCTAGTGGCACTGATGAGTGCTGTAGTGGTGCAGATGAGCACTATAGTGGCGCTGATGTAGTACTGATGGCACTAATGTGGCACCGATGAGAACTGTAGTGACAATGGGCACTGTAGTGGCACTGATAGAGCACTGGTGGCACCAATGGAGCACTGGTGTGGCACTGATGGACACTGGCGGCACCGATGGGCACTGGTGTAGCACTGATGGAGCACTGGTGGCACTGATAAGCACTGTAGTGGCACTGGTGGTGCACTGACGGGCACTGATGAGCACTGTAGTGGCACTGATGGGCACTGGCAGCACCTATGAGCACTGTAGTGGCACTGGGCACAGTAGTGGCACTGACGGACACTGGCGGCACTGATAAGCACTGTAGTGGTACTGGTGGCACCGATGGGCACTGTAGTGGCACTGGTGTGGCACTGATGAGCACTGATGAACACTAGCAGCACCAATGAGCACTGTAGTGGCACTGGGCACAGTAGTGGCACTGATGGAGCACTGGCGGCACTGATGAGTACTGTAGTGGCACTGGTGCGGCACTGATAGACACTAGGTAGCACCAATGGGCACTGAAGTGGCAGAGGTGGCACTGGTGGGGACTGTAGAGGCACTGGTGGGGACTGTAGAGGCACTGGTGGGGACTGCAAATCCGGTTGTGTTGCAACTAAAACTAATAAAAAGGAAAGTTCAAAGAGGGTGTCTTGAAACAAAACGGTGATCCGACACACGCACAACAGGAGGTGACTGTAGTTATACAACCGTCAGTAGTCCCTGCGGGCTCTCCTAGCCCCGGGGGGAGCCAGAGAATCACAACCCTCGAACGTATATGCTTGTTAACCTTTGCTTTATTTTTGTTCTATATTTGAACGCTGGGCCACCCCTTTACAGGTCTGAGTTTGACTGGGTAAGATACATGTCCTGTCTATGCATGGAGCCCTGCACCCCCCGTCTCATGCTGTCTATACACCCCGGGCCCGGGAGGTAGGCTTTTGACCTAATATGGGTGAGATGGGCGTTGCAATGCTCAAAAGTTATAACGATGCTATGATTCAACTTATAAAGATCACCGCACGCTTAATTGGCTCGTAAGCAGGGTATTTCTTTAAACCCCCGGCGCACTAGCCTCCAATGAAAGGGGTCGGAAGGATCACATCTTATTCCCCAAGCTGGTATAATGCCAAAGCTACCTGCTGTCTGGTGCAGTCGATGGTATCGGTGGCACACTGGGGCGGCCGGCTCCGCCAGGGCAGGGGGCTCTCACCCATTAGGGGGGGGGGCCTCACTTCAGGGTGGCTACTCCCCACCCTTGACATATCCTGAGGCCACACCTCTCCATGTTACCCTAACTTTGACTCGTGAGGTTTGTTCCGGGGTGGCTCACCAGTATAAGTTTATATCTCTTAGTGTGTCTGCTCTTGGGCAGGGCCCTGCTCAACCCCCACACGATTGCTCGCGGTGGTGGTCGCGCTCTGTCTGGGCGCGGGTGCCCCGTGAGCTCCGTACTTTTCCGATTTGTAAATACTTAGGATAAAGGACGTAGTCCAACTACCTTATCGGTATTAATTTTTTTTTTTTTCTATAAATAGTTTTGTGCCATTGACTTGCCTTAGCATACTTACTGGGCCCCCCCCTGTCATCCACCCCGTCCTGTGACCCATCCCGCCCCACCTCCTCCTTCCAGTCCCTCTCCGCTCCCCCGACCTAGACCGACAGGCCATCTCTTTGCATGTCTTCTCCCCACCGCTCTACGGGTCGCAAAGAGCTTAAACTCCTCTCTCTTAACGCCCGCGGCCTGAATTCCCCAGAAAAACGCTCACGTCTTCTGTACACGCTCAGAAGAGACAAGCCCCATATTGTACTCCTTCAAGAGACTCACTTTCGCACCAACTCCATTCCCAAGCTACATGACAGCTATTTCCCTACTGTCCATCATGCCTCTAATGATGAGGCAAAATCGAAGGGGGTATCCATTCTCTTTTCAAAACACTGCCCATTCCAGGTCTCCGATGTCCAAAAAGACGGGCTAGGCAGATTTATCTTTATCAAAAGGTACACTACACGGCAGATCGTTCACGATTGCGAATGTCTATGCTCCCAACTCGCGCCAGGTGTCCTTTTTTCGAGACACGCTCTATCAACTGACCGCCTTTAAGCATGGAACATTGATAGTAGGAGGGGACTTCAATGTCCCCCTATCGCCCTCAGTAGACACGTCCAATGGATCGTCCTGCCTATCTTACAGAGCATTACGTGCCATTAAAACCCAACTCAGTACGCTTACTCTGCACGACACGTGGCGCACACTCAACCCGAAGGTGAAAGATTACACCTTTTTTTCTCCCTTACACAATAAATATTCCAGGATCGATCATTTCTTCCTCTCGCAATCTGGCCTTACCTTCCTCTCAGGGGCAACGATAGAACCTATGACACTGTCCGACCACCACCCTATTACCATGTCCCTGGCTCTTCCCGATCAATGCACCAAGTCCCCGATCTGGAGAATGGACGATTCTCTACTGCTTGACCCGGAAAACCACAGACTGCTCTTGGATCGTCTTTCCCAATATTTCGCCGAAAACGACGCCGATGATACCTCCCCGGTCACCCTCTGGGCGGCTCACAAATGCGTCATCCGGGGTGAATTAATCTCATTAACGGCCAAACGTAATAAACTAAGAAAGGCTAGGCTGTCCGAACTGTCTGACCAGATTAAACGGTTGGAGAGTGCCCACAAGCTTACTTTGGCGACCCAAACGTACTCCGCCCTATTGAAAGCTAGGGAAGAATTGCTAGAGGTTCTCCAAGTAACCTTAAAACGTAATTTTGCCTTTACTCACAAATTATTCTATGAGTTCGGAAACAAAGCTGGGAAGCTGTTGGCGTCGGCCCTACAAAAGAAAAAAGCTAGTTACACTATCCATTCCATTACTCCTCCGTCGGGGACACCCATCACCAGAACGGATCGTATAGCCCGGGAGTTTGTAAAATATTTTTCAAATTTATATAACTTGCCCAAACCAACGGGTTTTGCAGCCCCCCAGGAGCGCCAGACAGCCCTGGAGGAATTCCTCACCAAGTATGGCCCATCTCCAGTCCTCCCTGAGGACTTATCGCACTTAGGTTCAGCACTTACATCAGATGAGGTCCTACTTGCCCTAAAACAGCTGAAAACAGGGAAGAGCCCAGGCCCGGACGGCCTACCGGCCGGCTATTATAAGGCCTTCACCTCCACACTGCTCCCTAGATTCGTGAAAGCCTTTAACGCTCTCCCCGCTGCGCCCAACCCTAACCGAGATCTCTTGGAAGCCCACATAACGTTGATCCCTAAACCGGGTAAGGACACCAATCTAGTTTCTAACTACCGCCCCATCTCCTTGCTGAACGTTGACGTTAAGCTTTACGCCAAAATTATTGCTAACAGACTGCTGCCTTTCCTTCCCAAATTTGTATCATCCGATCAGGTTGGTTTTGTCCCGGGCAGGGAAGCTCGGGACAACACCATAAAGGCCATCAACATACACCACTGGTTGACGACATCAAACACTAAGGGATTTATCCTATCGTTGGACGCGGAGAAGGCGTTCGACAGGGTGGCCTGGGACTATATGTCCATGGCTCTACTCAAGCTTGGCCTCCCGAGTCGCCTCATTCAAATGGTTCTAGCGCTGTACTCCGCCCCCACCGCGCGGATCAGGGTCAATGGTCGACTCTCGGACGCCTTCTCCGTCGCCAATGGTACCAGACAGGGTTGCCCACTTTCCCCCATCATCTTTGTACTTACCCTGGAACCCTTCCTTCGTAGGTTGCGTGACAACTCAGACATAAATGGCGTCAACATTAACCGGAAATTATGCAAAGTTGCGGCGTACGCGGACGACGTTCTATTGTTCCTGAGGGACCCAATTAATACCATACCCAATCTCCTGAAGGATTTTGATCTTTTTAACCGGCTGTCCAACCTGAAAATCAATTTCCACAAGTCGACTGCGCTGAACGTGTCCCTCCCAGCTCTACAGTGTCTCTATGTCAACAGAATTTTCCCTTTCGCTGGGAGTCTAACGCGGTCGCGTACCTGGGTATCAAACTTCCTTCGGTGCTCAAGGATCTATACACGTACAATTTTCTGCCCGCGCTCCAGGCCATTCGGGATGACCTAAAAACCTGGCACAAAGGACGCTTCTCCTGGTTTGGCAGGGCGGCAATTTTAAAAATGAACATTCTACCCAGGCTATTATACCTGATGCAAGCCATCCCGATAAAGCTCCCTCCGGCATATTTCGCATCCCTCAAGAGCATTTGTAGGTCATTTCTATGGGCGGGTCGCCCCCCTCGGCTGAGTTGGAACAGACTGGTTCTTGCAAAGCTGAGGGGTGGAATTGGACTACCGGACCTCTCCATATACTATAGGGCCTGCCAGCTTACCAGGATTGTTGATTGGCACAGGCACAGACTAAACAAAGATTGGGTTGACATTGAGAATTCTTTTGCCACATTTCCGATAGCGCACACCCCCTGGATCAGTGTCAACTCGGTCCCAAAGACGTGTACGGAACACCCCTTAATTGGCCCCACCCTAGCCACCTTCAGAGCCGCCTGCCGTGCTTTAGATTTAGTCCCTTCCCCAGGGCCTATGACACCCATCACCCAAAATCCAGATTTCCCTCCTGGCATCGATACAATATGTGGGTCGGCATCCTCTGATGACAAGCCTGTTAGGGCGAGCCAATTTTTCAAAGCGGGTGCCCTGTTATCCCACGCTGAGATGTCCTCTACATTCCCAAACCTACACATACCCTTCTTCAAATTTCTGCAGATCAGGCACTTTTTTCAGACCACTCGGGTACCAACCAGTTGGCATAGGGACCACACCCCCTTCGAGATTTTGTGCAAAGACTCGGGCCCTCTAACTCATATGATCGCAATACTCCATTCGCTTCTTCTGCCCAAGGCGGTCCCAAATGACAAGACTCATCGGGCGTGGGAGTTAGAACTTTCACTTTCCCTCTCCCCTGAAGACTGGGAGCAAATATGGGAACACACTCACAAAGGATCCATTAATGTTTCCGCTCAGGAGAACAGATTTAAGCTGTACTCAAGGTGGTACCGGGTGCCCGAAAGGCTACATAAAATGTTCCCTAGCGTCCCCCCTACGTGCTGGAGATGCAACGCGGACACCGGCTCTCTTCTGCACGTTTGGTGGGACTGCTCTTTGATACAACCTTTTTGGGTGAGAGTGCATGATCTCATCTCACGGATCACCACCTACACCCCTGACTTCACCCCGGCCCAGTACCTTCTACACCACACTTCACTCCCTAGGAAGTCATACTACAAATCCCTCACCCTACACCTCATCAATGCAGCCACCCAATGCATCCCCCTACACTGGAAGACCACCATTCCCCCTACTGTAGCTGAATGGGTTAAAAGAGTAAATAAAATAGAGGACATGGAGAGAATTATCCACCAGTCGAGAGACACGCATGACAAATTCAGGACCACCTGGGCCTGTTGGACACATTATAGGGATTCCTTGGGGTCTGTTGGCCCTGACACTCCGACCGTAGATACTGACGGTGACGTTTAGCGCACTCTGGTTGCCCGCCCCCGATGCTTCCAATTTTCCCTGTGCGTCCCCACCCCTACCCTCCCTCTTGACAATGCCCAGTAAGGGGTCGCAAGAAGTTGTTGTTCTTGATAACTAGCAGTAACCTTCAACCTTCGACTTAGCCCGCGACCCGGCCCGATGCCAAGGCAAGAATTCCATCCTTGGGTCGTTTGCATTGCCTTTCCCTCCCTAGGTAGTCTGGCTGTCCTGAGAAACCCTTTGTTGGGCAGGGAGGCCGTGAAATATTTTGTGGTCTCTATGGTATCTACTTAGTCCGCTTACGCCATGTCATCTTCCCCGCTCGTAGTTGGGTTCTCACCTGGGATGCCCCGGCGGGAATAGCATTTCTTACAAGAAATGTCAACTCCTTCACTCTTCAAACTTGTTACTTTTACCCGATGGGCGTTTGTTCGAGCTTTGATAGTTTGTCGCTCTTTTGTGAACCCATTCCACGCGCCCAGGAGATGTTATGCTTAAATGTTCTTGTACTCACTGTGATTTGTGCCTGTTACCTGTACTACATCCAAGACTATTGATGTGACGTATCATAATTGCATGCTAGATACAAATGTTCTATGTTATGGAGGCCTTGACTGTTTTGACCATGTACTGTGTAATCTTTAATAAAATGTTTAAAAAAAAAAAAAAAAAAATTTTGCGAAAACTAACCGATAAAGGCTTATTGCGATTTTTTTTTTTACCAAAAAGAGGAAGAAGAATACGTATCGGCCTAAACTGAGGAAAAAAAAGTTTTTTTATATATTTTTGGGGGATATTTATTATAGCAAAAGGTAAAAAATATTGCATTTTTTTTTAAGCGCAAAAAATAAAAACCGCAGAGGTGATCAAATACCACCAAAAGAAAGCTCTATTTATGGGGAAAAAAGGACGCCAATTTTGTTTGGGAGCCACGTCGCACGACTGCGCAATTGTCAGTTAAAACGACGCAGTGCCGAATCGCAAAAAGGGGCAAGGTCCTTTACCTGCATTTTGGTCCGGGTCTTAAGTGGTTAAGGGTTAACTTCCCATAAAGTACAAACCTGGGTTGAATTTAAACCTAACTTAACCACTTCCCGCCGGGCCTATAGCAAAATGACAGCCGGGCGGTGGTTCAGTTATCCTGACTAGACGCCATATGACATCCAGCAGGATAACCGCCGACGGGGGAGGTCTGTGCTGATTGTTTATCACCACAGCCCCCCTCTCGGATGCCCACCCAGGACCACCAGGATGCTGCTGGGAACATCAGAGATGTCCACCCCACTGGACCACCATGTATGCCCCCTAGACCACCAGGAAAATGCCAATCAATGCCCAGGCAGCTGCCATACAGTGCCCACCCACTATGCCTACCACTGTCAGTGCCACCAGGGATGCCTATCAGTGCCGCATATCCGTGCCATGCAGGGGCGGACTGACAACTCATGGGGCCCCCGGGCAACATGAGTTTATGGGGCCCCCTGTATCCCTGCCCACATTTAAGCCACACACATCATGGGGGCACGGAGCAGGGCATGGGGGCACGGAGCAGGGCATGGGGGCACGGAGAAGTGTATGGGAGTATGGAGCAGTGTATGGGGGCACACATCAGAGCATAGGGGCACACATCAGAGCATGGGGGCACACTTCAGGGCATGGGGGTACACATCAGGGCATGGGGCACAGAGCAGGGCATGGGGGCACAGAGCAGGGCATGGGGTAGACATCAGATCATGGGGAATACATCAGGGCATGGGGCACAGAGCAGGGCATGGGGAAGACAGCAGGGCATGGGGGCACACATCAGAGAATGGGGCAGAAAGCTGGGCATGGGGCACAGAGAAGGGCATAGGGCAGACATCAGGGCATGGGGCACACATCAGGGCATAGGGTAGACAGCAGGGAATAGGGTCACAGAGCATGGCATGAGGTAGACATCAGAGCACGGTGCAGACATCAGGGCATGAGGGCATAGAGCAGGGCATGGGACAGACATCAGAGCATGGGGGCACTCAGCACGGCATAGGGTAGACAGCAGGGCATAGGGTAGATATCAGGGCATAGGGGCACAGAGCAGGGCAAGGGGGCACAGAGTATGGCATGGAGTAGACATCAGAGCATGGGAAAGACATCAGGGCATGAGGGAAGATATTAGGGCATGAAGCAGGACATAGGGTAGACAGCAGGGCATGGGGGCAAGAGCAGTGCATGGGGCAGACATCAGGGCATGGGGCAGACAGCAGGACATGAGGGCACAGGACACATCACAGGGCCAAAGGGAATTGGGCATACAGTGGGACACATAGTAGGGCATGGGGCACACAGTAGAGCACATCATGGGGCACAAAGTAGGGCATATCACGGGACACACAGTAGGTCATGGGACACATCATGGGGGCACAGAGCAGGGCATAGGGGCACAGAGCAGAGCATGACAGTCCCTCAGTCCCGCCACATGACAGTCCCTCAGTCCCCTCACATGACAGTCCATTAGTCCCCCTACATGACAGTCTCTCAGTCCCCTACATGACAGTCCCTCAGTCCCCCCACATTCTAATCCTCAGTCCCCCCACATGACAATCCTCAGTCCCCCCACATGACAGTCCTCAGTCCCCCCACATGACAGTCCCTCAGTCCCCCCACATAACAGTCCCTCAGTCCCCCCACATGTCAGTCCTCAGTCCCCCCCACATGACAGTCCACAGTCTCCCCATATGATAGTCCTCAGTCCCCCCACATGACAGTCCCTCAGTCCCCCCACATGACAGTCCCTCAGTCCTCCCACATGACAGTCCCTCAGTCCTCCCACATGACAGTCCTCAGTCCCCCCACATGACAGTCCCTCAGTCCCCCCACATGACAGTCCTCAGTCCCCCCACATGACAGTCCTCAGTCCCCCCCACATGACAGTCCTCAGTCCCCCCCACATGACAGTCCTCAGTCCCCCCACATGACAGTCCTCAGTCCCCCCACATGACAGTCCTCAGTCCCCCCACATGACAGTTCCTTAGTCCTCCCACATGACAGTCCTCAGTTCCCCCACATGACAGTCCTCAGTCCCCCCACATGACAGTCCTCAGTCCCCCCCACATGACAGTCCTCAGTCCCCCCACATGACAGTCCTCAGTCCCCCCACATGACAGTCCTCAGTCCCCCCACATGACAGTCCCTTAGTCCTCCCACATGACAGTCCCTCAGTCCCCCCACATGACAGTCCTCAGTCCCCCATATGACAGTCCCTCAGTCCCCCCACATGACAGTCCTCAGTCCTCCCACATTCTAATCCTCAGTCCCCCCACATGGCAGTTCTCAGTCCTTAGCCCCCCACCCCCACATCACTGCAATCCTGAGGCTCAGCATCCATTCCTCCCCCACATTCAGTTATTGGCTCTTAACTTCACCCCCTCACTGCCCTACCTTACACAGACAGATTGGAGGGAGGGAGGCACAGCGTGTCTGGATAGGTGCAGGAGACGAGTTGCAGGGAGGAAGGTCCGAGATAACAAACAGGTGATTGGCTGCTAGGATGAAGGACAGTCCTAGCAGCCAAACGCCTGTTTGATAACCTCGGGCAGCTCTGTCCACCACCCAGAAGTGTCCTGCCTCCTGCTGTCGGCTCTGTGAGGAATACAGAGCAATAGCAGGAGAAGGAAAAGGCTCCTACATAGTGGTACCATGGCGGTCCGAATGGGAGAGTGCCGCGGGCCGCCATTTAGTGATGCCCATCATAGGGGAAGCTGTCATGGGGCCCTCGGTTCGTGCCCGGTTCGCCCGATGGTCAGTCCGCCCCTGGTGCCATGTATCAATGCCCATCAGTGCGCAGCAGTGCTGTCTATCAGTGCCCAGCAATGCTGCCTATCAGTGCCACCCATAAGTACCCATCTTTGCAGCCTTTCATTGCCCATCAGTTTCACCTATCAGTGCCCACCAGTGCCACCCATGAGTGCCCATCACCGCCACCTATCAATGCCCACCAGTGCTGCATCGGTGCCACCTATCAGTGCTGCCTACCAGTGCCCATCAGTGCCGCATATCAGTGCCCATTGTCAGTGCCCGTCAGTGTCTGCTCATTGGTGCCACCTCATTAGTGCCCGTCAGTGCTGCCTTATCAGTGCCCATCAGTGAAGGAGAAAACATACTTATTTACAAAATGTTATAACAGAAACAAAAGCAAAACTTTATTTTTTTCAAAGTTTTCTGTGTTTTTGTATTTGTTTAGCAAAAAATAAAAACCGCAGAGGTGATCAAATACCACCAAAAGAAAACTCTATTTGTGGGAACAAAATTATAAAAATTCTGTTTGGGTGCAGTGTAGAATGACTGTGCAATTGTCATTTAAACAGCGACAGCGCAGAAAGCTGAAAATTGGCTTGGGCGGGATCACTTTTTGTGATGAAAAAAAAACAACGTTTTATGTGACGAAACAAAACAAAGTTTTTCAAACTTCATTTTCCAAAACGACGTTGCATACACACCATCGTTTTTTCCAAAATGCTCTAGCAAAGCGTGGTGACGTACACCACGTTTGACGGCACTCTGTTCCATTGAAGCTCCGTCTCATAACTTGCTTCTGAGCATGCGCGGGTTTAAAAAACGCAGTTTTCAATGTCGTTTGGCCCACACACCATCACTTTTTATGACACAAAAAATTACATTTTGAAAAACGACACAAAAAATTCAAGCATGTTGAAATTTTTTTTTGGTCGTTTTTTTTTAAGACATAAAACAACGTTTTGCCCACACACGATCATTTTAAATGACGTTTTTTAAAACGTTGTTTTTTTTCATCACAAAAAGTGATCGTGTGTATGCGGCATTAGATTGTGGAAGTAGAACAGGTCCAATATGTGCAAACATGTGTTGCAGGGTAAAGTGGTTCAGGGCGCAGCCGGGGGGGGCAACAATCATTGCACCAGCCCTGGTGGTCAGTGTGCAGTGTGCGGGTTAGTGGTCAGTGTGCAGTGTGTGGGTTAGTGGTCAGTGTGCAGTGTGGTGCTGTGTGGGTTAGTGGTCAGTGTGTGGGTTAGTGGTCAGTGTGCAGTGTGGTCTGTGTAGTGGTCAGTGTGCAGCGTGTTTTAGTGGTCTGTGAAGTGGTCAGTGTGGTGGTGTGTGGGTTAGTGGTCAGTGTAGTGTGCAGTGTGGGTTAGTGGTCAGTGTAGTGTGCAGTGTGGGTTAGTGGTCAGTGTGTGGCTTAGTGGTCAGTGTGCAGTGTGGGTTAATGGTCAGTGTAGTGGTGTGTGGGTTACAGATCAGTGTAGTGGTCAGTGTAGTGGTGCGTGGGTTAGTGGTCAGTGTGCAGTGTGGGTTAGTGGTCAGTGTGCAGTGGGTGGTGTGTGGGTTAGTGGTCAGTGTAGTGGTCAGTGTGCAGTGAAGTGGTGTGTGGTTTAGTGGTCAGTGTAGTGGTCAGTGTGCAGTGTGGTGGTGTGTGTGTGGGTTAGTGGTCATTGTGGTGGTCAGTGTTTATTGTAGTGTAGTGGTGTGGTGGTGTGTGGGTTAGTGGTCAGTGTATAGTGTAGTGGTCAGTGTTTACTGTGGTGTGGTGGTGTGTGGATTAGTGGTCAGTGTTTACTGTAGTGGAGTGGTGTGTAGTGTAGTGGTCAGTGTGTAGTGTAGGTGTGTAGTGTAATGGTCAGTGTGTAGTGTAGTGGCCAATGTAGGAATCGGGTAAGTCAGTGCAGTGGACAGGTAGGTAAGTGTAATGGTCAGTATAGGAATCATGTAGGTCCGTGTAGTAGTCAGTATAGGAATCAGGCTGGTCAGTACTATTGTAAGGCCGCGTACACACGATCGAATTTGTCCGCTGAAAACGGTCCGATGGACCGTTTCAGCAGACATCTCCGATCGTGTGTACGGCCGAGCAGACAGATTTGTCCACCCGACAGATTTCAAAGCATGCTTTGAAATCTATCGGGTGGGAATCTGTCCGCCCGACATGTCTGCTGGTTAGTACACTTACCAACAGACATGTCGTCCCCCACCGCCGCCGCACCACCGCCGAATGGATTTGGCACATGCGCGGAAGTGTTTTACTTCCTGGTGCGGTGACGTGGCGGCGTCAACAACACCGCCACGTCACCGACACGTCAGCGTGCCGTCTGCTGGCGGGGATTTTGGTTTGCTCGTGTGTACACGTGAGCAAACCAAAATCCCAGCAGACAGATTTGTTCAAATCTGTCGGACGGACAGATTTGAACAAATCTGTCCGCTCGTGTGTATGAGGCCTTAGAAGGGACATGACTCGGGGAGTGCAAAAAGTCTGCAGGTTAGGGGGGGCGCAAATTTCTTGCCTTGCCCCGGGCGCTGACAACCCACGCTACGCCACTGCTGGTCCATGTTCCGCCACTGAGTTCCACTCCGTGTAAGGATTCCGGAAGCAGGGCATTCCTGTGCACTGCATTTCCCCACTATCCCCTCCCCCGCAGGAACAAACATGTCAACCTCTGTACAGACTACTATAGTCAGTTAGCAGCGAGTCTGAACAAGTGGGCACTGACCCGGTGGCATTTTCAGCTTTCAGCAGGGAGAAAAGCCCAGAAGAGCTCCCAGGACAACAGACAGGCTGATTGGAGAACAAGGACGTGCAGGCAACCAGTGATAGCAGCAAAGAGATCCGCTAGATGGAGCAGCTCCGTGATCTCCTGTGACCACCCAGCTATGAGAATGGGCACTGCATGGAAGGTCTCTCACACACACACAAACCTTCCCACAGGAGGGACTACAGACAGGACTAGGATCTCTCTGCCTCCCTCTCTCTCTCCCTCCCCTCTCTCCCCCTCCCTCTCTCTCTCTCCCCCCCTCCCTCTCTCTCTCTCCCCTTCCCTCTCTCTCTCTCCCCCTCCCTCTCTCTCTCCCCTCCCTCTCTCTCTCTCTCTCTCTCTCCCCCTCTCTCTCTCCCTCTCCTTCTCTCTCTCCCTCTCTCCTTCTCTCTCTCCCTCCCTCCTTCTCTCTCTCCCCCTCTCTCCTTCTCTCCTTCCTTCTTCCCCCCTTCTCCCCCTCCCTCTACCCCCCCTCCCTCCACCCTGCACTCATTACATAGCGCACCCCGCCACCCTGCACTCATTACATAGCACACCCGCCACCCTGCACTCAGTACATAGCACACCCCGCCACCCTGCACCCTGCACTCAGTACACAGCGCACCCTGCAACCCTGCACTCAGTACATAGTGTACCCCGCAACCCTGCACTCAGTATGTATCACAACTCCAAACACTCCTGACTCCTGCATTCTGTGTGTAGCACTGGTATTTTTGCCATATAATGCTAAAGATGGCATACCACTAGAGGGAGCCAAATACCAATGTGAGCGAGATATGTTTTAACTTACATATGCAGAGCAGAAAAATGTTTATCTTGTGAAAAGACTCACTTACCCATGAACACTAGGTGGCTGAACTGCATGCTGGGTGGATATAAAAGCAGAGTGGAGCCATTTTCTGCCTCTTTCTGGACGCATGGCCTGCCTGCAAGGATCTGTGAAGGAGTGTTCAGAAGAGGGCCTACATCGTGCAGAGCAGAACAACATCCATTGACTCTGCCTTACCACAGTGTGCTGGAGAAGCAGTGTGATCGGGTCTGAGGATCCAGGACCCTTGACGGAGCCAAGTGGATGTCCAGTTTGCTTGAGGAGCGGGGCAGCGTGGCAGTACTGACTGGCAGCAGGATTGACACAACTGGAGCGGAGGTTCACAACTTTCCAGGCCTGGTGTGGTGAGAGGGCTGTCGCCCAGAAGTTCTTTAACACCCTTAACACACTTAGGGCCAGATTCAGGTAGATGGGCGCTTCTTTACTTTGGAGTAACGTTTCTCATTTACGTTACTCCGCCGACACTTTCGGCGCAAGTACTGTTATTCACATAGCAGTTGTGCGTAAACTTGCGCCAGAGTAACGATAATGCGCTGGCGTAACCCGACGCAAGTGGAAGTGGGTGTGATCATATGTAAATGATGGGCGGAGCCCAGCGCAGAGGCTTATGTTCAGCGCATCATCCACGGAGCATGCGCAGTAAGTGAGGCTCCACTCGCCCCCACAAGGGGCACATGCTCACAACTTCCGTCGGCACCACTTCACGGGAAACGTCAGCGCAATGTGTTCCGTTGCGCGTATAAAAGCGCTAGCGGAAACGCCATTCCGGCGCAAAAGTATATCCGTTTCCCCCCACCCCAGGGAAGATACTTTTGCACTGTCATGGCTGCTCCCGCTACCCCCAAAGAGAGGAGGAACCTCAACTTTAATGCCCAGGAGGTCTCTGTGATCATCTCGGCTATGGAGACTTTTAATGATTTCCTCCACGGGAAAAAAAGTAGGAAGACCAGCCGGGAGAGGAAGCAGGGCATCCTGGAGACCATTGCTGCCAGGGTCAATGTGTTAGGGTACTCCACCCGGACTTCAGGCGACATACAAAAAAAAATAAACGACCTGCGGCGCAAGGTCCGTGGCAAGGTGGCCACCATTAGGAGCCATGAGAGGGGCACAGGTGGTGGTCCACCATGTCCGGTCAGCCTGACCACGGAGGAGGAGGTGGTCGCCCGCTGCCTGGACAGGGAGCAGTTGGAGGGGGTCCCTGGCTATGACTCCATGGAGGAAGGCTCCAGGACAGGTAAGTGCTTTTTATCCCCTATTTGGTGTGTTGCATGTGGGGGGGGGGGGGTACATGTGCCAAGTGTGTGGGACCACCAACATGTGTCTGCTTTGTGTCATCCACAGATGACGGAGCTGGGCCATCATCTCGTACCGGCCAGTCCACCCCAACCTCCCAACGGGATGCTGATGACGAGGCCCTGGGTGCTGGAGACACCGAGGTGGAGGAGGAGAGTGCCCACACCACTTCAGCAGAGGTGGTTGAGGAGGAGCCTGTCCCTGAGCAGGACTTTATTTTATTGTTGGAGGAGTCCTCCTCCTCTGCAGGGCCCTCTGTCATCCCCTCCCCCATCCTAGGTAGCCCCTCAAGGGCTACTCCATCCCCACGGGGACAACCTTCTTCTGCCCCCAGGAAAGGCGACCCGTAAGACCAGGGGGGTGTCTGATATGGTCCAGGACCAGGTAGTGTTGGACCACGCAAGGCAGACCCAGCAGATGGGGGAGATTGCTGGCCACTTAGACCGGGTCGCAGACAACCTGGGCTCCATGTCACAGCTGCCCAGTTGTGTGCAGGACGTTGTCACCAGCCTGGGGGAGGTGCAGGCTGATGTCCGGCACCTGACAGCAGCCGTCAACGCCAACACAGCTGCCATCCGGGAAGAGGGGAGGCAGCGGCAACGTGACCAGCGGCATCATATCACCCGCCAGCTGAAGATGCAGGCCCAGACCAACCTGTATCTCAGCCGTATTGCCGTGGCCTTGGAGGGCAGGCAGCCAACAGCTCCCAGGAGTGGCACACCCGGGGATCAGCCTCCTCCAGATGCCCCCCCACCCCCACCACCACCCACTCCCTCCAGGCAGCTGAGGAGCCGGAGAGTGCCCCCAGATGAGGGTTTTTTTGGTTTATTTATTTTTTTGAATATTTATTTTATACTCAGGTTATGAGTTTATGTTTATTTTTGAATATTTATTTTATACTCAGGTTATGAGTATTTATTTATTTTTGTTCTCATGTTATGAGATATTTATTTTTATTTTTACTGCACACGGTCAGGAGTGCAGGGGACAGTGTGAATGGTGTGTGAATGTGAGGGGGTGGCACTCCTGACAGTAAGGGGTGTCACCCTCGGCCGTGGTGGTGAAGTTAACCCCACGGCTGTATGAATGACGTGTGAAAGGTGTATGAATGGACAGTGACATCACTGGGGCCTTGACGCTGGCGTTGCTGCTCCCAAGTCCTACATGCTGGACTTGGGCTAATCCAATGCGATGTGCATGTGGTGTGGGTGATCTAGGGACATCAGTGGTGTGCATGCATGCATTGTCTGTGTGATAAATGTGTTGGTTTATTGTCCAAAGATGCCTACGGCGAGGACCCTCCTGACTGCTCTTCCATCAGCAGACTGGGTCTCCTCTGGCAGGTGGGGACTGTGTGGGTCAGGGGTCAGGTCATCACGTATGTCAATCTGCAGGCCTTTTCTCATAGCAAAGTTGTGCAGAATGCAACATGCACCGATGATCTGACACACAAAGGTAGGGGAATACAATAGGGTCCCCCCGGACTTATCCAGGCAACGGAAATGGGACTTCAGGAGCCCAAATGTTTGCTCCACCACTGCACGGGTTTTGATGTGTGCTTCATTGTATTTTCTCTCTCCTCTGGTTTGGGGGTTCCGGAAAGGAGTCATTAGATGGGGTCCCAGTGCATATGCAGAGTCACCTGTAAGGTAAAAGACAGGAGGATGTTAGTCATGCATGTGCCCCTTCTAATGTGCATCACGGGAGGGGATAGTCATGCCTGCCACCCATGTCACTCACCAACCAGCCAGCTGTCCCCATACATGTTCTGCTCGAATTCTGCTGGGATGGGGCTCTGACGGTATATGAAGCTGTCATGGCTGGACCCGGGGTGTTTGGCACGGACGTGCCATATGAGGCGTTGGGCATCGGCTATCACCTGTACGTTGATGGAATGCCAATGCTTCCGATTGCGGTATATGTGCTCTGTGGCACTGGGGGGCTGTAGGGCCACATGTGTGCAATCAATGGCCCCGATGGTGCGTGGGAATCTGGCAATGCTGTAGAAATCTGTCATTGCCTTCAGCCGCAGCTCCTCAGTGGTTGGTCTGATGAACTGGTTAGACATGCGTCTGAGGATTGCAGGGACAACCTGGTGCACACATCTGCTTATGGTGAATTGTGACATCCCAGCCACCACTCCACTTGTACGCTGGAATGATCCACTTGCAAGGAAATTAAGTGTTGCCAGTACCTTCACCAGTGGCTGCACTGCTTGTGAGCGGTGTGTCTTGCTGGTGATGTCACCCTGCAGGGTTGTGGCTAGTTCAAGTATTGCATCAGGGCTGAATCTGAAGAGGCGATACACCTCCTCATCCCCCATGCCAAAGAGGCTCATGCGCGTGCGGTATATCCTCTCACGTGCCCGCCTCCTTCGTTCCGGGGGACCCAGTACTAGTGCTAGGACCACGATTGCCCCTGGCATGTTGGCACACAGAGGTCTTGTCCTTGCAAGTGTGGTTGTTCAGCTTGCTAGATTCGTCGGTAACGCTGCTGCTGTAGCTGCTCTCCTGCTGACCTGTGGCCGTCTGGAGTAAAGATAAAGCAGCTATTTGTAGAAATAACTTTGCACCGGACGGACGAGTTACGCGCGGCGCATGTAGCCGGCGTATGGTGCTAATCCGTTCGCGAATTGGGAAATCTCCCTCATTTGCATATTTGCAGGGGAAATCAATAGGCGCGACTGATGGGCCAAGCGAAATTATGCGCTGACGATACTCTGGCGTCGGAAAGTTAAGCCGATCGAAAATGGCCCGTTTTCTGTCGCATCTAGTTTGGTGGGTACGGCCACATAGAAACGACGGCGCATAATCACAGTTACGCGGCGCATATCGAATTACTCCAGCGCAAGTGTTGCTGAATCTGGCCCTTGGACTCATTTCACAAAGTTGCTGGGACCTGTAGTCCTACAGGGAGGTCTCATTCAAATAGACTGAGTTCAATCAGGCCTAAAAGCCTATGCTTCATTGAGGGCTGACTGACAGTTAACCACTTAAGACCCGGACCAAAATGCAGGTAAAGGACCTTGACCCTTTTTGCGATTCGGCACGGCGTCGCTTTAACTGACAATTGCGCGGTCGTGCGACGTGGCTCCCAAACAAAATTGGCGTCCTTTTTTCCCCACAAATAGAGCTTTCTTTTGGTGGTATTTGATCACCTCTGCGGTTTTTTATATATACATTGATGTGCCCAGCCGTGCTATTCTGCCGACGTAAATGTGCAGTAGGCAGTCCTTAAGTGGTTAAGGTATACCTACACCGAAGGCATCTACAAGTGTGTTTTACAGCAGGAACTGTATTAACTCTTCAGTTATGTTACTTCATTACTTGTTAAACCATTGGATTACAAACACTGCAGTATAATAGCTAGCTGAAGAAAGAAGACCAGAGACTATACTTCTTCACAGGGAGGGTTTGTGCTTTGGATGCAGTAAGAAAAAAGTCTGCCTTATACCTCAGGGGAAGCTCTTGAGAAATTGTATTGTGCTGTGTTGATATCTTTGCATTGGTATGTTTGGTGCGGCCGTACTGGAAGTGGGAAGGTGGTCAGTGTCAAGGCATTGTCACTCTGAGCACTAGTCCCACTTGGAGACGCGCCACAGTAGAGGCTCAAGGGACCTTTAAGTGTTATTAGTTTGTGTACACTCATTGCACTATTATAGTAAGTTTGTATGTTGATACAGTTATTATAAATACTGTCTTTATACCAGTTCCAGTAAACTTACATCCTGGTTGATCACAATTGGTGTGAAGCTTGTTCATTATTCTAACAGGTGGAACAACGGATGCCCAGATAACGGTAAAGGCAGGGCCGGCCCTATGATGGGACCGGGTGGAACCATGGGTACCAGGCGGCACTTTTAGGGGGGCGGCATACTGACGCCCGCCAGCCCGTTACGCCCGCTCCACTCCTGTGGAGAGGACACTGGTAGGGGAGGGGGGAAGCAGTCAGCGAGTGAGGAGCGGCGGAGTCGGAGAGGACCCTGAAAGGGGGGGAGCGCGAGTGAGCGGCGCCGCTGCCTTGAGGAGCCCAGCGCCGCTGCTCGCTGTGTTAGTGGCGATATGACAGGAGCGGGTGGAGAAAACAATGAAAGGGGGGGGGGGAGCAGTCAGCGAGTGAGCAGCGCCACTGCCTGTGAGGAGCCCGGCCCCACTGCTCGCTGTTAGTGGTGACAGGAGCAGCAGAGAGGACACTGAAAGAGGGGGGGGGGGCAATCGGCGAGTGAACCACTGCTGTTATGGGTGTGACAGGAGCAGCGGGCAGGACACTAAAAGGGGGGGGGGTGTCAATCAGCAAAAGAGCAGAGAGATGATGTCATCTCTCACTGCCCATCCTGTATCACGACAGTTCTGCCCTCATTGTGCACTGCAGCTGCAGGCAGCAGAGAGATTACAATATCTCTCTGCTGCCTGCCTTTATTCTGGGACACGGCAAGTGACAAAATCTGTTGCAAATTCGCAACGTGTGGCAAGTGATGTTGCACGTGATCATCCGCAGCGTGTGGCAGGTGGCAAATGACAACCGGAACGTGTGGCAGGTGATGTAAGTGACCATCCGCAACGTGTGGCATGTGATGTGGCAAATGACAACATGTGGCAAGTGACAATCCGCAACATGTGGCAAGTGACAATCCGCAACGTGTGGCAGGTGACGTGGGAGGTGAAAATCCGCAACATGTGGCAGGTGACAATCCGCAACATGTGGCAGGTGACGTGGCAGGTGACAATCCGCAGCATGTGGCAGGTGACAATCCGCATCTGGTGGTGGAGTCTGAAGCAAAACTGTAAGTACACACATAACAAGTTGTATGAGACATGAGAGCCTGAGAGGGACTTTTCTTGCCCAGCCCCGATTAACCACTTAAGGACCGGACCATTTTTTGCGATGTGGCACTGTGTCGCTTAAACTGACTATTGCGCTGTCATGCGACATTGTACTCAAATAAAATTGATGTCTTTTTTTCTCACAAATAGAGCTATCTTTTGGTGATATTTGATCACCTTTGCAGTTTTTATTTTTTGTGCTAACAACAACAAAAAAAGACAATTTAAAAATATACATATATATATATTTTTACTTTTTGCTATAATAAATATCCCCAAAAATTTTGAAAAATAAACGATTTTCTTCAGTTTAGGCCAATATGTATTCTTCTACATATTTTTGGTACCAAAAAAAAAAAAAAAAACAATTGTACATAAGTTATCGCAAAAGACATTGTGGCTGCCGGCAAGTCACAGGTCCCTTTTATACTCCTGGATACATGTATAGAGCCCTGCCAGGTCCTTTTATACGCCTATATGCATGTATAGAGCCATGACAGGTTCTTTATACATGTATTAAGCCAAGTCAAGTACTCTTTATAGTCCTATATACATGACAGGTCCTCTTGATATTCCTTTACATGTAAAGAGTCATGACAGGTGATACAGGAAGTCAGGTAAATCTGTGGGTATTGTCACAGACGGGAGATTCATTTCTGCCTTGTTTAGACAATTCACCAATTACGATCAGGTGTCGGCTGCAGAGGTAGCCAGAAAGGTTTAAGGACGTTGAATAGCTTCAGCTGTTCAGAATGAGGCAATTAAGGCCTCTATAAGTTATCCAGAGGATTACTACTGATTGCTGCATCCTGAGGCTTTTTGAGTTAAGGAGAGCAGTGAGCTGAGAAAGACTTCTGAAGGTGAGGTGGTGTTGATTTTTCTGTACGATAAAAAAAATCAAAATTACTATTGTTTTTCTGCTGTATGACCAGCAGTGTCTGCCCAGCAGTAGGCTGTGCCAGACTCTATATGTAGGTTCCTGTGTTGTGAAGGTAGACGCCCCAAGTGGCCAGGGTTTATTTTAGGATTTGTTTGGTTTATGCTGTTTGGATACTTGCACTTGTTTCCAGCAATATGGAAGAATAAACCATAACCTTTGTTTTCAACCATCCTCGGCTGCCTCTCTGTATAGTTGAGTGTGTAGTGAACCCACCCAGGGGGTCACACACACCCGCTACCGAGCTAACCCCTTACAATGTATATAGCCATGACAGGTTCTCTTTATACATGTATAGAGGCATGACGGGTCCCCTTTAGTTTTCATGATATAAAATAAGGAATGTTGGGGCCTTTTGGTTGGCATGATTTTTTTTTTGGGGGGGGGGGGGGGCAGCATTTCATTCTTGGTCCCAGGCAGCACAATGTCTTGGGCCAGCACTGGGTAAAGGTACACTATATACACATTGTTATGGTGGGATTGTTCCGTTTAGTGAAAGTTTCATATCAGCACTGCACCACAGCTGTGTCAAGGGGAGCGAGACCAAATCATTGGGGGGTTGTTAAAGCAGAGTACAGGCCCAATCAATTACCAGCATCTCCTTCGGGGGTAAGTGCTACATGTGCATTACACCCTTCTAAACCATGAGTTCTGTGCATTACACACTCCCCACCCTGCGTTCTCTTCATTACACACTCCACACCCCTGCACTCTGTACTTTACACACCAACATTTTGTCGTGGCGTGCAACACAGGTTGTCCCTTGCCTCAAGTGTCCCTCATTGAGAAGTTAAAATGTTGGGAGGTATAAGCATAGCATGCTTGTTATACTCACGGTGGAACCTAAGGGGTTAATCCTTTGCATTGTGTAAAAAGCTGTTTTATCCTGTATGCACAGATCCTCCCACTTCTGCACTGTCTATCTGGCGAAGGACAGCTAACAGGGACAGAGTAACCGACCTGCACATGATTAGTTGTCTCTTTTATGCTGGAGAGAACAGTTACTCAGAGATAGCCAGGTCACATGATATTGACATCACACATGTGGGCGTGAATACAGGCTGCAGTGGAAATCTCCTTCTTCCTGATCTCTCAGCACTGGAGAAACTGTGCAGTTTATCATGGTATACAGATCATACAAAAAGGTATATAGTTGCAGTATTTTAATGTAAAAAGAAGATTTATAAGTTCTGTGCACTGGGGAGGGGGTGAATGAACTATTTTCATATTATTGGGTTTAGTAACACTTTAGGAACTAATAGGGAATAATTAGACAATCCTCTAGCTGCATAAGTGGCTTCAGATATTGCTGGTAGCATCATAGATGTAACTAATGCCAAGTCTATTCTAGATAAGTTCCCATGGGTGCTATAGAAACACAAAAAATACACTCTCATTAGATTTTAACATTCTCCAGACATCCATAGGGCCAATCTCCTGAATATAGCCAGCAAAGGGAGTACATACAGAATTTACTGTAGCTGTAGCCAAGCCATATCTATGTATCTAAGGAGGGGTCAAGATAATTATTGAAGTCTCCTATTATTAACCAAAGAACATTAGTTTTATCAGATGTAAAATTCAAAAAGTACCTCCGAGGAATATGGGGGTGGTATATAGACAGATATATCTATCTATGTATAGATATAAATATTACCTAGTACAAGGGGCGTACCTAGAGTATTTGGCACCCGGGCCGATCCTTTATCTGGCACATCCCCCCAGGCATGCAGGCAGAACACCACAAGCAGGGCCACCATCAGGAATTATGGGGCCCCTTACACAGCTTCAGGCACGGGCCCCCTGGAGAACCGGGGGGGGGGGTGCTGCCATCTGAAATTGAAAAGTGGGGGGGGTGCTGCCATCTGATATTAAGAAGCGGGGGGGGGGCCTTTACAAAAAAAGAAGAAATAAAGAAAAATAAATATAAAAAAAAGGAGTAGCCATCCGCGGCCCTGGGGACCTCTGGGCCCTTTAATAAAAAGAAAAAAAGAGAGAAAAAGGACCTCTGGCCCTTTTAAAAATATATTAAAAGAAAAAAAATTGGCACTTTAATAAAAAATAAAAGAAAAATATATTAAAAATATATATACTTTAATAAAAAAAAGAGGGGGTTGCCATATGGGGCCCTGGGGACCTCGGGGCCCCTTACAGGTGTAATGCCTGTACCCCCCCTGATGGCGGCCCTGCCGTCAAGTGACTTTATGGTAGTATACTGACAGGTTAGGTGATATAGTGCCAGGTTAGGGTACTAAATGGTGCCAGGTCAGGGTGGTATATAGTGCCAGGTTAGGGTGGTACATAGTGCCAGGTCAGAGTGGTACATAGTGCCAGGTCAGGGTGGTACATAGTGCCAGGTCAGGGTGCTATATGGTGTCAGGTTAGGGTGGTATATAGTGTTAGGTTAGGGTGGTATATAGTGCCAGGTCAGGGTGCTAACTGGTGTCTGGTTAGGGTGGTATATAGTGTTAGGTTAGGGTAGTATATAGTGCCAGGTCAGACTGATATATAGAGACAGGTCAGGGTGGTATATAGAGACAGGTTAGGGTGGTACATAGTGCTAGGTCAGGGTGGTACATAGTGCCAGATCAAGGTGGTACATAGTGCCAGGTCAGGGTGGTATATAAAGACAGGTTAGGGTGGTATATAGTGCCAGGTCAGGGTGCTATATGGTGTCAGGTTAGGGTGATATATAGTGTTAGGTTAGGGTGGTATATAGTGCCAGGTCAGGGTGGTATATAGCAGGGGTCTTCAAACTATGGCCCTCCAGTTGTTCAGGAACTACAATTCCCATCATGGCTAGTCATGTTTGTGAATGTCAGAATTTTACAATGCCTCACGGGATGTGTAGTTCCACAACAGCTGGAGGGCCGTAGTTTGAAGACCCTTGGTATATAGTATCAGGTTAGGATAATTTACTGTATAGAGCCAGGTCAGAGTGGTATATAGTGCCAGGTCAGGGTGGTATATAGTGCCAGCAATGCCTTAGGGTGATATATAGTGCCAGGTTAGGGTGGTATATAGAGACAGATTAGGTCTGCATGTAGTGACAGTGTGCATTGCTCAGTTAGTCACAGCACATCAGAAGATTCCCGGGCTGCTGTGGTGTGTGGTCTTTCCTCCTCTTTCTTCTTTAGCTGCAGGAGCCTCAAGGGAGGAGTCTGTAGGAGGCATGGAGGAGGCAGCCACACCCCAACCCCACCCACCACCTCGAGCTGCCTCCGGAGATAGTGAACATCCCAAAGGAACAGCCTAACTTGATGAGAGGACAGGGGGGAGTTACAGACAGACTCCCCCACACCTCTGGTCTCTCTGTTAATCCTATCAACTTTTTACAAAGCTGTAATAACATGAAAAGTGCAGGGGCCCCAGATCCACCTTGGGTCCCTGGGCAGTGCCTGACACCCCCCAATGTGTGTCACCCAAGACAGTCCACTCCCCCTTGGTGCACCACTGGCTAGCACATATGATTTTCTATACATTGTACAAAATAACAAAATTAAGTGTCCGTTTGTTCCTGCCTGCAGGAGAAATCTATTTCAGTTGCTATCAATATAGATTTACCTCTAGAATATGTAGTATACGTAGAATGATATTGCCTACTATATTGTGAACGCTTTAAAAAATTACATTTATGTGAGTAAAAATGACTGAGTCTCCTGTAGGCATAGAATAGAGGGAGAATATTGTTTCAATGTAGTAATAATTGCTTGTCTCTTTACTGGGTCACTAAGCCCCCTAATATTCCAAGATACCAATACTTGCATTAAAGTTGACATATTACCACAGTATAACATTTTTGAATCATAGCCCTGTGGTGAATAATTTTTATTTTATTTCGTGCAAATCCCATATAGACCCCTAAAAGGCTGCTACCCCCTTCAATAGTCAAGTGGCCTTATATATAAAAATATCATGGTGTACACATAATACAGTGGTTCTCAACCGGGGGGTCGGGACCCCCTTGGGATCAAATGACGATTTGCCAGGGGTCACCAAATTCTGGGCTATTCCTGAAGCCTGCAGCACTCTCAGCCTTTTCACAGCCATCCAGCAGGGCTGTCCCTGGTGCCTGTGGCCGCCCAGCTGGACTGCTCCTGGAGCCCCTGCCCGCCCATTCAGTTCACGGCATGACTGTGGGCAGAGACAAGAGGTCAGCTGACTGGTGAGAAATGTGAAGTGGGAAGGGCTGGAGGAGACCCTATCTCCTGATTTTGGCATAGGTGTCACTGCTACGAGACACCACAGAGCTGGAGACACATTGAGTAACACTACCTGAGATTAGAGTTGCCATTTAAAGTCCCCACTACAGTTCTCAGATCAACAGATAATCTTGATCAAGAGCATCTAAGCTGGTCGATCAGCACTCCCCACCAGCACCCCCCCCCCCACGGAGTATAAAGTAGAGAATACATGGAAGGTAGATGAAAAGAGGGGGAGGAACAAAGAAAAAAGGGAGAGAAAGAATAAGAGAAAGAACAGGTGTCATGGACTTACCTCCTTCCTGCCTCCTATTACTGACATGTGCTGGCAGCCATCTTGCTTCCTGAGCTTCTTGTAACTTCCTACTCCCTGCGGCTCCTCCTTCCCATTGGAACAATGGCTGTTGCAGTACTCCCTTGCTTGGTCCTTGTCTTACTGCCTCCTGTGATCGTTCTGCTGTTTGGATCACCGACCCGGCTCCTACGGACATTCCTTCTGGTTCCTGATCCCCGGCTTCCTCTCACCACCCTTTGGCTACTGACTCTGGCTTGGCTGACTTCCATCCCTGGCTATCGACCCTGGCTTCAGCTGAGGACCCTTCTGGCTGTTGATCATTTGTTTGGACTTTACCTTGCTGTTTGGTTTTTTAATAAAGACCTTCTTCTTCATTTACATCTGTGTACGTCTGATTCATGCTTCCTGACAACAGGAAAGCTGACTAGAGAGAGGGGTGGGGGGCAAGAAATTAAGATAGAGAGATAAAAGTGAAAGAAAGGAGAACATAGAGAGAATGGTACATCCTAAAATGTACCATAAGGGGTTTTAATACTGTATGAGTGTAAGGGACTTGGGGATCCCTAAATGTCCGTGGGCTAGGGGCACAAATTACTTGTCTAGCCTTAGGTGCTGAAAACCTACGCTACAAAAATTCTACTGTTAGGGGTCCCCACAACTTGGGAAATTTTATTAGGGGTCACGGCCCTAGAAAGGTTGAGAACCACTGACATAATACATTTTTCCCGGGTGACGCATGCGCGGCGCGATTAGAGAAGGTTGCTTGCTGTAAGAGCTCCGGCAGACGGCGAGACTGAAACGACACCCACAGGGCCCTATCGCCACTGTTTCTCACCCATTTTCTCCCGCACCCTTGTGGGACTACAAGGTGCATGTCGTCCGGCAAAAAGAATAAGAGAAAAAACAAGTCTTAAGGGTCCCTTACATCCTACCTACTGCGGACCTTGGAACAGGCCAGGATGACCAAACTGATGCCACGGCTCCTTCTCCTGCAGCCTCTCCTTCAGCCTCAAGCCATCACGCAGAGAACCGTGATTACCCTCTCCAGCTCACTAAGGCTGACTTGGATGCAAGTTTGTCAGTTATGTATGACAAGCTGGCAGACAAATTCCAATCTGAGTTGCTCAAGACAGAGAACACGCTGACACAGGAAATTGATGAGCTGTCTCTAGCACACACAGATCTCCGCATGGATTTTGAGTCCCTGGCAGAGAGCTATTTATTCCTGCAGTCCCAAATCGAGGACCTCGACAATCAAAATCGCAGAAACAATCTGATACTAAGAGGTACCCCTGAGTCTGTCACAGACCTTGCCTCTGCCACTGTCAAGCTGTTTCACTCCCTTCTCCCAGATGCCCCTTCCAAGGCATTCACCTGTGATAGGCTGCACAGAGCCTTGCGCCTCCAGCAGACAACCCCCCCAGGGACGTGATACTCTGCATGAAGGATTTCCTGATTAAGGAAGAAATCCTTAGAGCATCAAGAAATACTAACCATATTGAGCTGGATGGTGGTAAAATTCTAATCTACCCTGACCTCTCCCAGTCCACCCTAGACTGCAGATGCAGAATGAATGATGCCACCTTGGTGATGTAGGCCGCCCATATAAGATACCACTGGGGATTCCCATTCAAACTCACAGTGCCACACAATGGCACCACCTACACGGTCTACAATCTTGCAGATGGTAAAGATCCCAATAACCATTCTACACCTCGCGCAAACTTTAACCCTATCTGGGCAACGCCATCCCTTCACCGGGATCGCAGAAGATGTCGCCAACCTTTCTGGGACCTCCCAGCCTGACGGACATGGTATTTGACCACACCACTTATGCGCCTCTTAGATGCAAACAACTTATGGTTCCCTCTTATTGACTCAACTACTTGAGCTTAATTGTTTGGCCACTTAGCACAGATGTAACTGCCCACTGCACCTTGCGGAGAATTTGGCCCCTTGCTGACTGCACCAAAGGTTTACTCTTTCAGTGGACAGTCTCTTAGGTAACCACCATACAGGGAACTGTTACGGTACAATAGTGATGAGCGGAATACGCCATATTCGATTTTGCGATATTTCGCGAATATTTCAAAGAATATTCGCGAATATTCATTAATATCGAATATTCGTGATATTTTATAAAAAAAATAACAAATTGCGAAATTTCGCCAATGCGAAATTTCGCTATTTTTTTTTGTGTGACTTTTAATATCGAATATTCGTGATATTTTATAAAAAAAAAAAAAAATTGCGAAATTTCGCTATTTTTTTTTTGGATAAAATATCACAAATATTCGATATTTCGCTAGTGCGAATGCGAAAATGATTGCGAATTTGATTGCGAAAATTGGAAAAATATGAATATTCGAAATAGCGAATATTCGCCGCGATATTCGAGTTATTTGCGAATACTCGAATATGCAATATTCGTAGCGAATATTCGCAATGCGAATATTCGTGAGCAACACTACGGTACAACTACCCGTCATTACCGATCGGGCGATATTGCCCCCTGGTGATAAAGATTCACATGGACTTTCGCTATCGAGCAGTAGGACTCCTTGCCTCTCCAGGTATTCCCCCTGCTTGCTCCCTGACCTCATCCGGGTTGGTGTTCAGCGTAGCATGTGTTATATTGCTGCTCGGTATGCCAATGCAGACCATCAGACGCTTTAGTCCAAAGTACACTATGTTTTGGACAGTTTGGTGGTTCTCCCCTGACCCCTCATTTCTTTGTAGTTTAATTTTTTTTTGGTTTCATTGGTTTTCGTTATTTGGTTGCTCCTTCCTCAAAGGCCTTTTCTAAGTCGCTAGTTGGCTCCCTCAATGCTTTGCAACTGATTGACGCTTGGAGGGCACATAATGTGGGCGCCAGATCATATACCTTTCACTCAGACCCCCCTGACAGTGATGCCCACCTCGACTATATATTTTGCACCCCAGTTGTCCTCGCCAATTCGACTGCTGCTGAGATAATACATTTTCCCCCAATAATTAGAATACAATTCTGACAACCATTTAACAAAAAAAGGGATCTCCAAAAAACTAACTTATACCTAAATATTTTCCTACAAATACACAAAACAAAACATTGCAGCCAAACATTTCACACCAGAACAAAGTATAGAGAGTCCATACAATACCTTTTAGAGTGTCTTAACCACATGCTTAATAATTATGACAACTTGGGGACCATCATCTAAATCACTGTCTGCTTGAACAAAGTAGGAATCATACAGTCATGTTCACACAAATCTTCTTGGGAAGAATCTGACAAGGGTTAATTTGCCTGAGAAGGTTCTGAGACTGCTCATTAGCACAATATATGGCCCGTTCACAGAGTGAGTGGAAGCAACTCTTTTAGAATGTATTGACTACATATTAAATGAATATTAAAACCTGTTAGGTGTCAAAATCTTTATCCCTGGCTCATTGAACTAGCAGGGCTTATACAGTCATGCTTATCCTTTTTGGAAGAGTCTGAAGAAGATTGTTTCCCTGGAAGGCTAGGAGACTGTTCACTGGTAGAATAGATAAACCTTTCACAGGGTGAGTGGAAACACTAATTTAGAGTGTATTAACCCCATGTGACAATCTGTTAGGTGTTATTTCAATGGTTGCTTGAACAAAGCAGTATTCAATTAGTCATGTCCATCTGCATCGCCATCTATGGAAACTCTGAAGGGGGCAGTTTCGTCGTCTGGTATGGCTAGGTGGCTTCTCATTGCCAGAGCAGATAACGCTTTCAAAGGGTGAGCAGAAGCCACTCTTTTAGAGTGGATTGACAACATGCTTATTGAATGTGACATCCTGTTAGGTGCCATCATCTCTATCCCTGGCTGCTTTAAACAGCAGGATACATATAGTCATGCTCATCCGCATCTTCCTCTTTATAGAGTCTGAAGAGAACTGTTTTGCCTGGGAAGGTTATGAAACTACTCATTGGCAGAACATATAACCCCTTCACAGGGTAAGTGGAAATAACTTCTTTTGAGTGTATTGGCCACTTGTTTATTGAATGTGACAACCTGTTAGGTGTGATCATTCTCATCTCTGGTTGTATGAACAAAGCAAGATTCATAGCGCTTTACAATATAAAGGGGGACAGAACAGTTACAATACAATACAATACAAGAGGGTTAAGTGGGCTCTGATTATTAGGCCGCGTACACACGAGGGGATATGTCCGCTGAAAACGGTCCGATGGACCGTTTCAGCAGACATCTCCGCTCGTGTGTATGGGCTAGCGGACAGATTTGTCCACCCGACAGATTTCAAAGCAAGCTTTGAAATCTATCCGGTGGGAATCTGTCCGCCCGACATGTCTGCTGGTTAGTACACTTACCAGCAGACATGTCGGCTCCCACCGCCGCCGCGCCGCTGCCGAATGGATTCGGCGCATGCGCGGAAGTGTTTTACTTCCTGGTGCGGTGACGTAGCGGTGACGCGGCGGCGTCAACGTCACCGCCGCATCATCGCCACGTCACCGCGCCGTCCGGCGGCGGGGAATTTGATCCGATGGTGTGTACACGCCATCGGATCAAACTCCCGATCGGACATATCCGATGGAAATGGTCCGCGGACCGTTTTCATCGGATATATCCGATCGTGTGTATGGGGCCTAAGAGCTTATAATAATAAGGAGTGCTGTGATAGTTGGGAGGAGAACCAGGATAGGGCAGAATTCTTGAAGGCCAAGGCAGTGAAGTTTATCGAGGAGTGGGTGGTCAATAGTATGAAAGGCTGCAGAGAGGGCTAGTGGTAATAGTATGGAGTAGTGGCCATTTGTTTTAGAAGTTAGTAAATCATGAATTTAAGTAGGGCAGTTCCTGTAAAGTGACTCATCCCTGGTCAGTTGCCATCCCCAGCTTTGACTGAAGGCATCTACTCCGCTGTTGCCATCCGTGGGATCTAGCGAGAAGAACGTTGGAGATTCGCAAAGCAAGATACGCCGAAAAACATGGGTTCAGTCGCCGACGTAACTTGCCTACGCCGGCGTATCGTGGGCGCATAGTTATGCTGGACGCATTCGACGTTCCCATTAAAAATCTGCAAATGAGTAAGATACGCCGATTCACGAATGTAGATGTGCCTGGTGCATTAATATACGCGATTTACGTAAGGCTTACGTCCGGTATAAAGTTACCCCTGCTATATGAAGTGCAGCTAATGCAAAGGTATGGGCCAGGGAACGGCATCGTCAAATTTTACGTTGTTTACGCCGTTTACGTAGTACGTGAATAGGGCTGGGCGTAGATTACGTTCACGCGTCGTAGGCATTGTGCGCCAATGTCACTTAGGGAGTTTTTTCGACGTGATTCTGAGCATGCGCGCGCATGCCCAGTTCGAGCGCCCATTCATTAGCATGGGGTTACGCTTAATTTAAATACATGACGCCCACCTCCTTCCTACTTTTAGGCGGGCTTACGCCATCCCATTTATGCTACGCCACCGTAACTTAGGGAGCAAGTGCTTTGTGAATACAGCACTTGTTTTGTAAGCAAACAGATCTACTTCAGGCACCCCCCCAAGTTTGAGTGATTTGTGCAAAGGTCATTTGGTTTAGTGACCACTCCGTCTGCTGTATGGTCTTGTGGCTCAAGGAGTCTGCTAGAGTGTTGTCTGATCCTTTTAGGTGAATGGCTGATATGACTTGGCTGGTTTGACTCTGCGTATAGCAGGATTGTTTCCGTCAGCCTCATCAAGTTTCTGGACTTTGTCCCTCCTTGTTTGTTTAGGTATGCCAGAGCCGTGGCGTTGTCCGATAGCACTTTTACATCTCTCCCCTGTATTGCCGGTTTGAACGCTTTCAGTGCTTCCTCCACAGCTTTTAGTTCTCTCATGTTTGAGGAGGCTTGGGCAAATCTGGAACTCCATTTCCCCTGTGTGTATAGGCCCTCCATGTGTGCCCTCAGCCTAGAGCGCTGACATCGGTGGTGATCCTGACTGGGTTGGATTGGTCCCATTTCCGTCCTTTGATGTATCGAAGTGGATTGAGCCACCACTGGAGTGTTTGTTTGCCTGTGGTCGGAACCGGAATGAACCTGACCAGGGATGAGTGGTTGACATCTCATTGGGATAGAACGTGATTCTGTAGGGCAGGGCTCAAAATTTCAAGTCCTGAGCTACTAGCCAGGCCTCAAGAGTTACTCGCCACCAGTTTCCCCACCTAATTCATACACTGCCCTGCGCCTAATTGCACCTGTAAACACGCCCTCGTAGATTATCTCATGGAATGACAATGTTTTATGCAGAATCAAGTTACAAAATTAAATATTACCAACAACAACTTTAACAAAATGGGACAGGGCACTGGGGGCAGACCAGAGGGACAGGGCACTGGGGGCAGACCAGAGGGACAGGGCACTGGGGTCAGAACAGAGGCACAGGGCACTAGATCTGGGTCTCTTCCCCATTTTCTTGCTGTCTCCTCTGCAACTCCCATCCATCTTCTCTCTCTCTCTTCCATTCATCTCATCATCAAGAGCCTGTGTGTGTGGCTCCATGCTTGCATGTCCCCACTTCCCCCTTTTATTCAGACTGGCAGAGAGGAGAGGAGCTGCAGCACAGCGGAAGGGAGTACAATCCAGCGCTGAGATCCCTACAACTGCACAGCCATTGACACCATAGCACAGCGCACACTGACACCGCACAGCACACATTGAGACCAGTCTGCTCGCAGTGCTCAGGCTGAACTGTTGGACACTTACATAGAGCACAAGGAGAAGAAAACTGCACAAACTGGAAGGCTGCCGCTCTCATGTCAGGGCAACTTTCAGTGAGCGTTGCACCGGAGTGGTCATTTTCACAATCCTCCACCTCACTCATTACTTTCTGCTTTCCAACTACATTGGTCTGGGCATGGGGGGAGGGGGCAGGCTCAGAGAGGTCATACTGTTAGGTCCCATGGCTTAATGAGAATTGTAAGGAGAGCACCTGTGTACTGCTCTGCCTGTGTGCTGCTCACCAGACTACTTTTCCCGAGCATGCACCTTTCCTCTTCGGCCACCAATCTCATCGGGACTCTAAGTGAAGGCACAGACAGATTGCAGGGAGATTGGTCATGCAGCCCTGTAATCACTCGCCCCCAGCCTAAATCCACTCGCCAAATGCTAGTAGGCGAGTGGAAATTTTGAGGGCTGCTGTAGGGGTTTCATATAAATCTGTTCCCATGTTATGGCTGGGATAGAAGATGTCATCAGACCTAGCACTGTCATTCGCTGTCTGACTGTGATGGCATTGGTCTCTCTTAGGGAGGTTACCGCTTGTGTGATTTTTTTCATTCTTTTCTTTCGTTTTGGTAAGCCTGGAGTGCAGTATCTAGCCCAAATATACCACTCTTTGGCTTGAGGTCATCTGTGATTTCTCTGCATTCACTATCCACCCCAGGTTCTGCAGATGGGACATGCTTGTGCGCAGGTTGTTCTCTAAGGTTTCTACTGAATCTGCAAAGAATAGTAGATCATCCAGGTATGATATTATGCCAATGCCTTGTTGTCTCAGACCCTTTAGCACTTCTGCCATTATCTTTGAGAAGGAAATGCCGAAAGGGAGAGCTGTATATTGTAGGTGAAGAGTGGTTGCTGGCCCTTGTACTGCGAGCCCCAGGAATTTTTGTTTACTGTTTTTTTATGGGTACAGGTAAGTCTATGGTTGCCATGAATGTCTCCTGTGGTAGGATGTTTCTGATCGAGTAAATAGACTCCATTCTGATTTTTTTTTGTATTTTATTCCTCTGTTGAGTAAATTGAGGTTTAATATGAGCCTCAGTTTGCCTGACAGTTTTTTCTTTGCAAAGATATGTGAATAGAACCCCCTTTGTTCCTCTGCTTGAGGTACTGGGCAGATCACCTTCTGATATAGTAGATTTAGCAGGGATTCCAAAAAGGCTTTCACTCGATCTTCATCTCTTGGTAGTATGGTTACCAGGTACTTGGTTGGGGGGGGGGTGTGGTAAAGTCTATTGCTTAGCCCTCTGTTACGGTGCATATGATACATTTGTTTCTCCTTGCTTTCATCCATTGGTTGAATAAAGGTGTGAGTCTGCCCCCTACCTGATGACAGTCATTGTTTTTTGAGTTAGGCGGCTTGAAAATGAAATCACTCTTGCCTTTTTTGTTTTGCTGTTCCCAACGCTTCTTTGTTCCCGGCTTATTAAACTTCTTGAATCGCTGAAAGGGCATTTTCCCCTTGTTTTTTTTTTTGGTTTGGAGAAAGCCCTTGTTCTTTGCTGTCCAGCATGGTTTTTAGTTTGGGCCAAATTAAGTCTCCGTGCATGAAATTCTCCACAGCCTGTTTTTTTGAAGAGATGTCACCTCCCCAAGATTTCAGCCACAGGGCTCGTCGGGCTGAGTTGAGAAGCGCCATGGCTCTTGAAGATATTCTGCCAGTCTCAGCCGAGGCGCCTGCTAAAAAAGCTGCTGCTCTTGTCAGCATGGGGATGATTCTAATTAACTCTTCTCTAGGTGTGTCGCTTTCTAGTAGTTCTTAAAGCTGAGTTAACCAGATTAGCAAGGTGCGGGCTGTGCAGGTGGAAGCTATTGCCAGATTCAGATTCACAGCCCCTGCTTCCCAGACTCTTTTTAAAAGCGCCTCCATTTTCTTGTATATGGGATCATTTATGGTACACGCGTCGTCGAAGGCCAAGTCAGATTTATTTGTGACTTTCGCTAGAGAGGCATCGACTTTGGGGCATTTAGCGCAAGTTTTGGTGTCTGTTTCTGCAAACGGGTATCTGCGTTTGACTGACGCCGGTATGAAGAGTTTTCTCTCTGGGTCTTCCCGCTCTTTTTTGTCTTTAAGAGTTTGGTGTATGGGAATTAAATGTTCTAGGTTTTCTGGGTTGTAGCCCTTTGTACATCTTGTCATGTAGTGTTAGCTCTGTGTTGTTTTGCTCATTAATACCTAGTGTGTCTGCTATAGCTTTAAGAAGACTATCCGTGTCTTCTTAGGGAAATAAGTTGCCCCCTAGAGCCAGATCTTGCTCTTCAGAGTCCTCTGATTCAGATTAGTCAGACTCTTCCAAATCCTCCTCCTTATCTCTTTCTTAAAGGAGTTGAGCAGTTCATGCAGATAACCTTGCAATTCTTTAGCCACCATTTTGTCTATGCATTTTTGGCATAGAGATTTTTTCTATTCAGGCGAAAACCGGTGGTTGCATGAAGCACACATTTTTGTTGTGAAGCGCTACCCCATTTAGGAGCCACTGAGTATAAGTGGAATCGGCTTATTGTGTTACCTGCAGGTGTCTAGGGGTGATACTTGTGAGTTGAGGAGAAGAGAGCGAATGTCCAGTCTTTAGTTGGGTCTTCTTCAATGCTTTATTCCAAGGCCCAACATGGCCTTCATCAACATAGTATAGGATAGGAACAGGTTGATGAGGAGAGAGAGAGAGAGCTTGAGTATCAGGCCTTGGATATTGAAAGGTGAGAGAGCAATCTTACTCTTAGTAGCAATGAACTCTGTTCATCGCCACTCCAATTCTAATGGGTAAAATGCCCCCGGATAGGTCTTTGCCACAGGCCTGGCAGCCGGAACGTCACTTGCAAATGCTGAGAGGACCAGGCCTCTGCCGCAGGCCTCGCTCGGGCCTCTGCCACAGGCTTAGTACTTGAATGAGCATGAAATTGAAGTAAGCAAGTCCTCCCAATAAATGTAGTTAGAGTCACTGGATGGTTCGTTCAAGCCCTATTAGATCACCTGCCTCCGGGTTCTCCTCAAGCCCCCACCACACAGCTTCCAGATTGGGATCCTTTTAGGAAAGGTTTGGGACCCAGCAGCTTCTGGGGTCCCTCTCCGTGTTAGAGTGAAGCTCTGCATGGTGCGCAACTTCGGCCAAGTAGGCCGCGGCTGCGGGGTCCATGGATGCGAATGTGGATTCTGCACCTGGAACTCGGACCTCGCAGGAAACAAGAACTCCCCTCAGGCCAAGGGGGCTGCCCCAGATATAGCCTCCCTCAGCATGCCCTGGTGAGGGAACCAACCCCTCTGATTGGCTGCTGAGGAAAACGAGTCTGCCAGAACCCCTCTAGCACCAACTGCCGCCCAGGGGTGGACACACACCCCTGGAGTGCAGCCCAGCCCACAGGGTAGATCTAGAAATGGCAGCAGCCCAAATTTGACAAATTGCAAATGGGAGCCATGTAACTCTCCCATTCCATACTAACTTTAGCATAACGCCCCACAAAAAGCAAGGGGGGGCTACATGTCCCCCCCACTTGAATGGACACTGTCCCCAGTGTCCCAAAGCATTCGAATTCGAAGGTATAGAAAAAGGAGGAAAATACTTATAAACTTTTGTATTACAGCAATATATCTATACATGATACACAAACATACACAGCCCTGCTATCTAACTACCCATTCTCTGCAGTGTTGACAACAGGTGGGTCCAAAAAAAAAAAAACTGTTTAGAGAAAAAAAAAATTGAAGAGCATACACTGTACAATATATATACATATGTATTTAAGGCATCAATACTATCTTTCCGGGATTGTAGGATAAGGATCTCGCGCCAAATATATTAAGTGAATAATTAATAATAAGAAAAAACATATATAGTGCTAATATATAGGTAGTAGTGAAGCTGCACCCCAAAATTCAGAATATGAATGGATATATGGAAACAGCAGTTAAATTAAACAAGACAATTTAACATAACTTGTGCAATACCAGCATTTACATCAAAGGAGATGCCTAGTATAGTGCAATGGTGCAAAAATGGTAAAGTTAACAATACTATGTTAAATAAAAGAAACAAGAAAGAATAATAAATGTCCATAAATTGAAAAATAAGTTCAAAAAATTGTCTTGTTTAATTTAATTTAAAATAAGTTAAAAAAATTGTCTTGTTTAATTTAACTGGTTATTAGTGCCCCCTGCTGTTTCCATATTTTTCCGGGATATATATACAACCTCCAAGGTTGGGATTCAGGCTGTACGCTTAAGCCTGAATGCAAAGCCTCCATCCTCCCCAAAGAGTCCTGAAATACAAGTGCTGAAAAGAAACACTCTATGCAAGAAATATTTGAGCACAGCTCCTGATACTGTTATCTGGCAAAGCAACGATGCAGAGCACTGCCCCTAGCGGTTAGTGTGCTGCTACTGCAGCAGTCCAAAAAAAAAAACCTGAGATGAAGAAATAGCAGTGAGGAAAAAAAAAAAGTTCTTTCCCTTGCGGAGTCTTCCGATATTGAAAGAAAAGTTGGCAAAGTCCCACTCACTCTAACTGACTAAACCCAAACTCCTCCCATGAGTCCTTCACACACATGTCCGTGTGGATCTGGAAGAGTAAGGGGGAAAGGGGGAACTTGGAAAAACGAGTGGGCATACTTGTCCGTAACATCCCTTAGAGTGGGTGTGCAGGTCAATCAGTAAAATCTCCAGCCTTATTCGTAAAACTGAGGGTCTGGTAGCATGACAGTGTCCCCTTGGGCCATGGTCGATGAGACCCAAAAGGTCTGATCCTCTTTCCCGGGGCGTCTCAACACAACACGATTTTGGTAGATGTGTCGGCCCCAGCTCCAATCACGATGGCATTTCTCAAATTTGTCCTTCCAATGGGGCAGCCTTGAGTCAACCCCCACAAAAATACGAGGCGCCTTTAAATTTGACCAAATAGCATCTTGACACCAGGCTTCCCGCTCTTGGTCGATCTGATAAAGGAGAGGGGGTGGCACATATGGGTATTCATACCCATATTTGGTGTCAACCCGCTGGGCCACCACCCGCTGTAAACGGGCCAATTTAAGCAGGTTCCGTGGATCACCTCGTCCCAACAGCACTGAAGCATCTGGCGCCCTCTTCAACACAGGAACGACAAAGGGCACAGGAGTGATGGGGTACTAAGACTTACGTCGGTCGGATCAAGCCCACATTCAGGCGTATCTTGCTTTCTGAATACGGAACACAGATATGACGGCGCATCCTAAAACGTATGCAGTGTATCAATAGATACGCTGGCATAAGTTGTTTCTGAATCCGGGCCCTAGTCTTTAGTTTATGAGTTGCAGGTTTATCCACTGTTTGGGAGGTTCAGCAAATGTCTGAGTAAACCTTCAGCTGCAGAGGGAATCAAAATATGTAATAGCTGTATTACTACCACTGCTAAATGTGAAAGGGCTCCTGGCTGTAAAATGCTGTGGCCTCCCCCACCCCCCATAAGGACAAGGCCTCTTGCCTACAACCCTGGCCTGGTGATTGTGGGAATCTGCAGACAGGGGAATCTGGCCGTCTTTCATGAAAAAAATTCCCACAATGTAATTCCAATCATTCACATCCTATAGTGATGCAAATCCACGTCAATCATGATGAACAATGACTGCTGACTCGACAAAAAAAAAAAAGATGATGAACACTGCCATGTCCGATTTAATCAATTCCCTCACACGTCATTACATCTCTGGGTTCCCACCACTACAGTAAACGGAAGGGCTGCTCTCTTTGGTAATACCATTGAAAAAATATGGACATAATGGGCATTGTTCATCATGATTGACATGGATCAGCATCGCTGGATGACTATCACCAATACATAGCTAGGTTAAAAAAAGCCATTAAAAAAAAAAAAAATCAACAAATAGAAAACCTCCATATAAACCTTCCTATACAAACAGTTGATAGAGAGAAAGGCAAAAAAAACTATGAAGCATTGTCCAATTTGGGGGGGAAATTATATTGTGCAGATGTTCTTTAACACTTTTGGTTAAATGTTCTTGAGACTTTTTTTTCTCTTAGTATCAAATGATACATTCACTCTGCAAAAGGCAATTGAATCTGACATTTTAAATGCATTACAAATGTAATGGATATTAATCATGACTATAGTGTGGAATGCTATGATAACTTTTATACATAGACTCCCAATTGTGTATAGCTCTGTGTAAAAGCAATGTACATAGCACTGTTTAGGATTACTTAGTATAGCATTAACTATCTTCCTGCAAACATTAGAACCTGAGCCTCATCCCTAATTTTAGACTCAAACTATTCAGCAAATAATCCACACAATAATAAGAAGGCCAAAGCTTAAATATTAAGATTCTTTAACACATGAAGGCCCTGTTCAAACGAGTGCGATTTCAGATGGGACTTGAGTCGCACAGAATTGCATGAGGATGTATATCACATTGTTTTCAAAGGTGCCTGTTCACATTAATGCAACTCAACATAGCGCAATCTTGGACAAGGTTCCTGCACTACTATGGTGCTATTCCATGGCAATTTTGGTCTCATAGAATATACAAACCACATCCAACTAACACCCAAGTTGCACTACTTATTTGCACTGAAAGTCAGACCAAAATCTAATTGTAGCAGTGGAAACACTAGCCTAAAACGGATTTTGGATCATCTAAAACAGGGGTCTCAAACTCAAATTATCTGGGGGCCACTGGAGGTATAAGCTGGGTGAGGCTGGGACCAAGTATTGGACCAAAATGTCACAGATTGCGCCCCTGCCGCCCCTAATGTTCACTCTCCAGGACAGTCCCTATGACCCTGGCTGCAGTCACATACACACACTCACTCTTCTCCATTCTTCTTTCGGCACTGCCAGCCAATCACATAGATTAGCGCTCAGTCTATTAGGGCAGTGAGCCAATATTCGCTCAGCCCTGATAGGCTGAGCTCTTGTTCCACCCACATAAATTTCCTATCAGGGCTGAGCGAATATGGTTTCACATACATATAATGCCCCCATCATGTGCCCCTCACATATAATGCCCCATCATGCGCCCCTCACCATCCACCAATAACACCCCCCACCAGCAGTAGCACCGACATCATCCACCAGCAACACTCCCATTCCCCCTACCCCCCTGTGGTAATAGCATGAGCTGACAGATGTTGGGGGGTGCTACTGCTGAAGGGGGGTTTGGATGATTGAGATCCACCAGCAACACCCCCCCCATCCACCTTACCCCCCTGTGGTAATAGAATGAGCTGTCGGATGATGGGGGTACTACTGCTGGGGTAGGGGGGGTGTTGTTGGATGATTGGGATGCTATTGCCAGGGCAGTAGCACCCCCACCATCCACCAGAAACACCCCCAATCGCCCTACCCCCCTGTGGTAATAGCATGAGCTGACGGAGGATGGGGGTGCTACTGCTGGGGGGGGGGGGGTGTTGGATGATTGGGATGCTACTGCAAGGGCAGTAGCACCCTCATGTTATTACCACAGGGGGGGGGGGCTGTTGCTGGTGAATGATTAGGGTGCTACTGTTAATCAACACCCCCCAACCCCCCAGCAGTAGCACCCCCATCATCCACAAGCAACACCCCCCATTCCCCCTACCACCCTGTGATAATAGCATCAGCTGAAAGATTATGGGGGTACTACTGCTGGGGGGTTGGGGGGTGTTGATGAACAGTAGCACCCTAATCATTCACCAGCAACCCCCCCCCCCTGTGGTAATAACATGAGGGTGCTAGCCTCCCAATCATCCAACAACAACCGCCCCCCCCCAGCAGTAGCACCCCCTATTCCCCCTACCACCCTGTGATAGCATCTGCTAACTGGCATTACAGTAGCAGCAGCTTACCTTGAAGGACGCTGCTGACGAGGGCGAGGGCGCTCAGCTCTTCTGAGCAACTTCACTTCAGTACGGACGTTCGCGTGACGGCAGCGCCGCCCTACGCTGCTGACGTCACATGACGCACACCCCTGCTTTGCCGGACACAAAGATGAGTACGGTGGGGGGGCTGCAGGGAAAGGGTACCGCGCTGCGCTGCATGTGCTGCAAAGTATGACACTGTCCGGGGGAAGGGCTTGTCAGTGGGCCGCAAAATCTCGGTCTGCGGGCCGCAACTGGCCCACGGGCCGGGAGTTTGAGACCCCTGATCTAAAAAAACATGTTTTATGCAACGCGCTTACATTGACTATGCAATTCAGTAAAATTACTTACTCTATCGCATTCAGGAAATCATCCATAATTGTAGTGGTTACACCTGTATGAAAAAACAAAGTTTAGTATATAGGTAATTGTTGATAAACATTAGTATCCTTTTGTGAAGATTTTAGCTTAGTTACCTTAATTTGCCATAATTTATAAAAAGCAGAAATAATCTCAATTTTTTTTCAAAGAAAACTGAAAATGTATTATTTAATAACTAGCCAACTCATTGACCCATGGTGGGAACTCTGTCTGCCATGGATTTCATCAGGAATACGGTAAGTATTTGATAATAAATTTTCTATTTTTCTGACGGACTCCATGGCAGACTACGTGTGGGAAATAACTAGCCAGGCCACACAGGAGGGTATGCTGAACAAAAAGTTTTTCCACGCTTCCCACCTCTTTAAAAACCCCTCTCTTGTGTCTTCATAGCAATGTCTTAGATATTCCATGTTGCGTATCTCTTCTATTTTATCGAACCATTCACCTACCTTTGGGCTTTCTACTTCCTTCCAATTTTTCGGAATCAAACTTTTTGCGGCATTGATCATGTGTATTATCATTGAGTTTATATAATTCTTTATTCCTTTATCGGAATATCTACTCCATGAAAAAAACATGTCCAAGGTTCCTAAGGTAGAGCTATCTTGGTGATCTCTTTAATATAGTCCAATAGGTTGCTATCTTGGGGCATCCCCACCGTATGTGGGCCATAGTTCCCACCTGACCACACCTCCGCCAACACTCCATTGTTTGTCTGATTTGGTACTTCACTAGAGTATCGGGAGTTCTATATCACCTAGATATGCATTTATAGTTCATTTCCATCATCTTGTTGTTTACTGTTGATCCATGCACAAGTTTCAAGATTCCTCCTATTTCTTGGTTCCTTCCTCGTTTCCCCAGTTCCTTCTCCCAATTTTTAATGAATGTTGGTATTTCCATTTACTCCACCTCCCTTAAAACTTTATATATTCGGGATATATTCTCACAAGTTTTTCTCTCAATTGCTCAATTGTTAAAGCGGAGTTCCACCCAAAAATTGAACTTCCGCTTATCCCACTCCTCACCCCCTTACATGCCACATTTGGCATGTCATTTTTTTTGGGGGGGAGTGGGGGCTTCAGGAGGAGTGGGACTTCCTGTCCCACTTCCTCCTTCCGCCAAGGGGCTGGTTAGGCGATTAAGCTTAATTGCCTACAGCAGCCCCTCCCTGTAGGCGATCGCCTGGGACACATGACAGGTCTCATGCGATCGCCTGTCCAATCAGCGGCGGGGCCGCACCACGCGCATGCGCAGTGGGTGCCCGGACGTGAAGCCGAAGGCCGTCACGGCCAGGTGCCCACAGTTACGATGCCCACAGTAACTGCCCACAGTGCCCACAGTTACGATGAGGACGCCGGCCGGGGAGGGGGGGAGAGGAGCGTAGCCCTGGCCGGCGCTTCGCTGCAACGCTGGAGCAGGTAAGTGATTGTTTATTAAAAGCCAGCAGCTACACTTTTTGTAGCTGCTGACTTTTGTTAAACATAAAACAAGGCTGGAACACCCCTTTAAGTTCGGGTGAGGGAGAGCCTCAATGGAATGCTTAAGCTGGAAGTACCGCCACTCATTTATATCCATCAAGTACTTTATTTTTTATTCCTATATGGTGCTTGTTTTTCCCCCTAGCATTATATCCCGTAATTGTGCGTTTTCTTTTTTTATCCAATTCCCTCCCATTAATCTTTTCCCCGTGCAAAATAGTTGTTTTCCTTTAATGCTATCAGTGGTGAGTTATATTTCCATTTTTTTTCTTAGGCACATTATCCCAAATTTTAAATACTATCAGTGTAAGGCCGTGTACACACGGCAGAGAACCTCGACGGGCAGAACACATCGTTCCGCCCGTCGAGGTTCCCTGCCGGCCGTCGAAATCGGCGACCCGCCCGTCGGGAATGGCAACCAGCCATTCTTCCAGGCGGGCCGTCGAGCAAATAGAGAGCGTGCTCTCTATTTCTGCTCGACGGGCTTCCCGACGGGAAGCTCGCCGAGAGTGTACACACGGCCGAGGTCCTCGCTGGAATGCAGCTTCCAGCGAGGTTCTCGCTGGTTTCCAGCAAGAACCTCGGTCGTGTGTACACGGCCTAAGTGTGTATGTGTTAACACCCAGTGACCTATATTGTGGAGGTGTCCATATGTACCTTCCTAATTGCATGTTGGCCATCACGTGTTCTATATTAACCCATCTTTTGTCATTTTATATTTTCGCCCATTCTAATGCCGCGTACACACGGTCGTTTTTTGCGATGAAAAAAAACGAAGTTTTCAATCATGAAAAAAACAAAGTTTTTCAAACTTCATTTTCTAAAACGACGTTGTGTACACACCATCGTTTTTCTACAAAGCTCTAGCAAAGCGTGGTGATGTACACCACGTTCGACGGCACTCTTTTCCATTGAAGCTCCGTCTTATAACTTGCTTCTGAGCATGCGCGGGTTTAAAAACGTTGTTTTGCCCACACACCATCACTTTTTATGACACAAAAAACAACGTTTTGAAAAACGACCCAAAAAATTCAAGCATGTTGGAATTTTTTTTTGGTCGTTTTTTTTTAAGACAAAAAACAACGTTTTGCCCACATACGATCAATTTAAATTACGTTTTAAAAAACGACGTTTTTTTCATCGCAAAAAACGACCGTGTGTACGCGGCATAACACCCGTGTTAGTAATATTTTTGAAAATCAGGTACACTCAATCCCCCTCTTCTCCTACCCTAAAGCTCCTTATATACGCATCCCCCGTACCATTGCCAGAAGTGGTTCCAGCGCTAACACGAACAAGAGCGGGACAGGGGGCACCCCTGTCTCGTTCAATTTTTTTATCTCAAAGGGGGATGATAATATTCCATTAACTCTTACAATGGCCCTAGGCCCTTTATATAATGTCTGTATCCACTGCATCATTCTAAGGCCTATTCCCATACTCTCCAATGTGTTCATCATTAATCCCCAGTTTACCCTGTCCAATGCTTTTTCGGCTTCTATTGACAGGAGTAGACCAGGGACCCTTCCCTCTCTAATTTTCTGAAGGAGTAGGATTGTTCTCACTCCGTTATCCCACCCCTCTCTACTTGGAACGAACCCAACCTGGTCCGGATGGACCAGTTCTGTCATAAAATCTTTCGATCTCATTGCTAAGATTTTTTAATTTGATTCCATTTAATATGCCAACATGAGAAGTTGGCTTTATTGAAATTGAGTGTTCTTGCACTACCCTCATGGCTTTTTTTTTTTACTATGAATTGTGTTGAATGTAATTACCCTGTGATCGCTTTCCTAAGATGTCGCATAATTCCACATCTGTGATCAATCTGCATTATTTGTAATTAGTAGGTCTAGCAATGCATTATTTTTAGTCGGACATTCACAATTGACCCATGAAGTCCCATTTAGTCAGACATCCACAATTGACCCATGAAGTGAAGTCAGATACTAACTGGGAAGAAGGAACTGCTCACTCATTTAAGGCTCGCCATTTCTTAAATGTCTTGCAGGAGAAAAACATTTGAGGCCGCATACACACGAGGAGACATGTCCGCTGAAACTGGTCCGCAGACCAGTTTCAGCGGACATGTTCGATCGTGTGTACGGCCTAGCGGACAGGTTTCCAACAAAAGTTTCTAAGCATGCTTAGAAACTTGTCCGCTGGAAACCTGTCCGTCGGACATGTCCGATGGTTAGTACGCCCAACCATCGGACCGAAATCCCACGCATGCGTCGAATTGATTCGATGCATGCGTGGAAGCATTGAACTTCCTCGTTTGAGGACGTTGGTGTCTTCTACATCACCACGTTCTCTGGCCGTGGGATTTTGGTCTGATGGTGTGTACACACATCAGACCAAAATATCCCTGGAGACATGTCCGATGAAAACAGTCTGTCAGACCTGTCTTATCGGACATGTCTCCTCGTGTGTACGCGGCCTAAGAAATTGCGAGCCTTAAATGAGTGAGCAGTTCCTTCTGCCCAGTTAGTATCTGAATAATTGAAATCACAATTATGATAATAGTGCCCTGCCTTGCCGCTAATTGCTAACTATGACAGGAGGACAGACTGCTCATCCTTCAAGTTAGAGCGCCTGTAGCTTATGCCCATTATTCATTTACCATTTGTTTCTTCCCTTTAACTTCTAGCCACAAGATTTCCACCTCCTCCCTTACCCCATTAGCTATGTTGTCCCTCACGTTCACTCTTAAATCATTCTTGATATACAGACATACTCCTCCCCCTCTTCTACCCTTCCTGTCCTACGAGTCAATGTCTCTTTTAAAGCAAAAAGTATTTTGCTAGCTTTTTAAACTGCAGTTTAGCATTGTTGTGTTCTCCACCTAGAATGTATGATGCATACAAGTTTTTTTTACCCCAAGTGCATACGTTTACATTTATCAACATTAAACCTAATTTCCACATAGTTCCTTTGGGGTCCAGAATTGGGCAGACAGATCTGTCTTGTTTGCTTATGGCAAACAGGTTTGAATTAAATTCCTGCAATGTTCCCAATGGGGCTTTGGAGTTACTGATCCCATGTACTGTTTATGACAAAACCACTACATCCGATCCTAGGGTCACATACTCCTGGGTGTAGAAATATTTCTGGCGCCCCCACATGGGTGTGGTCATCTTACTAACTTTCCTCCTTTACACATGTTTCTATGGCAATCAATGAAACACAAAGATGCTCCCTGAAGAAGTCTTTATTACCTTGAGATCCTTCCATGATCTCTTAACAATAAACAAAATACAGGAAGAGATGCAGAGTACTCTAATGGGACCTGGAGGGGGTCTCTCTAATTCACAAAGAGAGGGCCTCTGTTAGAGAGTCTGTTAGAAAAAGCCCCCAGACATTATTCAGACATTATACGAGAGATAGTCAGAGACTGCAGACCTGATACAAGGGACAGTCAGAGACTGCGGACACAATACAGTAGATGGTCAGAGACTGCGGACATGATACAAGATATGGTCAGAAACTTTGAAAGTAATACAAAATATTAATGCAGCAAACCAGTGCACACCAAATGCAGCCTACCAGTGACCACCAATTATAGCCTACCAGTGCCCACCAAATGCAGCCTTATCAGTGCCCACCAACTACAGCCTACCAGTGTCCACCAAATGCAGCCTACCGGTGCCCATTAAATGTAGCCTACCAGTTCTGAAACACTGCAGCCTACAAGTGCCCACCAAATCCAGCCTTATGAGTGCCCATCAAATGCAGCCTACCAGGGCCCACCAATTGCAGCCTACCAGTGCCCACCAATTGCAGCCTCATCAGTGCCCATCAAATGCAGCCTCATCAGTGCCCATCAAATGCAGCCTACCAGTGCCCATCAAATGCAGCCTACCAGTGCCCATCAAACGCAGCCTACCAGTGCTCATCAAATTTAGCCTACCAGTGCCCCTGGATCACACAGTGCAGCAATCTCTTGCTGTCGCAGAGCTTGGATTTTTATCGCCTGGGCGGCCACTGTAACTAGACCACCTCACGGTTCCTATGGTACAAGTCACATTGATTCTAGGGCTGCAACTAACGATTGTTTTCAAAATCGATTAGTTGGGCAATTATTGTTTCGATAAATCAGATAATAGCCTTTAAAAAAAAAAAAACATATTTTTTTTGCCCCAATTTGTTGTTGGGCAGATTACAAAACACAAATTGCCGCAAAAACACATTGCATACTTTTCTGCAGCTTCTCCATTGAAGTATATTGAACCAAAAAAAACAAAATAGCACAATTTTGTGTTAAAAAGTCCTTGCCCTTTCCAAATATGCAGCAGCTGAAAAAAAAATCATGGAAGTGAACGTGTCCCATAGGAAAACATGTAAATGAACTGTAGTGTGTTTCTGCAAAAAGCACCAAAAAACAGAGGTGTGAACCCAGGCCTGAGATGTTTAGTAACATAATGGGGTTAAAAAAACTAAAATAAGTACAAAAAGAGAAAATAATTGCTACTGTAAGGGGTTCATTTTTTTTACTGTGGGACAGTGAAAGTAATATTTACAGTAGCGATTTGCTTTTTTGTACTATAAAGGGCTAATTTTAGTTTTTTTAACTCATTATGTTACTGGCCGATTAATCGATTATGAAAATTGTAATCGATTAATTTCATAATCGATTAGTTGTCGATTAATCGATTAGTTGTTTCGGCCCTAGTTGATTCACTTTCATGGCATTGAATCATTGTTCGGTCTAGAAGGTGGGACTTTGTTACAGCACCGCCTGGCATTTCAGACCAAAGCTTGTGCGGTGCGTGTGACATACACAAGGAGAGAAGGAGGGAGGGGAGCACTCTGGCGCTCAGGGCCGGTGCAAGGATTTTTAACTACATAGGCAAAGGTGCATTTTTCTGCCATCCCCCCAACCCATCCGCACCATCACCTGTCTAAGCCCTCGTACACACGAGGGGATATGTCCGCTGAAAACGGTCCGATGGACCGTTTCAGCAGACATCTCCGCTCGTGTGTATGGGCTAGCGGACAGATTTCTCCACCCGACAGATTTCAAAGCATGCTTTGAAATCTATCCGGTGGGAATCTGTCCGCCCGACATGTCTGCTGGTTAGTACACTTACCAGCAGACATGTCGTCCCCCACCGCCGCCGCGCCGCCGCCGAATGGATTCGGCGCATGCGCGGAAGTGTTTAACTTCCTGGTGCGGTGACGTGGCGGTGACGTGGCGGCGTCAACGTCACCCCTGCGTCACCGCGCCGTCCGGCGGCGGGGAATTTGATCCGATGGTGTGTACACGCCATCGGATCAAACTCCCGATCGGACATATCCGATGGAAATGGTCCGCGGACCGTTTTCATCGGATATGTCCGATCGTGTGTACGAGGCCTAAAACCGAGCTGGTGCCTCCTTCACAGTGCGCCTGTAATGTGAAGGGTTGCAACGTGAAGGACATCACTGGCCACTGGCAGCTGAGGCCAACTAAAACTTCCATACCCTTGGATAAAGTCGCATGTGAGCGAAGAAACATGTCAGTCAAGGCTTACAACATTCTCGCATCATTTGTAGGAAGTACACGATCATCCATAAAGGCAGCAGGGCCGAGGACTTGCAGACGATTTTGTGACCCCAGGGACGGATCATCTCATGGCAGCAGCCTAGATGCTATCTCCCCCTATCCATGGCATCAGAGGTAAACAATCTTCCCTTTCCTCATCCACAGGCTATTAGGAAAAGGAATTAGTCATGTTAGTTACTATTTTATGTGATGTTTACCAATGTATTGTAATGTTATATTATTCTTGTTGTTTTCAGTTTTACCGCATATTACATGTGTCATTCACACATATATTAAAATCTGCAACATGCCATTAAAAGACACAGACAAGAAACGGCAGTCTATTATTGTGTGCGCAGAAAAAGGTCATCTGCCTGGATAGCCATCCATAGACTCCGGGAGTCCAGAGGGGAGAGGCAGGACAGTAAAACACTACGGATAATGCAGAACTGGAAGAGGTTTGGCAACATGGAGGAGCTACAGTCTGCAATCGACTATAGAGCCACTTTCATACAGCCAACAACAAGCCTTATATGCTTACTGCTTCCACTCAGTAGCAGCCATGTCATGCAGTAGCACATCCTCACTCAAAACCAGATCACAAGTTTATGGTTTCGGCAAGTCGGTGACAGCCATTGATGCAGCCGCCATTGCCTGTGGGAAAGTCGAAGCAGCAAAAGCGCAAGCTACCTTTGCAGTTGAAGTTAGAAAAGGCCTTGCTAGAAGCCAAAAAAACGCAAGAAAGGGCCTTACTAGAAGCCAGGGAAGCATCTATAAAGCTTGAACAAACACGTCTAGATGTCACGATGGAAAAGCTCACTACAGAAAGGGAAGCTGCAACTGCCATAGCTGAAGCAGAAGCCCTAGAAGCAGCCTTTAGCCTCAGTGGTGAACGCATTAATGTGCTTGGCTCTGAACAAGGAGAGCCGAATCCCTCGCAATGCACTTCACCAACACTTCAAATTAACCTACGATACTTCTCCTCTACAGGGAATAGACAGTGTCCTAGGAGAAACAAATCAAACACTGCAGGTAGCAGAGCATGAAAATAACCAAACTCCTCAGAGCTGCAAGCAGCAGAACTCTTGCCAGCAAGTTACAGATCAAGCCTATGTCTCTGGACGCCACGACCCTCAACCTACAGCCTCAGAATAACCCTTCTACTACACAACGTTACGAGACAAGGGGGCCTAAAGCAGAAACTTTTGACAGGTATGATCGCACACCACACTCCCAACATGCTCTAACACCAACCGAGTTATAACAGACTTTGCCAAGTTCTTCGCCAGACGTGATCTAATCACAAAAGGACTAAAGTTTAAGGATCGGCCAGACAACTACAAAGACTGGCGGTCGTCCTTTCAAAATACCAAAAAAGGGTTTAAACCTGTATCAAGCCAAGGAGATAGACCTTCTAGTGCAATGGCTTGGGAAAGACTCTGCCGATCATACCAGTAGAATCAGGAACAATAACATAAAACAACCAGAGACTGGTCCTAAAAAGATTTGGAGCAGATTAGAAGAGTGCTATGGCTCAACAGAGACCATAGAGCATGTACTGTTGAAAAGGATTGAGGACTTTCCTAGAATACCTAGCAAGGGTTATTGCAAATTATGAGAATTAGACGACTTGCTAGAGCAACTACTTCTTGCTAAAGAGGAGGGAGACCTGCCGGGTCTCGCCTCCCTGGATGCAGCCATAGGGATTAAACCCTTAATTCTGAAGCTTCGTAACATCCTACAACAAAGGTGGGTCACTTATGGTTCTAAACATAAGGAGAGGTTCTAGGCACCATTTCCACCATTCAGCGTTTTTTGTAGACTTTTTTTCAGAGCAAGCAATGTTTTTGAATGATCCCAGCTTTGATGTTATACTGCCATCAGCCACGCTCCCTAGCCTCAAACAGCACAGGATGCCAGTGACAGTGAACAAGTCTAATGTTTCTCCTACAGATTTTTCCTATAGTTCTTCCAATATGGTTCACCCAGAGGACACAGTCGGAGACCCTAGCAAGCAGTGCCTTATACACAAGAAGCCACACCATCTACCAAAATGCATAACCTTCAGACAAAAGTCTCAGGAAGATTGCAAAGCCTTCCTAGGTGTCACAAATAACGGTGAATGAGAGTGAGTCTCAACAGCAGTTAGGATATTTTTAAAGGTTTCAATGCACTTCTCAATGTAATGTGATTTTCAGTACTGGATCCTAGGCTTCCCTCTAATCTGAGAAAAATTGTTTGGGGGTTCACTATATCATTTCTCACACAAAGGAATGCGTTAAGCTACTAAGGGAGGAGGTATTACTACATACCTACAATCCCTAATTTAAAAAGGTATAAGCGAACATGTTTCATATTTAGGCCAGAAGCACGTTAACAAATGTCATGCACGTAGCATAAGAAAATACTGTATTAGGATTATATATGCTGGAAAGAGGTAACTGGTGATTTAATTGGGTTAGGAATGTATGTCCCTTTAAGATATCCCACAATAGTAATATGAATCCACAATAGCTAATCCCAAGCAAGGTGGTAGTTTAAACTTGAGCAGGGTTCAAATATGCAATAGAATATGCAATATGAGAACAGGGTAATTCTAGAGCATTGAAAGTATCGTAGTAAGTACCTATCCGTTTGCAGAGGATGAGCCTTCTCAGTAGTAGTAGAATATTGTTGCCAGCAATGGAATTAGGTATTGAGAGTCTCCTGCAGGTGGATATCTTTGGGTGTCCCCACAGCAAATAAAGTAATGATGGTAGCGTGGATCCAGGTAGAAGATACTGAATTCTTAGGAGCAGCAGGAAGCAGTAGTTTGATGGTAGCGTGGACCGGCTATGGCCAACAATAATAGAACTGCGTGTAGTGACAGCGCAGTCCTGTTTATAGCAGCAAAGCATGTGTCAGTAATAGAGTGTTGATTACGCTCGGCACTTCCACGCTGGAACGCATGTGGCGCCAGGCGATGACGTCAGTGCGCCATCGCCGTATGCTTACAGCACGGAACGCAGAACGGCGACGAAGACGTCGATTACACTAAGTGAGAACCGCATATGCTTCAGGTGCAGTTTGTCTACATCACACTTTGCCAAGGACTGCAAGGTTAGTGTATATCTTGTGACAGAACAGACCACAACTCGGCACTACATCCAGGCCCTGCTCCTTGGACTGCCCAGCGAGCTAGCGATACCAATGAGCATGGCAGGGAGCAAGAGAACACTGGTCCAAACATCTCAGTGGTTACCTCACAGTCTACTGAGGTATGCAAAAATCCTGCAGGCGGTAGATCTTGTTCAAAGATTTGTCTTATTAGAGCGTATTCAATAGGTCGCAGAAACAAAGCTGTCAAGATGTATGTACTTCTAGATGACCAAGGAAACCACTCTGTGGCTAAATCCACATTCTTTGACACCTTCGGTGTTAAAAGCCCAAGTTTCCCTTACTTCCTAAAGACTTGTGCGGGTACTGTTGAGACGGCAGGGAGAAGAGCCACCGCCTTCTGTGTAGAATCTATAGAAGGTCGGACTCACCTACCTTTACCCACCATAATTGAGTGCAACCAGATTCCAGACAAACGGTCAGAAATTCCTACACCAGATGCAGCAACTCACCAGCCTTATCTAAAACGCATTGCCCATCTCCTACCAGAATATAACGAGCAGGCTCAGTCAATACTGCTCCTGGGAAGAGACATTTTGCAGGTTCATAAAGTAAGGGAACAGATTATTGGTCCCCGCAATGCTCCCTTTGCCCAACAACTTGACCTGGGGTGGGTTATGGTAAGGGATGTCTGCCTAAAGACTGTGCACAGACCCACCACGGTCAGTAGCAGGTTCACTAACGTACTTGACAAAAGGACATCCTTCCTCCTTTCAACCATGTCACAACAGCTTCATCACAAAAGAGCTTACAGGTAGTACTCACATACCTTGTTCCTCTGTAGACCCAAACACAGATGACCACGCTTGAGACAGTGACCCAGGCTACCTAGGGTGCACAGTCTTTCATAGAACAAAGGAAGACCAGCGGGTAGCAATGTCCTTTGAGGACAGACTTTTATTGAAAATAATGGAAAAGGAGACACCCAAGGAAGAGACAAACAATTGGGTCGCACCTCTCCCATTTAGACCCCACAGACAACGTACTGGAGCAAGTGCTGTATTCTCCAAGCACTTGCTCCGTAGTTTGTGGCGGCATAGTGTAAATGGCCCGGCGTATCCCCGCATAATTCAAAGGGGGCGGCAGTTATTTTATCTTTGAACTCCTGTAAACATCAATCAAGCCGTGGCTCCATTTGAAATATTCTGGTAATGGTTAATAAAAAAAACACAAGATGCTGGAGTTTATGTACCAAAGATTCACTTTTTTTCCATAGTTCTAGGTGGGTGAAGGGAGCTGGAGAAGGCTCATGGGGCTCATGGGGCTGGTACTGCCCCTAGCAATACTGCAGCCTCCGTGTCATTAAAGTGGAAGTGAAGCTTTGCTGTAACTAACAGCAAGCAGGCAGGCTTGTTCTAACAGAAGGGACATGTAACTTACTGGAGCAAGTGCTGTATTCTCCAAGCACTTGCTCCATAGTTTGCGGCGGCGTAGTGTAAATGGCCCGGCGTATCCCCGCGTAATTCAAAGGGGGCGGCAGTTATTTTATCTTTGAACTCCTGTAAACATCAATCAAGCCGTGGCCCCATTTGAAATATTCTGGTAATGGTTAATAAAAAAAACACAAGATGCTGGAGTTTATGTACCAAAGATTCATTTTTTTTCCATAGTTCTGGGTGGGTGAAGGGAGCTGGAGAAGGCTCATGGGGCTCATGGGGCTGGTACTGCCCCTAGCAATACTTCAGCCTCCGTGTCATTAAAGTGGAAGTGAAGTTTTGCTGTAACTAACAGCAAGCAGGCAGGCTTGTTCTAACAGGAGGGACATGTAATGTCTCTTCTGCAATAAAATGCACCTCCCTAATTCCTCGCCCTCCACTCTGGCCAAGTAAACTGCAGCTTACAGCAGCGGCCTGGTCTCTGTGTGCTGGAATGATGGCCTTCTGTGCATATGCAGGAGTGACGTCACCTTGTGCCGGCCAATGAAAATGGCTGAAGACCAGCACACAGGCGCCATAAGGAACATAACTTTTGAAGGATAGGTACATTTCAGCCCCCTTTAGCTCCCCTTTAAGGTGTGTAGAGCTACAGCACATGCATGCCTTTTTGCTGATGGACAGATAGGATAATAGGTAAACCAAGTTGTTATCTATTGTTTAGTACAAAGTACACTTTTGTGTTTTTTTGCAATCATTCCAAGAAGGAATAGATAGGTAAGTTTAGAAAAGGTTAAGAGGAGGAGGTTGGGAAGGAGCTTCTTAAAAAAATAAAGTTGGCCTTCTCTAGGACCTAGGGTGACCAGGCATTCCCGGTTTCAGGGGACAGTCCCCGGATTGAGGACACTGTGCCCGGACCAAGTCTGTCCCCGGTTTGTCCCCGGATTAAATTTGAACAGGGGCTGGGGTAATTTTAAAGACAGTCAGTAGAGAATTAAAAAAAAAAATATCTAAATTACACCCCCCCCCCCCCCGCTCCACCACACCTACTAGCCTAGTAGGGTGAATTTTTTCCATTATCTGTGCCCCTTTCTGATGATCATGCGCTGGTCGGAGCGGAGGTAATATTTCTTCAGTTTCGGAAGCCCATTCAGCTCCACTTGCATGTTTTTCTGCCTTGGCTCAAGCCCCAACCAGCCCCCTCCCTACTTATCTCCTTGCCTTCCCTGGCAGAGTGATCTTCCTCCGTTCCCCATCCAGTAGTAGAATGGAGAGTTAAGCATCATACACACGATCGGAATGTTTGTACGCTCCATCGGATAATTGTCTGATTTTTTTTGCAGACAAGTGTGAGATAGCATGCTTTAAAATTGTCCGCCAACAATTGTGTGTTGTCGGATTTTCCGAACGTGTGTACACAAGTCCGTTGGACAAAACTCCAAAGTACAAACACGCATGCTCAGAAGCAATGTTCACCATAACACAACATTAGCAGAAGTTGCCCAAAGGATGGAGCTAAAGAGCTGGGAAAAACATATAGTTTTGTGTTTCTTGGCCGACAATTTTTTGCCGTTTGTATGCAAGACAAGTTCATGGCCAACGCCCTTCGGACATAAATCCTACGCTCTGTCCGCTGAAAATCCGATCGTGTGTATGAGGCTTAAGACTTGACAGGCTGTGAGTTGGGCGGTGACGGGGAGAGAGTCGCTGATTGCCGCCATTACTAGTAAAAGTAAAAATATGTCCCGGATTTCATTTTAAAAATCTGGTCACCTTTTTCTAGGAGCCACTCACTTTCAACTTAATCAGTTGGTTCTGCTTTTCAGCACAATTAACAGCAATATTTATTGCTTGATGGAGTTGAGGATGACAACAATGTTATGCTAATATTAGTTTTGTTGTTATATCCTAATGCCGCGTACACACGATCATTTTTCGGCGTGAAAAAAAACATAGGGCCAGATTCACATACACTTAATATTGCGCTGCGTAATCGAAATACTCTACGCTGCCATATTTTACCAGGCTCTACACCGAAATTCTGGTAGATGTTTGCCCGTACGCTACGGCGACATAGTCTATTTCTCGCCGCTTAATCGAAACACGCGATTAGGGGGCGTGAAGCATTTAAATTAAGCGCGTCCCCGCGGCGATCGAACTGCGCATGCTCCGTTCAGAAGTTTCCCGCCGTGCATTGCGCGAAATCACGTCGTTACGTCATTCGTTGTTTGAGTAGCGTTGTTTTACGAACATTACTATTCCCGGACAACTTACGTAAAAGATAATAAAAGACGTCAGAAAACATAGAAATTCGACGCGGGAACGACAGCCATACTTAACATGGGCTGTCTAATATTAGAGCAGCAAAAGGCTGGTATAGTGTTACGCAAAAAAAAGATGACTAAAGGTGCTGTAAGAGATTGCGAATGAAGATCGTAATTTCGGGGATAGCCGGCAAAAGCACATTTGCATGACCCGCCGCGGAAAACGACGGGAAGTCCACCCAGTGGCCGCAATTTTATTGCAGCGTAGATCCGAAGGCGTACGAACACGTAATCCAGTCGAATTGAAGCCCGCAGCCGTCTATTCATGGTTTGAGGTATTCGACTAGCTAAAAAACGCGCGTAATTTGAAATTACTCCAGTCTAACACCAGTGAGACAGGCGTAAGGGCTCTGTGAATCTGGCCCATCGTTTTTCAACATGTTCAAAAAACGAAGTTTTTCCAACTTCATCATTAAAAACGACGTAGCCCACACACCATCATTTAAAAAAAATTATGAACAAAGCGTGGTGATGTACGACACGTACAACGGCACTCTAAAGGGGAAGTTCTATTCGCCTTTGGGCTGCTTTACTTGATTCCTTGTTAGTAAAAGACGATTCGCGCTTTTCAGTCTGTTACAGCGTGATGAATGTGCTAACTCCATTATGAATGGTAGTTTTCTCTATGGGCTTTGGCAGGTTATTTCGGCAGTGGATCACCATGCTTTACAGTGCACCTAGGACGCCCATCCGTATGGGGGGGACTGTTTCTGATTATTTACGTTAGGGAGAGGGACCAGGCAGGGGTGCCCCCTGTCACCTTTTTTGTTTGCCCTCATGATGGAACCTCTGGCGGTGGCTCTGAGAGCATCGGATGAGGTCAAGGCCATTAGAGTTGGTAACATTGACGAGGGTCTGGCGTTGTATGCTGATGACCTTCTACTGTTCTTAAGGGACCCCGGGGAATCACTGGTCAACGCTTTAAAGATTATGGACAAGTTTACCACGTACTCTGGGCTGAAGGTCAATTGGGGAAAGTCATCCATACTTCCTTTAGATGATGAAGCCCAAGCGAGAGCAAACCCCAACCTGCCACTTCAATGGGTCACGCAAATAACCTATCTTGGGGTGAAAGTCACGCCAAAAGTGGGAGACTACATGTCTCTCAATCTCCAGCCGCTTTTGACGTTCTTCAAACAAAAAGCGCTGGTTTGGCAGAAGCTCCCGCTGTCTTTAATTGGACGGATCAATCTCCTTAAAATGAAGATTCTCCCGGTAATACTGTACTTTCTAAGAAATGCCCCGGTATGGATTCCGAAGTCTTTCTTTAAGAAACTTGATAGCATCACCAGCTCATTTCTGTGGGCACCGAAATTGCCTAGGGTGGGGTTGAAGGTCCTGCAGGAGCCATGGGGTCAGGGGGGTCTGGCACTACCTGACTGGCGTAAATACTATTTGGCTGGTCAGTTAGTGTTCGTACATAGGTGGCTGATCTCTGATGCTGGTGACTCAGCCACTGTGCTTGAAGCAGCACATCTAGGGTCTTACGAATCTCTCCGCCTGGCCATTCACAGGGGCACGGGCAAGGATCTCCCCCTTACAGGCTCAATGAAGGCTACAGTAAAGGCGTGGGAGGAGGTGGGGAAACTGGCCTCTCCTAGTTATAAAGGGCTTTCCCCCTCAACCCCACTGTGGATGAATCCCAAACTCCAACAATTCTACAAATCAGGAGATGCGGCAGGGTGGGCGTCAAGGGAGGTTAAGCAGCTGAAAGATATTACCCGAGATGGGGAACTGTTGATGTTTGACCACATGAAAGCTAAGCATGACCTGCCGAACACGCAATTTTTTCGATATTTGAGCCTGAGACATGCTTACCTGACTCAGTTTGGAACTCAGACTGTTGAGTCCTTTCCCTCTAGATTGGAAGACCTACTTATGACTGAAGACCTGCCCAAGACCTTGTCAGTAACCTATAAAGAATTGTTCAAAACTAGTCCCAAAGCACTGATTAAATGCAGAGAACGGTGGGAGGCGGAGGTCCCGGGTATATTGGGGGAGGAGTGGGAGGATATGTGGGGCCGTCCCTTTAAGTATCTAGTAGAGGCGAGGGACAGGTTAATTCAATTCAAATTTCTGCACAGAGTATATTATACCCCTGCCAGGTTGGCATCAATATATCCCTCAGTGCCCGCTGAATGTTGGAGATGCACGTTCGCTCCTGCGGACGCGCATCACGTGTTTTGGGACTGCCCCCAGATCCAACTGTTTTGGACTGGGGTCACGACCTGTATTAAAGGGGCTCTGGGGGTACCTGTTCCTCGAGAAATGAGTGTCTGTTTACTTGGCCTGGTGGACGAAGTAGTCCCTACCAGGGCTCACAGAACATTATTAAGTATCCTGTTGTTCTATGGGAAGAAAGCCATTCTACTTAAGTGGAGAAGTCCAGGGGCCCCCGGAGGTCGATTTTTGGAAAGGTTTGGTGAATGCAATGCTCCCATACTACAAGGCAACGTATCTAGCTAGGGGGTGTGTTGGGAAATTTGAGAAGGTGTGGAGGGCATGGTACGAAGCTGACCACACGGTTTGATAAGTGACGGATAGTTGAACCTCGTGGCCTCTTGTGCTGAGGGATAAAGAATCTCTTTCGGGTGCATCGGGTAAAAAAATGTTGTGAAATATGTAGCTATTGGGAGGGAGTGCCACCACTTATCTTGCAGCCAATGTACTGTGTTAGAGGGTCAAGGGAACTGAGTAGATGGGGGATGGGGGGGGAGGGAGGTTTGGTCGGGGCCATGCCATCTGCGATGGCGAGTTGTATGTTCAGGTCATGTTGACCGCTAAGTAAGCTTGGTGTTGTGCCAAGAAATGTTTTACTGTGTATGTATGAATATGCATATTCAACGAGGCTAATCGACGGAAGCGCAAACCTAGCGGCCAGCGTAAATATGCAACTTAGCTACGACGGCGCAAGAGACTTATGCCGCTCGTATCTAAGCAAAATACCGGCGTATCTTGTTTTCGGAATACCAAAAATAGATACACCGTTGCTTCTTAGAAGTTACGCGGCGTATCTCGGCTAAGAATCTGGTGCAGAATAATAATAAAGAAAAATCGGAATTACACACCCCTACTCCGCTGCTCCTACTAGCTTAGGGGGTTGTATTTTTCCATTATCTGTGCCCCTTTCTGATGTTTTGGGTGCATGCCCATTCAGTTCCGCTCGCATTTTCTTCTGCCTTGGCTCAAGTCCCGGGCAGCCGCCTGCCTATCTCCTTGCCTTCACTGACGGAGTGATCTTCCTCTGCTCCCCACCCAGTAGTAGCCGGGGGCCCAGAGAGTAGGACTTGACAGGTTGTGAGGCAAGCGGCGGTGGCAACGGGCAGAGAGTCGCTGATTGCCGCCATTACTAGTATAAAAAGAAATGTCCCCGGATTTCATGTTAAAAATCTGGTCACCTTAGCTTACCTGTCTCCAGGTAACCCCACGCATGCTCGAAAAGACTTTGACGCATGCGCGGTAGCATACAGGGGCAGTGTAGGCGATGGCATCGAATGTGATGAGCGCATGCTCGTCGTAGTTGATGACGTCACTGCGTTCTTGCCATTCAAAAGAACGGCAGTTCTTTTGAATGGCCCGTGTGTACACTCGGCGAGTAAGGACAGCTTGCCAGGAATCCCTTAATGAAAACCAACGTTTTTTTTTCCTGACGGGATTCCCGGCTGTGTGTACAAGGCTTCAGACACATTTAATGGTTAATCACTTTTCCTATGTCAGTGTACACTTCCTCTCACATGACTGCTGTATAACAGATGTCATTAAACCCACATTAACCCCCATATACTTAAACCCTTACTCTAAACTATAGAAAACGAGACCACAACAGTGTTGGAGTTATAACAGGCTGTAGCAGACCAATATATTAAACAATTATAGATAAATAACTCTATAAAATTAAGATAATAACTTAATAACATAAACATAATAACATAAATACAGTAAATAACATCTAAATGGTGTTGGTCTCAGCAGAGACTCAATACCCCTAGAGGGGAAAAACCATAATGCACTGCGGTACTTAACAGTGTATGATAGGCCTCCTGCCGACAAGCTGGCCCGGAGACAGCCACAGACCGCAGTGCCCCATTATCACTTCCCAGCTAACCTCCGTTAGATGGAAACCATTACCGTGACCCATAGCAACGATGGGTCCCCAACACTCCTTCTGCCATATCTTTCCTCTCCTGCCAAGACCAACACCCGCCACAGCACCCAAGGGGAACCACCTTACCCTTGGGTGTCCCTCCAAACACGAAGGGCTCTCTGTACTCCATCCTCCAACCCCAACACCCAAAGATCAATCCCAACATCATTTAGATGTACTCCGTCACCCCTCAGATACCTCCAAGTGTCCAGTTCCAAGTCCCGGTGTCTAATGGCCAGACCCCCTTTTTCCACCATGAATTTGCTTATAACATCGTTAACCTTCTTCCTAGCCCTGTTAAGTCCCGTAAAAGACCTAGCCATTCTCCAAGTTGTCCTCGCCACGATGTCCAACCAGACTATGACCATGCCTGGAAATTGCAACATCAATCGCTCAACATCTATCTTGATGTCACGCATGATGCCCATCATTGACCTGACCCCTAAACCATTGCCACCAACGTGTAATACCAAAACGTCAGGCGGCCTGTCCCGTTCTGCGAAACGCTGAACTTCGGGAACCACCTCCCCACAACATCCCCGGGACTCCCAACCACTGCACACAAGCCTCACGTCTGGACAAACCCAACTGCCTACCCCCAGGTCTAGCATCACCTCTCCGGGCCCCCCAGCACACGTATTAATGGCCCAAGATCCAGACCAGGCCCGGCACATCACCTGAAAAACAAAAGCAGATAACACGAAAAAAACGGGCACCGAGACAACAGATCGCCCAACACAATATAAAGTGCAACCCTCACCAGATTACATCCGGCCGACCACTCATACACCCACAACTAAGTGAGGACGGACATATAACAAAAATCTCCTGGACTCCCAGCGCCCAATCCTTTTAACCACCTCCCCATCCATCCCAACCCTGGCAGCCTCCGTAGCCGCCCCAATGCGGAATGAGTGTGAGGAAAACTCCTTACCAATCAAGCCCAAACCCCCCAAACATTTCCTGAAAACCGCCACAAATTGGAAACGAGATAGAGGGGATCCGTCCGGATGTATCAAAAAGGAACCCACTGACTTTGGTCGTAACCCTAAATAGGCTCTGACTGCCCTAACCGGGCACAAGGTAGAACCCGGGACAGAAAATACTTGCACTGACCCGCCCCTACCGGCCTGGTCAGTCTTAGACCTGCTCCAAAGCAACCTCAAATCATCATCACCACAAACAACCTCCCGGAAACCAATGCACCCCTGAACCTTCCTGGAGGGGCTCACCAACTCCCCGATGCGAAAGGTTTCAAAAAATGCCAACAAAAAGGCCACTTTAAACAGGGCAACCTCATACGCTGAGGAGCAAACCAACAACAGTTGTTCCAAAATGCCACCCAAAATCTCAAACGTAACCGGTCTCCTAGTGTCCCGACCAACTCTTTCCTATATCCCTTCATAGCCTGACGGACCCAAAAATCTTTGGTGAAATCCATCTGACCTTGTAACTAAAACAAAAATGCCAAACCCGACAAAGTGGTATTAACTCTTGCTACTGATACCCCACTCTCGAGTAACTCAGCAAGATAACATAATAAAAGCCCCCGCACTTGATTGCCCACAAGCTCCTCCCCCAACTCCTGAACCAAATCCAGCCACGCTTGCCATACCTTTTTGTAAGACGACCAAGTGCCTGAGCTCAAAGACCTCTGTATCCATCCCTCTAAGAGGCGAACGCTACCTCCCACAACCATTCGGGGCACGATACTCCCTGTTGCTCCGCCGTCGGTGCCAGCACCCGAAACCTGTCCCACTGGAAGCGAGACAAAGCATCAGCAACCACATTCTCGACCCCCGGAATATGCACCGCATACAGAAAAAGATTGAGTTGTAAACATCGCAAAACCAAGTGCTGCAGAAGCCTTATGACCGGAGGAGAGGATGCTGAAAACCTATTTATGACCTGCACCACACCCGTGTTGTCAGCGTGGTAACGCACTTTCAGATCCCTAAAAGACGCACCCCACAGTTCCACCGCCAGGACCACCGGAAACAGTTCCAGCAAGACCAAATTCTTTCCGAAACCAGCCTCCACCCACGAGCTAGGCCACGGACCCGCACACCAATAGCCCTGGAAAAAGGCCCCAAAACCAAAAGACCCCGGCGCATCCGTAAACAACTCAAGGTCAAAGTTACTCACCGGGCCCGACATCCACAGAGCCCGACCATTGAAGGATTCCAGAAAAGAATGCCACACCTCTAAATCCCCGCTGTGCTCTTTAGTCAAACTAACAAAATGCCTCGGCGACTTAACTCCAGCCGTGCTAGCTGCAAGCCTGCGACTGAAGATCCGCCCCATTGGCAAAATGCGACATGCAAAATTTAGTTTGCCCAACCACGACTGCAATATTCGCAGCTGGACCTTAAGCAACCCCCTAAGCTCCGTCACCCCCTTCTTCAAATCCAAAAGCTTGTCTTCCGGTAGCCTGCACTCCATAGCCTCGGAGTCCAGCACAATGCCCAAAAACTTGATAACCGAACAAGGCCCCTCAGTTTTTTCAGGGGCCAACGGAATGCCAAACCTCTCAGTGATGTGCTCCAAAGTAGCCAGGAGCACCCCACAAATCCTGGAAGAAGCCGGACCGATGCACAGGAAATCATCCAGGTAGTGAATCACAGAATTCACCCCGGAAACATCCCGCACCACCCATTCCACAAATGAACTAAACAGCTCAAAAAAGGCACAGGAAACCGAGCAACCCATCGGCAGACACTTGTCGATGTAAAACTCACCCTCCCAGCAACACCCCAGCCACCGGAACCTGTCCGGGGGAACCGGGAGCAGCCGAAAATCCGATTCCACATTCACCTTAGCCATCAAGGCACCCTTACCGTAACGCCGAACCCAGCCGACCACGGCATCAAAAGACGTATACGTAACCGAACACATGCTTTGATCGATCGAATCATTAACCGACCCGCCCTTAGGATAGGACAGGTGGTGAATGAGGCGAAATTTATTGGGTTCTTTCTTGGGCACGACCCCCAGCGGGGACACGACCAAGTCCGAAAGCTGCGCAGAAGCAAAAGGACCACCCATGCGACCCAAAGCAACCTCCTTACCCAGCTTCTCAGAAACCACCTCAGGATGTTGCAAGGCCGACCGGAGGTTACGTCCCACTGGAGGAACCACCTCCAAATTGCACGGAATCTTGAAACCCACTGTGAAACCCTCTTCCAGCACCTGGCCAGCCGCCCTATCAGGATACCTACCTAGGAACGGCCGCATCCTTTCCACCCTCACCGGTGTCTTCCCTTTTGTTTCCAGAATCGCCGGTCTTACCCTTGCCTTGCTTAAAACATCTGGAGCCAGGGTGAGCACCCCCGCACCCGGAGCACTCATGCTTGTATCGGCAAGAACTGCCAAACTTGCAGGTGCCAGAGTTATATTGCCAACACAACCCTTTTTTGTTCCCGGCCGATTGACCATGGGCAGCGGGTCCCCCGCCCCCCCGTGAAAAGACTGATTTGGACCCCGCGGAGATGCCATAAGCCGCATCCACACTGTAATGTCCTTGTGGTCCCACCGCAGATCAGGCCGAACGGCCCTGCGCTGCCGAAACTGCTCATCATACCGGAGCCACCCCGTGCCTCCGTACACCCTATAGGCTTCCGCAATGGAACCCTGATAGCAAAAAAGCGCAGAGCACCATTCAGGATGCTTCTCCCCAAGTACACTGGCCATGATACCAAATGCCTGCAGCCAATTAGCAAACGTCCTAGGAATCAGCCTGTACCTCCGCTTCTCCTCATCCTCTTTCTTGGAATCGTCAGGGTTAAACCTATCCAAATTAAACTGCTCCAGGGGCAACAGCAAAAAGATGTCCACGTAATCCCCTTTCCACAACTTTTCCCGCACCTCTGGTTTCAAATGTGAACCCCAAAGGTCCCTCATAGCACAGGTACACCTCGCATTTCGCCGCGTCGGCCAGCCTGACAATGTCTTGCCTACCCACCGACTCCCCCGGCGAAACGACTGCTCTCCACCGACGCCACCCTCCTGGGAAGTGGTTCGATCTCGTCCTCAGAGTCCGCCAGTTCACCGACCGACAGTGGCCCGTCCGACGGCTCCCCTTCTGACAAAGGCCAGCCCGGTACAACAGCCAAGGCTGCCGCTCGATCTCCAGCCATCCGATCCCTCCGCATACCAACGCCGAGGCGTGTGAGGCCTCAGCCCGGCCGGCCTCCGCTCCGCGCGCCATCCGTCCTCGATTGCTCTCTTCCGTCCCCTGCCGGGGACCCTTGCATCCTTCCGTCCAGCACCAGGACTGGTCACCGTCGCCGCTGCCGCGCGGGGGCGCCGCGACCGCGTGTCCTGCTAGGCCGCAGCGCCGCTCCCGAGCCCTCCCCACGCTCCACAGGAAGCTTGCTAGCTGGGCCAGGGATCTGCACAGGACTCCCCGCCGCATTCCAATGCCGATCGCTTTGCCGGGGGACCCGATCGTGTACCCGATCCGCCCCCCGCCGCGTGGAGGCCCCAGAACGCTCAGGAGAAAAACGCTCTGGAGGCCTGGATCTGCGGGCCCTGCCAACAGCTGGAACCGCAGCCTGGACATCCCCATCCGATTGCAGCGGGGCAGGCCCCAAGACCCCCTGTAGCCAGTCCCCCCCCATGCCTGAGCCTGCTCCCTAAGCTGGGCCAAAAGATCCTCCATCACAGACATGGTGCCTACCTGAAACATTCCCCCAGGATGTGCTTGAATAGGAAAGGGAGGGGCCAGCTTTTATATGCCTATAAACCCCTCCCACCAGAAACTCTTACAGAACTTCCACTAACTTTTACTTCCCCTGTTAACCCCGTCATGTCCGCCCTGCGCATATGCCAATGCATTCTAATGCTTCGGGCTTCTCTAATGCAGCAGTCCTGAGAGGTACAAGGGAAGAGAAGGGGTCAAGCCCGCCAACCCCCTCGCTGCCCCCTGGGGTGACCGTTTCCCATACCCGCTACTGACCTCCTGCTGACTGGTTGCTATCATATTTATACTACTGCACTTGTTACTAGTGGCAACCACATCTCCTTTCAACATCTCCCTTCAACTTTTCTTGCACGTTTAACCCTTGCATGGTGGCACTTTGTTCAAGCCCTGCTTGCACCCCTTTGTGGAAGAACTTCAGACCAGGCACTGAAACAGTTACATTTTACAGAATAAGGCTCCTTACACACGGAGCGGTCCGTTTTTCGGTCCGCTCCGTGCATCATCCGCTAATAGATCCGCTCCCATAGGGGTTCATTACAAGTCCGTAAACGGACTTGTAATGAACGGACAGGCGGAGCGGACGTGTGAAAGGGCCCTAAGGGTCTTTTCACACGTGCGGACCGTTTTTTAGATCCGTTTTTTTATCATCAGTTGATCAGTTTTTCATCAGTTTTCATCCGTTTTTTATCCGTTTTTCATCCGTATTTTTTTTGGTTTATTTTTATTACATATTTTGATGAAAAACGGATGTTAGCGGATCGGATGTTAAACGGATCGTCCGCTAACATTCGTTTTTCGTCCGTTCCGCTTTTTTGACGGAAGAAAAATAGTGTTTTCTTCCGTTCAAAAAAACAGAGCTTAACGGAGACGGACGTTAGCGGATGCGTGTGAAAGGACCCATTGGAAAGCATTGCGGTCAAAAAACGGACGTCTAAAAACAGACGAACGGTCCGCACGTGTGAAAGGACCCTAAATCTTTGGTACAGACAATTCAACACAGTCTCTCACAGATATTCTGCAGCATAAACTTCTCCTCTCTAGCCCCAGGTTACCAGCTCATATCTCTCCATGTGATAAAGTCCATTTTTGGTAAGACCCTGCTTGGGTAACCACAAAAGGGTTGCTTTCCTCGGAGGTGACAGCTACAGTACATCAGTCTATAGTGCAGCTTGCTCTCTTTCCCATGTGCTCAGCCACCCTCAGAGAAGAGCCCTCCCCCTTTTTATATCACCACAGGGTAAAGGGCAAAACCCAAAAATCCTGGGGAAACACATATCCTATGCTAACCGCTCACTAACCCCCTGTCACCCTTCTAGCTAAGCATGACACACACTGCTTTTAGTTTTGCATATTATTTTATCCCTTTTGGTTCCAAGTCTGTGGTTGGATTACACCAGCCCACACATGTTGATCTTAGGTATTCCAGTTAACCACTTAAGACCCAGACCATTATGCAGGTAAAGGACCTGACCCCTTTTTGCGTTTCGGCACTGCGTCGCTTTAACTGCTTGCCGACCGCCCACCGCAGTTATACGGCGGCAGGTCGGCACTGCTAGGCGAGAGCACGTAGCTCTACGTCCTATCTTTTGCGGCCGCTAGGGGCCAGAACAGAACAGAAGATCAGTGATTTCCCCTAGTGAGTCCACCCCCCCATACAGTTAGAACACACCAGGAACACACTTAACCTCTTCCCTGCCCACTAGTGTTAACCCCTTCACTGCCAATGGCATTTTTATAGTAATCCAATGCATTTTTATAGCATTGATTGCTATAAAAATGCCAATGGTCCCAAAAATGTGTCAAAATTGTCCGAAGTGTCCGCCATAATATCGCAGTAGTGAAAAAAAACGCTGATCGCCGCCATTACTAGTAAAAAAAGAAAATATTGATAAAAATGCCATGAAACTACCCCCTTTTTTGTAAACGCTATAAATGTTGCGCAAACCAATCAATAAACGCTAATTGCGATTTTTTTTTTTACGAAAAATATGTAGAAGAATACGTATCGGCCTAAACTGAGGAAAAAAAATGTTTTTTTAGATATTTTTTGGGGGTATTTATTATAGCAAAATGTAAAAAATATTGCATTTTTTCAAAATAGTGGCTCTATTTTTGTTTATAGCGCAAAAAATAAAAACCGCAGAGATGATCAAATACCACCAAAAGAAAGCTCTATTTGTGGGAAAAAAAGGACGCCAATTTTGTTTGGGAGCCACATCGCACGACCGCGCAATTGTCAGTTAAAGCGACGCAGTGCCGAATCACAAAAAGTGCTCTGGTCAGGAAGGGGGTAAATCCTTCCGGGGCTGAAGTGGTTAACTGACAATTGTGCGGTCGTGCGACGTGGCTCCCAAACAAAATTGGCATCCTTTTTTTCCCACAATAGAGCTTTCTTTTGGTGGTATTTGATCACCTGCGTTTTTTTTTGTGCGCTATAAACAAAAATAGAGCGACAATTTTGAAACAAATGCAATATTTTTTACTTTTTGCTATAATAAATATCCCCAAAAAATATATGAAAAAACGTTTTTTTTTCCTCAGTTTAGACTTATACGTATTCTTCTACTTATTTTTAGTTAAAAAAAAAATCGCAATAAGCGTTTATTGATTGGTTTGCGCAAAAGTTATAGCGTTTACAAAATAGGGGACGTGACTGATCGTCGTTCCCTATAACAGGGAACAGACGATCAGTGACACTGTCACAGAGAAGAACGGGGAAGGTGTGTTTACACTCGCCTCTCCCCGTTCTTCAGCTCCTGTGACCCAATCGCATGGTCACGAAGCTTCGGACTGGGTCGCGAGCACGGCGGCGGCGGCACGCGGGCGACCCACGGCTGGAAACTTAAAGGGTAAAGTACCTGCCTGTGCCCAGCCGCGCCATTCTGCCGACGTATATCAGCGTTAGGCGGTCCTTAAGTGGTTAAACTGACCACATCAGCACTTTCTACTCTTAGTTTGGTAGCCATCACCTAGTTTAAACGTTGAAACTTTTTGGCCAACCTATCCCCTAACAGAGCGGCACTTTCCCCACTTAGGTGCAGTTCATTCCTGCTATAGAGCTTGTAACCAAATGAAAAGTCAGCTCAGTTCTTCAGGAACCCAAAACCCTACTTCCTGCACCACTTTTTTGTTCATTCTATTCAGTAGGATGAAAACCCTTCTGTGGGCAGCAGCCCCCCTTAGCCCCCCTATTATTTACCTAATATTGCTTAATTAAAGGGGTTGTAAAGGTAAAAACAATTCTCCTAAATAGCTTCCTTTACCTTAGTGCAGTCCTCCTTCACTTACCTCATCCTTCGATTTTGGTTTTAAATGTCCTTATTTCTTCTGAGAAATCCTCACTTCCTGTTCTTCTGTCTAACTACACACAGTAACGCGAGGCTTTCTCCCTGGTGTGGAGAAAGCCTCTTGAGGGGGAGGGGGCGAGTAGGAGTGTCAGGACGCCCACTAACACGCACCTCCTTTCTCTATCTGCAAAGTGGAGAGAGTGTCCTGACTTGCCTGCTCCCACCCTCCCCCCTCAAAAGGCTTTCTCCACACCAGAGAGAAAGCCTCGCATTACGGTGTGTACTTACAGACAGAAGAACAGAAAGTGAGGATTTCTCAGAAGACATAAGGACATTTAAAATCAAAATCAAAGGATGAGGTAAGTGAAGGGGGACTTTACTAAGGTAAAGAAGGCTATTTAGGGAAGAAAATATTTACCTTTAAGACCCCTTTAAGCTTTGGGAATAAAACTTGCAAGCTGGTTGGCTTCTATGCAGAAGTGAACCTGACCTTACACTCTCCAGCTTTAGTAATCATCGATAGTTTCAAAAAAACTATTAGATGCACCTGAACAACCACAACATACAGAGATATACACAGGGCCGATCCGCTCTATAGGCCCACTATGCAAGCTGCTTAGGGCCCCGCAAAACTGTGGAGGGCCCCCCAAATTACTAGAGGCCCCTCACCCCGCTTCTTAACACGCTGGCTGCATGGGAGAAGAGGTAAGAAGTCAGCACCAGATGTAATTTTCGACAGCAGAACACCCCGCCCCCTTTAATGTGACATGTCACTGTCAGCAGCACAAGCCCCCCCCCCACTTCTCAACTTTAATGTGACATGTAAGTTTGCTTAGGGCCCCAGGGAGATATACAATGTAATACTGACATATAATCACACACATAGGTTGGACTTGATGGACTTTTTTCAACCTCACCTACTATGTAACTATGTCTTGATAAAGTGTTTTATGTTATTAGGTGAATTGCAATTACTATGTAACAGTGCCTCAGTTAGTCGCACTGCCTCAGATCATCACAATACTCCAATTACCCTTAATGCAACTGTTACACACAACTCGCAGTGCCTCGAGTTACAGTAACCCCCCAATTGATCCCTCAGTTACTCACAGTGCCCCAGTTACTCTTGCTCAGTACTCAAAGTGCCCCAGTTAATCCCAATACTCCAAGTTAATCACTATACTTACAATACCCCAAGTTACTCCAAATTACTCACAGTACTCTAAGTTACTCCAAATGCCCCAAGTCACTCGCTATACTCCAAGTTACTGCAAACTATTAATGGTATTCCAAATATACTCAAAATACTTCAAATTACTTACAGTACTCCAAGTTACTCCCAATGCCCAAAGTTATTTCCAATGCCCCAAGTTACTCCACTCCACTGTTACAGTACTCCAGATTACTCACAGCACTCCTTGCAGTGCTCCAAGTTACTCACAATACTCCAGATTGCTCCCAGTAGTCCAAATTACTCACATTACGCCAAACTGACTCAGTACTCACAGAGCCCTCCCATTGTCCTAGCTCCCTTGTGTGTCCCGCGCTCTCACTTACAGGCTCCACAGTCCCAGTTGTCCCATGCCATACAGCATGCCCGCTGCTCCTGGCCGCTTCTGTCTCAGTGTGTCTGCCTGGCTCCTCACACTGCTCTCCCAGTGCCCTTTATCACAGCATGCCCACCACTTCTGTCTAGGGATGTCTGTCTGCCTCCTCTCCTCAGCGTGCAGGAATTTATGTACCATTGAAAAATACTGTGTCAAACTGTGGTTAAGTAAATCTCTTTTGGGGTGGTGTTTCTTAAATCTAACCCAGAGGGTCCCAGGGTTCAATCCCACAAGCAGAAGTCCACAATGGAATATTAAACAATAAATATTTTTTTTGTAGGTTTGTCCACAATGGGCAAAAAATATCTTACTAGAGTATTTTCTGCTATATTTGCCTTAGTGTCAGGTAACCATTCTGGTGCAAAATTGGACAATGCTGACACACTACAACAGGGGCAGACTGACCTATCGGGCACTCGGACACTGCCCGAGGGCCCAAGGCCCATTCTTCCCTCCCGTCCACCACAGGTGCTTGTACTGTCTGAACGCGACATCACCTGGGATGAATGAGAAGAGAGGAGGGGCCGGCGGGAGCAGCACACCATTAGTGGCATCGTGTCCTTGTTCACCCCACTGTGTCCCCCTGTGTGCTCTTCCCCCCCCACAGTGTCCCCATGTGTGCTCCACCCACAGTGTCCCTCTGTGTACTCCCCCCACAGTGCCCCAGTGTGTGCTCCCCCTCAGTGTCCCCATGTGCTCTATCCCCTTCCCACAGTGTCCCCCTGTGTGCTCTCTCCCCCCACAGTGTCCCCCTGTGTGCTCTTTCCCCCCACAGTGTCCCCCTGTGTCCCCTGTGTGCTCTCTCCCCCCACAGTGTCCCCCTGTGTGCTCTCTCCCCCAACAGTGTCCCCATGTGTACTCCCCCTCACAGTGTCCCCCAGTGTGCTTCCCCCCCACAGTGTCCCTCAGTGTGCTTCCCCCCAGTGTCCCCATGTGTGCTTCCCCCCCAGTGTTCCCCTGCGTCTTCTTCCCCCTCCACAGTGTTCCCCTGTGTCTTCTCTCCCCTCCACAGTGTTCCCCTGTGTGCTTTCCCCTCTCAGTGTCTCCCTGTGTGCTCCCCCCACAGTGTCCCCCTGTGTCTTCTCCCCACCTCCACAGTGTCCCCCTGTGTGCCCCCTAGTGTCACCCTGTGTGCTTCCCCCCAGTATCCCCCCTGTGTACTGCCCCCCCCCCACAGTGTCCCCCTTTGTGCTTTCCCCTGCCCACAGCATCCCCCTGTGCCCTCTCCCTCCCCCAGTGTCCCCCTGTGTGCTTCCCCATCCTCACAGTATCCCCCTGTGTGCTTCCCCATCCCCACAGTATCCCCCTGTGTGCTTCCCCATTCCCACAGTGTCCCCATGTGTGCTCTTCCCCCCAGTGTCCCCCTGTGTACTCTCCCCCCATGTCCCCCTGTGTGCTCTCCCCCTCCACAGTGTCCCCATGTGTGCTCTCCCCCTCCACAGTGTCCCCCTGTGTGCTCTCCCCCTCCACAGTGTCCCCCTGTGTGCTCTCCCCCTCCACAGTGTCCCCATGTGTGCTCTCCCCCTCCACAGTGTCCCCCTGTGTGCTCTCCCCCGCCACAGTGTCCCCATGTGTGCTCTCCCCCTCCACAGTGTCCCCATGTGTGCTCCCCCCATGTTTCCCTTTGTGCCCCATGTCCCCCTGTGTGCTCTCCCCCTCCACAATGTCCCCCTGTGTGCTCTCCCCCTCCACAGTGTCCCCCTGTGTGCTCTCCCCGCCACAGTGTCCCCATGTGTGCTCTCCCCCTCCACAGTGTCCCCATGTGTGCTCCCCCCATGTTTCCCTGTGTGCCCCCATGTCCCCCTTTGCAGGTGTAGCGGGGGTCATATTGTTAAAGACCTTTGGTAATCTTGCATACCTACATCTTTTGCTGGGAGTTCCAGTTACACTGTATATATGTGTTTTATTTACTTATTTCTAAAGTAATGCATTGTGGGATTAGAGGTACCAGGAGAAACGGACTCCATAGACATCAGTAGAGATAGACTACAGTTCCCACAATGCCTTGTCTTCCTGGAGCACATGACACCCCGCATAGCCTGATGGAGGAGTTTACTTAAAGACTGGGAGAAGCCGGACTCGCTCTCTTGGGACCGGCACTTCTCACTCTACGGAACAAGGGAGAAGCATCACAGTCGAGAGCATAGGCCTGAAGCCTGGGCCTGTGTTCACCGGAGGGCCACTCATCTGGATACAGACAAGATCAAGTGTGTCCAGCTTGTTTTTCCAAGAAGCCAAAGACTTCCACCAGCTGACGGTTGTACCAGTGGTGAGCAAGGAATCGGAGACTGTGTGTGTCGCAGAGTATTTACCGATCGGCGTGTTTGTTGTGAAGAACGCAGGCGGACTAGGCCTATCCGGGTGAGAGGGCAGTTGCCCAAATGCTTTCAATGTTACTTTAGTCTTGTGACTTTTATTGCTCCGCTATTGGGATATCAGACTATGATTAGTTTATCCGAGAGACATAGGGCCAGATTCATGTAGATGCGCGCATATTTTATCCGGCGTAGCGCAGCGCATATACGTTACGCTGACGCGAACTAGTGAGTCAAGTACAGTATTCACCAAGCACTTGTTCGTTACTTTGCGGCGGAGTAACGAAAATGCGATGGCGCAACCCGACATTAGTGGAAGTGGGTGTGACCATATGTAAATAATGGGCGGAGCCCAGCGCAGAGACTTACGTTCAGTGCATCATCCACGGAGCATGCGCAGTGAGGGAGGGCTCCACTCGCTCCCCTGTGCGCATGCTCACAACTTCCGTCGGCACCACTTCATGGGAAACGGCGGCGCAATGTCTTACGTTGCGCGTATAAAAGCGGCCGCAGATGCGCCTTTCCGGCGCAAAAGTATATCCGGTCCCGTCCCCCCCCCAGGGAAGTTACTTTTGCTCTGAGATGGCTGCTCCCGTTCCCCGCAAAGAGAGGAGAAAGCTAAACTTCAATGCCCAGGAGCTGTCTGCCGTCATCTCGGCTATGGAGACGTACAATGTGTTCCTCCATGGCAGGAAAAGTTGCAAGACAAGCCGGGACAGGAAGCAGGCCATCCTGGAGTCCATTGCTGCCAGGGTGAACAGTTTGGGCTATTCCACACGGACTGCTGCGAACATTGCCAAAAAAATCAATGATGTGAGGCGCAAAGTCCGGGGCAAGGTGGCCACCATCAGGAGGCATGAGATGGGCACGGGGGGTGGACCCCCATGTGCGGTCAGCCTGACCACGGAGGAGGAGGTGGTAGCCCGCTGCCTGGAGAGGGAGCAGTTGGAGGGGGTACCGGGCTATGATTCCATGGAGGAAGGCTCCAGGACAGGTAAGTGTTTTTTATCCCCTATTTGATGTGTTGCATGTGTGTGTGGGGGGGGGGGTACATGTGCCAAGTGTGTGGGACCACCAACATGTGTCTACTTTGTGTCATCCACAGGTGACGGAGCTGGGCCATCATCTGCCGGCGGCCATTCCACCCCATTCCCCTAACTGCATCCTGAGCCCGACCCCCTGGGCACTGAAGACACCGAGGTGGAGGGGAGTGCCCACACCCCACCTGCTGAGGTGGTTGAGAAGGAGCCTGTCGTCACAGATCAGGAGTTTGTTTTATTTTTGGAGGAGTCCTCCCCTTCAGCAGGGCCCTCTCAGATCCCCTCCCCCATCATAGGAAGCCCCTCAAGGGCGACTCCATCCCCCCGGGGAATACCATCTCCTGGCCCCAGGAAGGCGACCCGGAAGACCAGGGGGGTGTCTGATGTGGTCCATGACCAGATGGCGAGGGACCAGGCCAGGCAGACCCAGCAGTTTGGCGAGATAGCTGGGCACCTGGACCGTGTAGCTGACACCCTGGGCTCCGTGGCCCAGATGACAAACGCAGTGCAGGATGTCAGCTGCAACTGCGCTGCAGTGGTGACCAGCCTGGGGGAGGTGCAGGCTGATCTTCGGCACCTCACTGCAGCCATCCAGGCCAACACAGCTGCCATCCGGGACCAGGGAAGGCAGAGGCAGCGGGCCCAACAATACCAGGTGACCCGGCAGCTGAGGATGCAGGCCCAGACCAATTCGTACCTCAGCCGGATAGCCATGGCCTTGGAGGGCATGCAGGCCACACCTGCCAGGAGTGGCCCACTCGGGGATCAGCCACTTCCAGATGCCCCCCCACCCACTCCCTCCAGGCAGCCAGAGAGGGCCCACCAGAAAGAGCCCCCGTCAGCCCAAATGATGGCTTTTTGAGGTTTTTTTTTGCAGTTTTTGTTTCTGCTCAGATTATGAGCTTTTTTTTTTTATATTTTGCTCAGATTATGAGCTTTTTATTTTTATTTATATTTTGCTCAGAATATGAGCTTTTTATTTGTATTTAAACTGCACATGGTCAGTAGTGCAGGGGACAGTGTGAATGGTGTGTGAATGTGAGGGGGTGGCACTCCTGCCAGTAAGGGGTGTCACCCTCGGCCGTTGGGGAGAAGTTATCCCCACGGCTGTGTGAATGACGTGTGAATGGACAGCGACACCATTGGGGCCTTGACGCGGCGTTACTGCTCCCAAGTCCTGCATGTTGGACTCGGGCTAATCCAATGTGATGTGGATGTGGTGTGTGTGATCTAGGGACATCAGTGGCGTGCATGGGTGCATTGTCCGTGTGATCAATGTATTTGTTTATTGTCCAAAGATGCCTACCACGAGGACCCTCCTGACTGCTCTTCCATCAGCTGACGGGGTAGCCTCTGGCAGATGGGGACTGTGTGGGTCGGGGGTCAGGTCATCACGTATGTCAATCTGCAGGCCCTTTCTCATGGCAAAGTTGTGCAAAATGCAACATGCACCGATGATCTGACACACGAAGGTAGGGGAATACAAGAGGGCCCCCCCGGACTTATCCAGGCATCGGAAACGGGACTTCAGGAGCCCAAATGTTTGCTCCACCACTGCACGAGTTTGGATATGTGCCGTATTATATCTTCTCTCTTCTCTGGTTTGGGGGTTCCGGAAAGGAGTCATGAGATGGGGTCCCAGTGCATATGCAGAGTCACCTGGAAGGGAAAAGGCAGGAGGATGTTAGTCATGCATGTGCCCCTTGTGATGTGTGCATCATGGGGGGGGGGGCAGTCATGGCTGACACCCATGTCACTCACCAACCAGCCAGCTGTCCTTGTACACGTTCTGTTCGAATTCCGTTGGGATGGGACTTTGACGGTATATGAAGGTGTCATGGCTGGATCCGGGGTGTTTGGCACGGACGTGCCATATGAGACGTTGGGCATCGGCTATCACCTGTACGTTGATGGAATGCCAATGCTTCCGATTGCGGTATATGTGCTCTGTGGCACTGAGGGGCTGGAGTGCCACATGTGTGCAATCAATGGCCCCCACGGTGCGTGGGAATCCTGCAATGCTGTAGAAATCTGTCATTGCCTTCTGTCGCAGGTCCTCAGTGGTGGGTCTGATGATTTGGTTGGCCATGCGTCTGAGAATTGCAGGGACAACCTGGTGCACACATCTGCTCATGGTGGACTGTGACATCCCAGCCACCACTCCACTTGTACGCTGGAATGATCCACTGGCAAGGAAATGAAGTGTTGCCAGTACCTTCACCAGTGGCTGCACTGCTTGTGAGCGGTGTGTCTTGCTGGTGATGTCATCCTGCAGGGTTGTGGTTAGTTCAAGGATTGCATCTGGGCTGAATCGGAAGAGGCAATACACCTCCTCATCACCCATGCCAAAGAGGCTCATGCGCATGCGGTATATCCTCTCACGTGCCCGCCTCCTCTGTACCGGGGGACCCATCAGTAGTGCTAGGACCACGGCTGCCCCTGGCATGTTGGCACACAGAGGTGTTGTCCTGCAAGTGTGGTTGTTCAGCTTGCTATTTTCGTCGGTAACGCTGCTGCTGTAGCTGCTCTCCTGCTGACCTGTGACCGTCAGGAGTAAAGATAAAGCAGCTATTTGTAGGATTAAATTTGCGCCAGACGTAAGACGTACGCGCGGCGCGTGTAGCCAGCGTCTGGTGCTAATCCGTTCGCGAATCAGCATATCTCCCTTATTTTCATATTTGAATGGGAAATCAATAGGCGCGACGGATGCGCCAAGCGAAAATATGCGCTAACGATACTCTGGCGTAGGAAAGTTAAGCCGGTCGGAGAAAGCCCTTTTCTGTCGCATCTAGTTTGGTGGGTACGACACATAGATACTATGGCGCATCTTTACACTTACGTGGCACATACCGATATACTCCAGCGCAAGTCTTTCTGAATCTGGCCCTATAACGTCTAGAAGTCACGCTAGCCAAGGTGACCGGAATTGCTGTAAGGATCGTTCCGCAGGCACCTGTATTGATTGTTGATTGTACCTATAGACTTAGTTCTATTACGCTTTTGGACCACAAACAAATTTAAGTGCACCAACGTATTCATCGTTAATCTTACCCCTGAGGAACATTCTGGAATTGACTGAGCCAGGCCTGGTCAGATTTATTTGCAACTGTACTCAAAGGAATTGCCCATTAGGGGGAGCTCGCGAGCATAGACAATTAAGAGTTACCTTTAGAACCTATAGTGTTAGTATTTTAACAGTTTTTACCAACTTCTGCAAGGGCTCCTGCAGAGTCGGCTGTATATGTGCCTATATTTTGTAACCTGTTGCTGATCTGTTATTTCTTTTATTTTTATGCCAAGTAAAGTTATTCTTGGTTTACTAAATTAATTGTGTGAGGTGTGTTTGCTCCTGATGACTGCAATCAAAGACAGGTGACAACAATATTGCATGTCAATATATATATATATATATATATATATATATATATATATATATATATATATATGCTATGTGTGTATTATTGTGGTCCTAGCCAACTCGGGACTCACAATATATTTGTATTTGCTTGGTGTGCCAAGGGAGGGTTCGGGACATTAAAAGGGGTGAATAAATTAGAGAGTAGACCCAAAACTAACCAGCAGCTCTTTCGGGGGTAGTGCTACACAGGTGTGGCTTGAGTGTGGGTGGGGACACAGGGGGGCCCATGGTCTTTTATTGCCCGGGGGAGCCATGAGTTATCAGTCCACACCTGCACTACAATTAAAGTAGTAGGTGTCAATTTTCCACATAAAGCTGTGACACTCCAACTGATAGGCTTCATAAAGGGATAAAGGGTTATGTTCCAAAACATGGCGCCACAGGAACAGCTTGCTGATCTAAAAGAGAAAAGATATGTTTTTCACCCTCTTGGCAGTGGGGATGATGTGCATGTACAGCTTCCAAATGGGTCTTTGTTCGTTGGCCAGTCTTAGCTCTTTTAAACTTCTAAACTCCCCAGCTCCCCTCAAACCAATATCCTGCTCCAGAATATTAAAAAGTATTAGCATGTGTTAATTGTCCAAATAATATGCTAGTTTAATTAATATCTGTTAGATATCATAAAAAAATATTCATAAAAGGATATGTTACATACAAGTGCAGTAAACTACTAGTTTTTAAAGGACAGGGAGACGATGTAGAGCCTCAACCAAGTCCCCGATGGTAACCAGCGGTGAAGAGCAGCACGGCTAGCCAGCTGTAGGTAGAGAAGGGGCCGGGAGACAACCAGGAGACAATGTCATCCAGTTGGTTTACATCTACTTTAATTTGCTTTCATTTAAATTAAGGACTCAAGAATATGTAAGGTTTTGTTAATTAAATCGAATCTATTGTGCCAATACTTATACTACTGCAAAAGCTCTATATGCAATGGGTCCTACTGACCCCAAGCATACATATTTAAAAGAATAAGTACAGTTGGCTGCCTTAATTGATAGCTTGTCAGTTAACATTGACATGATTGATTACCTTTAAAACTGTTTATATTTGCAATTTTCAACTTCAAAATTCTTCTTAATACGCTTGTATGTATTACAAATAACCTGTCTGCAATAATCAGGTATTTGTGTAATTTCTTACGAAAATGCATAAAAATGATTAAATTAAAAAAAGTTAAACTGCTTAAAAACCCATACACCTATTAATGTGATTACCTCTTGACTTGGTCCTGATAGGCTATCTTCAGTTAGAAGTCCATTCACAATACGATATCCAAATGATACTTTAGCAGGGTTATAGAAAAGCTTCAGTGTAACGATGCAGGTATGGTGCTAAAAGACACATGCACTATGGTTAAAAAGGATAAAATTATCTCTCTGCTTTCAGGTGACACTCCCTTTGCCCTTTGCCCAGGACATACACTCATAGGTGTTTGCATAATTGAGCGAAAGGCAATTATGCTCAAGCAGATAATACATGTTACTGTTCACAGCACCATCAGCCCTGCGTGGTCATATGTGACTTCATTTGTACCTGTGTGTACCTCATGTGTTGGCAAATTCTCAACCTTTAATTCCACTTAAACAATAATATATGGGTGTGAGCAACTCGGCTGTGGTATTTTATGCGATACAACATCCTAGCAACGCTTGTGTAATTCTTAAGCAAGTGCTCAGAAACTGTTTACGATCACTGTTATTTGTTAAATATTAACTCTGGTTTATGCCTGATTAGTGAAAGAATGTAAATGTATCGACAGCAACATTTGTTAATACATATCCAAAGTTAAAGAGTAACTCTACTTTTGCTGAGGACAACAATTCCCTCAGTACATCACAGGGATTTTAACAAACTAGTTTCTGCTCTGAAGAAAAAGTTGTTTGTCTGCAAATTGAATCTGAATGGGAGTGATGTTTTTCATTATTAATCAGTGTTCTAATTAAGAAAATGCAGGGCCTGCATGCCTTTAGAAGTGATTAACCCGTTGGCAGTATCTCACTAAGGCCCCTTTCACACTTATACGACTTGTCCCACGATTTGTGATGGCAAAGTAGCATGACAAGTCGTTTCCCATGATTTCCAATGACAACCATTCATATTAGTACGACTTCAAGTCATTCTGACTTCAAAGTAGTCAGGGGCCTTAAAATTACATTTTTATTGTTGAGGATACCTATAATCTGACTTATATCTAAGTGCAGATGTCTTGTAAAATCAGCCAGCCAATCACACCAGTAGGAAATTACATTTCTGTGAGTGTTTTGTCACCAATGGATGGTGTACTGAATGCCTCCAGGTTCCCAAATGCATTGAATTAAAAAAAATTAAAGTGCTGCAGATTGAAAAGAAAAGGCAATTTTTAACCACTTGCTGACGGCCGTACGACTATATACGGCTGCAGCGCGGCTCTACTTCTCTGAGGCGCCTGTTTTTACGGTCGCCCCTTTCCTCGTTCCCCGCGCGCGCTCCCGAGCGCGCAGCGGGGAACTACTGTGCTGGCCGTGTCCCCTGGACACAGCCAAACACAGATCGTGTTAAATAGCCAATCACAGCGGCTATTTACAGCGTGATCTGTGCGGCCAATGAGAGATGATCTCATATGCAAACATATGAGATCATCTCTCATTGCCGACTCTCCCTCCTCACACAGGCAGCGCGTGTGAGGAGGGAGAGAGAACTGTGAGTAACTGGTCACTTTTTTTTTATTCAAATCACTAATCAGTGCCCCCAGTACCACCTGTGCCCCCAGTACCACCTGTGCCCCCCAGTACCACAGTGCCCCCCAGTACCACAGTGCCCACCAGTACCACAGTGCCCACCATGTGCCCACCAGTACCACCGTATGCCCACCAGTACCACTGTGCCCACCAGTACCACTGTGCCCACCAGTACCACCATGCCCACCGTGCGCCCACCAGTACCACCGTGCCCACCAGTACCACCGTGCCCACCAGTACCACCGTGCCCACCTGTGCCACCAGTGCCCATCTGCCACCTCAGTGTACATCTGCAATCAGTACCCACCTGTGCCACCTCATTAGTGCCCACCTGTGCCACCTCATTAGTGCCCACCTGTGCCACCTCAGTGCCCACCTGTGCCACCTCATCAGTGCCCACTTGTGCCGCAGTCAATCAGTGCACATCAGTATCCATCTCATCAGTACCCATCTCAGTGCCATCTGTGCCGCCTCATTAGTGCCATCTGTGCCGCCTCATCAGTGCCCACCTGTGTCCACCAGTACACAGGCCTCATCGGTGCACATCAGTACCCATCTTATCAGTACCCATCTCAGTGTCATCTGTGCCGCCTCAGTGTCATCTGTGCCGCCTCATCAGTGCCATCTGTGGGCATTTGTACTTTCCTGGCTTGTTAGGGTCTCAAGAAATGAGAGAGGCCTTCAGTACATCAGGTGTGATCAGATATTTTTTTATGATTTGCACTATAGCTTGTAGACTCTAAGGGCCAGATTCAGGTAGATGGGAGCATCTTTGCTCCAGAGTAACGCTTCTCATTAACGTTACTCTGCCGAAATTTTAGCAGCAAGTGCTGTTATTCACGAAGCACTTGCTCCTAAAGTTGCGGCAGCGTAATGAAAATGAGCCGGCGGAATTCAAATTGGGCGGGTACGGGGCGTGTAGTATTTAAACTAAGCGCGATCCCGCCGCGAACGTACTGCGCATGCGTCGAGTGTCAAAGCATCCCCGTGCGCATGCTCCAAATTCTGTGAATGAACGTCAATGACGTCACATTCCCATTCATGATCTTTTTACGCAAGCGACGTGATTTTTTTTTTTCCCGACGCGATGACGACGCCTATACCTAACATAGGATACTCCAACCCCATGTAGGTATATTTTCTCGCCGCGTATCCCTTCCGGAAACGCGTATCCCTTCCGGCGCCATTTTTAAGTTGAAGTAACGATGCGATGGCGAAACTCAGTTACGCTGATCACATCGGAGCTTCAACCCGGCGTTTCTTGTTTTCTGGTTACAGAAAACGCTGGCTCAAAGTGACAGTTAGGCTGGCGGATCACTGCATCCGCCAGCCTAACTGTTCCTGAATCTGGCCCTAAAACTTTCACACAGACCAAATAATTTCCAAAAACTTTGGGTTATTTTTATCAAAGACATGTAGCAGTATAAATTGTGACCAAAATTTATGAAGAAAAATTAATAATTTGCAAAATTTTATCACAGAAACTAAGAAAAAAACATTTTTTTTCCAAATTTTCGGTCTTTTTTCATTAATAGCGCAAAAAATTAAAATCCCAGAGGTGATCAAATACCACCAAAAGAAGGGGGGGTGTTTAAGTGCCCAGTATGGAAGTGGTTAATAACTATTTTTTAACCACTTCAATACCAGGCACATTTCCCCCTTCCTGCCGAGGACAATTTTTAGCTTTCAGCGCTATAGCACTTTGAATGACAATTGCGCGGTCTACAACACTGTACCCAAACAAATTTTTTATAATTTTCTTCCTACAAATAGAGCTTTCTTTTGGTGGTATTTGATCACCTCTGCGGTTTTTAATTTTTGCGATATAAATGTTAAAATACCATCAATTATAAAAAAAAACTGATGGGCGCTGATAGGCAGCACTGATGGCACTGGTACGCGGCACTGATGAGGAGCTACTGACAGGCATTATTAAGTGCCACTGATGGGGCACTGGCACTTTTTGGGCACTGTTGTGGGCACCGATTGTTATTTGCATTAACTTGAATCCTGACTGCTCGGAAGCTGAAATTCTGGAGGTCATCAAATCTTTGAAACCGTCCAAAACCCCTGGCCCCGGTGGGTACTATGCCCCTTACTTTAAAAAGTTCAAGGATTGAAGGTGAAGGGCAGGGCATGAAATGTCCCCCCCCCCACCACCTATGGGACTGTGTCATACCAGAAAATAAAATTAAAGTTTAATTAATAAAAAATAAAAAAAACAACTTACCTATGATTGGTTGAGCTTTTGCTGACAGTTGCCCCAAACAACGGTCCTCTAACCCTATAATAAGATAGAGGATGCGTCAGCAGTGGGCAGAAGATTGGACAAGATTTGGAGAAGCACATCCCAACCTCCCTCCCTGTCGTGGCCTTTTTTATGAGGTTTTAATCCCTTCTTGTAAGGGGATGGTATATTTCATGATTGTTTTAGCTTGAGCTTAAATGGCTAAGCTAATTTTATTATTATAAGATATATATATATGGTTATATGTTAATAAAATTGATTTAATATACTTAAATTGATCATTTAATTTTGATTTAAGAATTGTTTGATATAATCAATTTATTTACACCTATAAATAAAGGCCACGGCCATTTCATACCACAGGTATATTTTGTAGTATTATTTATTTATGTTAGACATAAGCTTTTGGAGCTAAACAAATTACAGGCAGACAGTCTGTAGGTCGTGGAAACAGGAACTGAACTTTATTATTACTTCTTGTACATAGACAAAACATGAACTAGCAAACGTAACACTGCCATCTAGTGATCATATAATGTAATAGGCACACAGTAATGACATTTAGTAGATGTTGCTCATATAATACAAACCTTGTATGCTAACACCCCCACTCAACAACTACTATCTATGTCAATCCCATTTCTGATCTAAGATCAACAAATCTGTTTCTAGCTAGTGGTTTTGTCAAAACATCAGCAATCATTTTTTCCGTTTCACAATACACAAGTTCAATCACTTTCTGATCAACTAAGTCATGAATGTAATGATGTCTGACATCGATGTGCTTGGTTCTTCCATTAATCTTCTCACTTGTTGCAAGCTTAATGCAACCCTGATTATCCTCAAATAAGACGGTAGGTTCTGATGTTGCTTCTCCAAGATCCTTGAGTAATTGTTGTAACCACACAACTTCTTGACTGGCATAAGCTGCAGATATGTATTCAGCTTCTGTAGAGGACAATGCCACTGACATCTGTTTCTTGCTGGACCATGATATAGGACTGTCTCTGTTAAATACTACATTAATTGGCTTTTTAGACCAAGATATCTGTTTTGCAGGTTGAGCCTCCTTTAATGTTGGAGACTTACTCGGCTTGGCAAGAAACAGGTCTTGACATAAGTTAGGCTTGTATGAATGGGTTTTGACGCAGTTGTTCTCCAGTGTTCAAAGGTTTGACATGAGGTCAGCAGGTCAGCAGGTTCACAGATAAGAATACGCACAGAGTTCGTGTGTCATAGAGCTGAACCAGAAATACATGCTTTAAAGTTTAAACCATGATTCCTAAACTTAAGTTACAATTTCATATTGATGTTTAAATTATTTAGAGTTTGTGTGAAGTGATATGTTTATTTATATTTATATATATATATTCAATTATGAGTTTATTATGCATTTGTAAGGTTTGGTATATAACTTCTGAATCTTAAAGCTATACCTAATGTAAGAATTTGGCATTTAACAGTAGGCCAACCCAAAGGTTTTTAATAGAATACAGTTATATGTCACTGTCATCTAAAGCAGCTTGAGAGATAGGTCAGCTTTTGGCAAGGTGATCCAGACAAATATGGGGATAAGAGAATTTCTCTATTTTTGAGTCAACCACGTTAGCATGATGGGTGGAGCTATGCAATATAATTTTGGTATGAAGCCATATTAAGCATCTATGGAAGAGAGGGCGTTACTTTTGTAATTTAGCTGACATATAGTTTTTATTTAGATAAAAAGAGGTTTAACTGATATACAGACTCACTCAGACACACCCACAGACACTCACACTCACAGACACTCTCACATTCACACTTACACTCGAAAGAGACACATCAAGGAAGACACTTTGTTTACTTAGGTCTATACACGTGCTTACTTCACAAACAGCTGTTCTAGCAGACATCTCTTTCACTACACGAGAAGCAAGAAGCTGAACCTTTTCCTGCACTTTTCTTTTAAGCTTTTACTCCTAACTATCTTTTGTTTTTACTGCACCAAGCTGTATGAAGATTTGAACTTTGTATGTATTTACAAGTTGATGCCAAGTGAGATGCGAATAAAACTCATTTTTTGAGTAAGCCTGGCTATTTGAACTTTTGAACGAAACGTCCTGACAAAAGACGCTATTGACATAGCACGTGTCAAAAATCGCGCTTTTACATTTTGGCGAGTCCAGCCCATAATTGATCATTTTTTTCCTGACGCCTTGCCACAAGAGGGGGGAAGAGAAGAACCAACTCATGAGTTCTCAAGTCTCAGGAAAATCCGATCTCAGAACCTAGAAAGGACGTTTGCGCTTCATCTGATAAAGGACGAGAGGTCCAAGGAACCAAGCCGGCTAAGACGTGAAAGACTACTACTTACGGTGAGTAAATAAATAAGAAAATGGAATTCATTGATGAGCTAGTTACAGATTGTAGGCTAGATTTTAAAGATGTGTCTTTATATCCAAATGACAGTCATCTTTGGGCCTATATGTACAGGTTATGCTTAGAGGCCAATGTTCAGATTGACAAATCAAAGTTTACTATGTATAAGCAGCGTAAAAAGATAGCTAACATCTTAAAGTTGGTAAGAATATTTAACAAAATGATTATTAATGTTGATTTACCTACTAAAAATGTGTGTACTTTAGAACAGACAGAATGCAACACATTACAGAACACAGGCAAACATGCAAATGTGTCTCAAGATTCTATTGATTGTCCAAATTGTGAGCTTTTTTGCAATTACATAGAGAATCTTGAGGAACAAATTGACTCTAAAACAAATTTTTTGGAATAGCTCCAAGAAAGGTGACAAGTTTCTGCCTCAAATGTAACACCCCCTTGTGTATATTAAGCAATTCTTCTCCTCCCATTATCTTGACGTGAACTCCAAAAATACATGTATTCTACACAGATGTAGTGTCCTATCACTGACCTTGTCTGTCCTCAAGCTACCTCAAAATGGCCATGCTTAAACCAAATGATTCAGAAACGTTTATCACATAAAATCTTATAAATTTAAAATCTAACAGTCTCCCAATTTTAATAAGTAACCACTTGTGGATTTGCGTGTGCTGTGATCACCTGCCCAATCGGAGTCCACATATCCCACAAGGTTTAAATCACCACTTGCTGACAGTTTCAAATTTAAGTCTTTTGTCTGTTTCAGATATCTCATAACTCTTTTGATCGCATTCCAATCTCTTAGACGTGGTTTATCAACTCGCCTGCAAAGAAGAGACATGCTGGCTGCAATGTCTGGACGTGTAGTGGTTGCAATGTAGAGAAGTGCCCCCACTGCTTGTCTGTATTATTCATTGGATGTGAGAAGATCATCTTCTCCTTCTAACTTTGGATAGGCTATGTCCATAGGTGTGCTTGCTCCTTTCGCCTCTGTCATGTTGAATTGCTGAAGAATAGATTCAATTTTTGCGCTCTGATTCAACAGGAAACTTCCATCTTTCTCACGCTGGATGTCAATTCCAAGATAATATGTCACTTCACCTAGGTCTTTAGTTTCAAAGTGCTTGTTGAGTACTCCTGTTAATTTTGCAATTTCATTGTTATTTTTGTGAGCAATGATCAGGTCATCTACATAAATTAGCAGATACATCCACTCAGTGTCTACTTGTTTAGCGTATAGGCACGGATCAGCTTTGCTTCTTGTAAATCCTTCATTTAGTAGAACTTGATTAATCTTCAGGTTCCATGCTCGAGCTGATTGTTTAAGGCCATAAAGAGATTTATTCAACTTGCAGACAAGATGCTCTTGTCCCTTTTTCAAATATCCTTCTGGCTGTGACATGTAAATTTCTTCTTTAATATCACCATTAAGAAAAGCTGTCTTAATATCGTGATGTTTCACAATCATTGTACGCATGGCAGCCACTGTCATTAGTGTTCTGAAAGTACTTTGTTTAGCAACTGGAGCAAAAGTAGCATCATAGTCCTCACCGAACTTCTGTGAGTAACCTTTAGCAACCAGCCTTGCCTTGTACCGACAGACTTTCCCTTCAGAGTTACATTTGGTTTTAAAAACCCATTTACATCCTATGGCATGTTTACCTTGAGGTAGCTCTGAAAGTGTCCATGTCTGGAGATCTTCGAGTGATGTCATTTCTTCATCAGCGGCTTTATTCCATACTTGTTTCTCATGCATTGGCAGTTTCTGCATCTCTTTCCATGAACCTGGTTCAGTTTGAACAGCTCTGCGAGCTATGTAAGATAAACGTTCAGCTGGAACACCTTTATTGATTCTGGTTGATTTTCTGACTGAAGATATTTCTGGTTCAGATTCAGGTTTTGATTCTTCTGCAGTAATTTCAATTTCTGCAGTAATTTCAATTTCTGTATCACTTTCCTTATTTTCTTGAGTGACTGATGTTGATTCTTTCTCAGTTTGAATAGTTTGCGTCTGTTGTTCAAACTTTGAGCACATAGAAGTTTCATCAATAATCACACTTCTGCTGACTGTTACCTTGTTCGTGTCTTGATGTAAAATCCTGTATCCTTTTTGAGATTCACTGTACCCCACAAGTACACCTTCTTTTGCACATGCATCCCATTTTGTACGTTTTTCTTTTGGAATGTGTACATAGGCTTTACTTCCAAAAATTCTGATGTGTCTTAAATCTGGTTTCCTTTTGTTCCGTAGTTCATATGGAGTTTTTGTTGTTGCTTTTCCCGGCAAACGATTTTGAAGATAACATGCAGTTGTGATAGCTTCTCCCCAGAATGTAGTTGGCATATCAGCATCAAATAGCATGCTCCTCCCACTTTCACACAGTGTGCGGTTCATTCTCTCTGCAACTCCATTTTGCTCCGGGTTATATGGAACTGTTGTCTGGAACATAATTCCATGCTTCCTGAGAATGGCTTGTGTTTTACCACTTGTATATTCTGAGCCATTGTCTGTTCGTAGTACTCTGGGCATTCTGCCGAAAATATTATTTACTTGAGCGAGATACTGTTCCAATTTCTCTGGCACTTCATCCTTATTGTGAAGTAGAAATACTGTGGTATATCTGGAGTAATCATCAATGAAGGTCAGGAAGTACTTTTTCTTTCCTGGAGTCATAGTTTTCATTGGACCACAAAGATCTGAATGTATTAAGTCCAGAGGTTTTTGAACTTTGCTGTTGGTCTGCTTGGGAAAAGGTGTCCTTGCCATTTTTCCTTTAATACAGCTGGTACAAATCATTGTGTGATCACATGGATTAATCTTAATACCACTTGCATAGTTATTCTCAACTATTTTCTTTATTGTATCAGAATTTCTGTGTCCCAATCGTCTGTGCCAAGTGTGGATGCAGTTTGAATGTTTATCCTCTTTGGCTATTTTAACCATTTCACTGCAGTTCAACTGATATAGTTCATCTATGATTTTAGCCTTTGCAAGCAAGCAATCCCCTTTTGTTATGATACAACTGTCACCCTGAAATGTGACTACATTGCCTTGGTTAGTGAGTTTCTTTACTGACAAAAGGTTGCTTTCAAGATCTGGCACATACAGAACATTCCTCATATGGATCTTTTTAGTGATATCTGGAGAGATAGGACAGTATAGAAAGCCATCTCCTATTCCCACTGATTTCATGAGTTGTCCATTAGCTGTAGTTATCCCTTCTGTTTTGCTTTCATCAAGCTGAGCGAAGAAACTTCGGTTATTTGTCATGTGACTTGTAGCGTCTGAGTCCACACACCATGCTTGCACAGTGGTGACACAATCTTTGGATCCGAATGCATACTCCTTTGTTTCTATGACATTCTTAGCTTGTTGGAATGCACTTTGTTTTTGCATTCTAGCTTTCCAGATTCTACAATCTGCTTTTAGATGTCCTGGTTTCTTGCACACAAAGCATTCCCGCTTTTCTAGCTGCACGTTACTGTGTTTATTTTTGTATCTTGTCTTTAAAGCCGTCTGTGAACACACACTCACAGTACTCATGCTTTCAGTTTTGCGCTTGTATTCATCCACAAGCTTGCCTTTAACATATTCCAGTGTCAGATCATCATCTGGACGTGCATCTAGTGCTGTGACAAGTGTCTCATAACTTTCAGGAAGTCCACTTAATATTAGCGCTGCAACATGGAAATCCTTTATCTCTTCTCCAATCCCTCGCAGTCTCTCCACCATCTCTAAGGTCTGTCTTATATAGTCCTGCATGTCCTGGTCTTTCTGTAGCTTAGTCTGATAGAGCTTTCTGATTAAATACAGTTTATTGCTGAGATTAACTCTTTCATGTGCTTTCTGTAACTCTTCCCACATGTCTTTAGAAGTTTGACAGTTACATATATGTATGATTTGATCATCATCTATGCACAGGGAGATTGTGCTTTGCGCCTTCTGATCTCTGTCTAACCACTCCTCTGTGGGCTGTGCAGGTCTTTGTTCATTTATGCATTTCCACGTACCTTCTCTTATAAGCAGCATTTTCATCTTGAATTTCCAAGATTGGTAGTTCTGATTTGTCAGATTTGCAATGGAAAACTTTGCTGAGGGCATGGCAGCTGCCATTACTGCTGTTTGTCTTTCTGTTGCTGTCTTCGGCACTGAATTGCTCTAGCTCACTGTATCTGGCTATATCCAGGGGTGATCTGTATTATATCCTGGGCTTCTGTAACATGCTCTGGGCCCATAACCTGTTAGACATAAGCTTTTGGAGCTAAACAAATTACAGGCAGACAGTCTGTAGGTCGTGGAAACAGGAACTGAACTTTATTATTACTTCTTGTACATAGACAAAACATGAACTAGCAAACGTAACACTGCCATCTAGTGATCATATAATGTAATAGGCACACAGTAATGACATTTAGTAGATGTTGCTCATATAATACAAACCTTGTATGCTAACAATTTATTTATCTATTAAAATACTATATTAGTTCTTAAAAGATTATGACTACAGTCCCATGTCTTGTTCCGCATCTTAAATCCCTGTTCAACCATGTTCTGAAGGGCAATCATTTCCCGTATGACATGCTGCTAGCAAACATGTCCCTGATCCCTAAACCTAATAAGGATCACTCCCTTCCTCAAAATTTTAGACCGATTTCGGTCATCAATACGGATTTGAAGATCTTTGGCCGTATTCTAGCCGATAGACTTTCAAACATTATTTCCTCTCTATTCTCCCCGGACCAGACAGGCTTTATCCCCTCCCGCCAAATCACTGATAATATTAGGCTGGCCGCTAATGTCATTTGATGCTGACTTACACGACCATAGGGTGCTACTCCTTAGCCTGGATATTCATAAGGCTTTCAATAGCGTCCTGTGGCCTTATCTTGAACTCACCTTGGCTAAATTTGGCTTCTCTGGGGCCTTTGTCCACGGGTTCAGGGCTCTTTATAATCACCCCCGCACCCGGATTAGGCTCCCGGGCAGGGCCGCTGATAGGGCAGTACAGCCAGCCCCGTTGTACCGGGCCCGCCCAGATCAGCTGCACAGTGGGGCCCGGCAGCATTACAGTTAATTTCTGCATTGAATAAAAAAATAAAAAAATAAAGCTTGCTAATATGTTCCCCCCGCTCCTACTTGTTTATGGAGCGGAGTTAACAGAGGGGCCCGGGTGCTCACAGAGGAGGGACTATTTTTTCATTTTCGGGCGCATGTACATCATGCCGCCCTGTCACTCAGTTTGTCCCGGCCGGCGGAGTGATACCATGATTCCCCACACGGCGCCCGCCTCCAGTTCTCATTTGCAGAGATGCGACTGCGAGGTGGCTGAAGGAAACATCTGAAGGAGATCGCGGCTGCAATGGATACTACTTTACAGTTCAGTTGGGGGAGCAGTAAAAGTGCAGTGGAACTGCATTTTTACCACCCCCCAAACCAATCCCCTTTAACCGCTTCCCATTCAGTGATGTACTAGTATGTCGCCGGATGGGAAGTGTGATATCTTGGTCATCATTGCAGCAATGATTGAGCAATCATTTTTTAACCCCAGCAATGTACACAAGCCATTACCAACTTGAACAAGTATCTGATCAAACTGATCTTGGTTTGATCAGATGCTTTGGCGGCCAGAGGACAGATATGGGCTCTAAAAGACCCCAGATCTCTCCATAAAGAGGACCTGCCATGGCTCTTGCTATCACAATGGATGTTATTTGGCCCAACATAAGTGTGTAAACAGCAACAAACCTGAATTTTGTTTTGAGACTGGGTCAGGGGCGGGGTGGGGCGGGGCCAGGGGTGAGAGGTCAATAGCATGGCTGAGGGGGGCCCCGCAGGTAAGCTGTATGGGGTCCCATAATTTCTAACAGCGGCCCTGCTCCCGGGCTGTAATTCTGGTTATTTTGAGCTAGGCAGGGGAACAAGACAGGGGTGCCTCTTATCACCACTCTTATTTGTCCTGGCTATTGAGCCTTTGGCACGTTCGATTAGCCTAAACCCCAACATTAAGGGTTACTCTAAAGGGGATCAGGAATTTAAACTTAGCTTATACGCCAATGATGTCCTCTTATTTTTGACAAACCCAATTGTTTTGATTCCTAACCTCATCTCCACTTTACGTATTTTTCAGGACATCTCGGGCCAAGGGGTTAATCTCTCTAAATGTTCCACCCTCCCGTTAAATTTCCCTCCTGATATTGTCACCTCCCTACAATCTAACTTTAATTTCTCTATTGAGCCACGGACCTTATCGTATTTAGGGATTAAGTTAGCCTCATCGTTTCATAATATGTGTCTGGCCAATTACCCGCCTGCTTTTTCCCACATCAGACAGCTGTTACATACCTGGAGCCCATACCATATCTCCTTTTTAGGCAGGGTCCAGGTCATAAAAATGTCTGTCCTCCCTAAACTTCTATTTTTGTTTAGAGCCCTCCCCAACTATGTATCACGCCGAACGATTGATTTACTTCAAAGAGACGTAAACAAATTTATCTGGAACAATAAAAAACCTAGATTGGGTAAGCTATTGGTTTTCAGACCTAGAGCCTCAGGTGGTCTGGGTTTGCCTAACCTCTGGCTTTATTACATATCCGCCAGGCTACTACAAACAGCACAATGGCACACCTCTCAGAGTGGGATTCCCTGGCTCTGCTTTGAACGTGTCTCTATAGCCCCCTATTATCTCCCTGGTCTGTTATGGTCCAAAACAATTTGTCCCAAAGATATCTCTCCTTTAAATATAGTAGCGGCCCACCCCTGCTACATTTGGTCATTATATAAGAATATGTTTTCTTTACTCCCTCCCACCCCTAGGCTGGCAACTTATTTGGGCAACCCTTCCTTCCCAGCAGCTTATCCCCGACCCAGGGGCCTTTGCCCTTTGGACTTCCAAGAACCTGATGACCCTCGACTCTTTACAGAAGGGGGGGGGTATTCACTCCTTCCTTTTCTTACAATCCTCGTACTCCCTCCCTAGGTCAGAATTTTTTAAATATTTGCAAATTAGGCACTTTTTTAACTCTCGATACCCCGGGGCCCCTGCAGGCCCTGTTTCTGTGTTTGAGGGTCTCTGTGGCCCTTCCTCCAGAGATAGATGTAACATCTCGCGTTTATACAGTTATTTGGCTGGTCTCGGCCTCCGGGAAAAGTCCTCGGCTGTGTTGAGCTGGGAGCAGGAGACCGGTGAGGTAGCTACCCCTGAAGAGTGGGCTGATAGGATCTCTAACATGCATAAATGCACAAGGTCTGCGGCAGTGAAAGAAACGGTAGTGAAGTTACACACCAGGTGGTATTATGCCCAGGCCAAGTTACATAAATTTTTCCCTGCTGTCTCTGAACTTTGTTTCAGGGGCTGTCCTGAGAAGGGTACCCACTTTCACATTTTCTGGAGCTGTGCGGCCCTAAGGGACCTTTGGCAAAGGGCTACTGATAAGGTGGCGGAGATCACTGGGGTTAGAACTGTCCTTACCCATCAGATGTTTCTGTTTTTTTGCTCAGATCCCTGGTTCCACTCCCCCTGAACAGAAGCTGGTGCACATTCTTTTCAGCACAGTCCCCTGGTCCATCGCCTTATTCTGGCGAACCCCTGGGGTCCCCTGGGATCAGGTACTTAAACGTATGGCAGCCATCCAGATCATGGAGAAGGTCCTCCATACCATTATGGATACTATGCAGGTCTATGATCTGAAATGGAAGCCTTGGTCTCCTTAATCACTGGCCCGTTAACCCAGCCATTTCGCCCAGGCCCCTGAATTCTTTGAATTCACCTTCAGGCTTTCACTAATATAGGTGGTTTCCCAAATCCGTTCCCGTTTTCCTTGTTCATCTTTATACATTTTTATGTTTTTTTCTTGTTTCATTTTTATTTTTGTATTTGTATTTATATGTTGAAGGGCCTTTATCTCTATAATGTGGTGCTTAAATATTGTGGTGGGGCCTCCTGTACCCTGCCCCTATATAACAGATTCTCTAACTTCAGCTGACTCCACATGTATTTTTCCCGTTATTTGTAACTTCGGTCTCGTTCTTTGACTGGATTGGTCCGATCTCTGTTATAATTTATTGTTACGAGTGCCTTGTCAGCGATATGTGATATTGGCCACTGTCTGTTTTTGCTATTATTTCTCTCAATAAAAGCGTTTGTATTAAAAAAAAAACATTCAACTACAATATGGCTTTTATAGCTATATGCTGTATTATTGTTTTTTTTTTATTTGTCATTTTTCTCTAAAGAAAGTGAAGTTATCATCATTGACTCTTCAATAATATCTAGGACAGGAAGAATCTGACAAATATTTAGGAGATAAGTCAAAATGAACCTTATTTATCTATATGCGTCTGTTCTTGTGTATCATTTAAAAAAAAAAGTCTTATATTTCTTTGTTAAATTGTTGAATATGCTAATGGTTTGTAAATACATTGTAATATCGCCATCTAGTGGCTCTTTTACATACTTAGTATCTGTGAATAATTTACTGAAGCCAGATCTTTTAAAGCCATGCCTACAGGATCAAGACATTGCAAAGGTAGGCACTATTGTACTGGCATACACAGTGGATGAGCTCACACAGGCTAATTTTTTTATCATCCATTGTGTCCAACAAGAAACTTATGCACCAACACTAGAATGCCTACAAAGACACAAGAATGTTCCAAAACTCTGTCCTCTAAATAAACTCAATCCCTTTGAAGACAGCAAGCCTAACATGGAACTTGGCAATGTTGTTCTTGTGAAAGAGTCTCAGTCAAGGAGAAACTAATGGCCCTTGGGCCTGATAACCCAAGTGTTTCCAAGCAAAGATGGGAAAATCAGGAAAGTTGAAGTTAAGGTCATGAAGCAAGACGAACCTAAACTTTTCCTCAGACCTGTGTCCGAACCAATTATACTTCTCTACCTAGAGCAGTGTTTCTCAATTCCAGTCCTCACGCCCCCCCAACAGGTCAGGTTTTCAGGATTTACATTATTTTGCATAGGTGATTTGATCAGTTTCACTGCCTTAGTAATTCCCACAGCCTGAAAACATGACCTGTTGGGGGAGCGTGAGGACTGGAATTGAGAAACACTGACCTAGAGGGACCATCATAGTTGGTATTGACGTAGCAGTTTTGGTGGTATGCAGAGCACACCGCCATTCTGCCTGTGCTAGTAAGCACACACTTCATCTTAGTGAAATAATCCATCTTTAAGCTAAAAGGTTTACTCACCATTCATCCGATCTGTCATTCATTGAATAATCTAACACCACCATGTTGTTCTCAGTTCGCCATCACAGCCATCATCGCCTTTTCAAGCTCCTCACGGCTCCTTCTATTCTCACAAACAGAAAGTGATCACTCCACCAGCTAATCACCTCCCCCGTGGAAGTGGTCATGACAGGATGTCCCCCTCAACACAGCAAGCAATCCTATGATTAAGCACAAATTTATAGTGCGAAACGCATCAGCTGTTTTACTCCCGTGTTGTGTGCTGTGACTTGTAGTGCATTTTTCCTTTTTTAAATAAAGACAACCATCAAGGTTTTTTTGGTTGCGGCTGTCCATATTTTCTTTTTCCATTTGTTGCCTTGTGCATTGCCAGCACCCTTGATCTCCTGAGACCCTACTGATCATCGTAACACAAACCATCTGGAGCGGTAGTTTTCTTTCTCTAACAGGATGTCCTATACAATGAATAGAATACATGAATAGAATACATACAATGAATACAATTCTGGCTAAAGTCTTATGGGCTTGTCTGGGCAGGGAATGCATCTATGCCTTGTAGGTGGAATGGAGGCCATCTACAGGTGTACGCTACGAATCCCAAACCATGCTGATCAGACACAGCAGAGACAAGAGCGCACATGCGCCTATAACCACTAATGTCCTTGCGGAGTGAGCATATCCCCTCCTTAACAATCGTCCACGCTAATTCACAGAGGGCCCCTCCCTGGGCGGCCATGCCACAAACATCACACTCCAACCTCAAGTCATTTTCTACTACCAGACGAGATTCAACCAGTCTCAGACTGCCCCAGTCAGTTCTTTTAGAGCGGGTTGCGGAAGTACTAACACTGGGTGACGCTATGACAATACATATTAAATACATCTTGAAATTTCCACAGCAGATCCTCCCTTTTTGTCATATTGTCCCAGTTGCCCCTCAAATATTGATAGTCTTCTTACACCTGGAAATGAATACACCCAGACATATAGCCATGTCAATCTTTTAAGGCGTCTAAAGGAAAAATTAGAGACTCCTTTGCCCCCAAAACTAGACTTCATGCACAGTGTAACCGTCTGACTGTGGGAAGCCTCCATTCCTTCCCTTGCATAGACCTCGCTGTATCCATGGTGATTCGAATTGGCTTATCGTCTTAATCCTGTGTCCAGGACAAACCGTTGCACCCATTTCGGGGAGCCTTTTTCTACAGTGGATTGACAGACTACAACCACTATCTGGTCCAGTCCCTCAACTAGAAACCCTAAACCGAGGCATCAACTCTATGGCTTGTTGTCCCAACACTCTTGGCACAGAACTACAGAGTAACTATGCCAAATGATTCATCTGCGCGTATCGTCATGTCACATAACTTTATCAGAGGAATGTCACATTCCTCTGATGAAGTCATGTGACATGACGATACGCATCAGGAACAAGCATTAGCCCACGTGACCGGAAGTGACGTGAGTCCGTCCACCAGTCCGATGGGATGCTATACTAGATCCCTTGTTTTGCACATTTTATTCATTTTTACATGTACGTGCATTTATCCTTATTAAATCAGTCTTACGTTTACATACTTCACCATGGATCTTTATTTAATTTATTCCGGTTTCATCCACTGCTGTCTTTGATCTGTCGGGGAGCCTCCATTTTTGTGAAGCCCAACACCAGTCTACAACAGATGCCCACACAGCAACCATGCTGATGCCAGGAGATCAGTACCCAGCTGTTCAAAGCAGTCATTCCTTTGAAGTCAGGTAAGCGCTCTGTGGGCCCACCACCAGGAAGGCTTAATTGAAAATTGCACCTGTCTGTACCATCAAATCCACCATTTGAACTGTGTATGACACACTGCATTGGATTCAGCAGCCATCAGTCATTGGGACTTGTTGCAGAGTTGCACTTTTCACCATCATTGATTATCATTACTGTTTTTGTGTTTTGTCTACCTACTTATTTATGGTTTACACTGTCACAATATTATTTTGATTTACTATAGGCACTTTTCAACTTTTAGCTTTCCCTGTGCTATTGATTTTGCGCTCATCCTTTTTACTTTTTAACCACTACAGTGATTTGTACTCACCTAGATTTGAGCAGCACTTTCAAACATTCACACCCCTATACTAGTCACCCCTCACCATTTAGTTTCACTTTGGCTAGCGCTTAAGATTCCCACTTGAAATACCATATATATTTGCCACGGGAAGTCAAACCACAAGTTTTAAGACCTAAATATTATACAGCAGTAAACAAATAGCCAAAACTGAATCTCCTGTGTTTTTTCTGTTAAAAACAAAACACCTTTAGTTCAGGAATAGGAAAAATAATCCCCCCATACTGCAAAATGGGAGTTGATCCCCCTGATCCAAACATCCCCCCCTGCAGGCCACACAATACCAGCTTCAAAAACAATGAATTAGCCTCTGGGAAACTTCCAAAGATTCAAACACAAAAACAACACACACAGCTGTGTACAAAAACGCATTCAAAGCCAGTCCCACAATCCATCAAAATTCAGTGCAAAGCAGAGTCCTTCACCCAATAACGAAATTCTACACAAAAATCTCCACTCTTAGGCGGCGTACACACGACCGAAAAACTTGTCGGGCGAAACACATCGTTTTCCCTGTCGAGTTCCTAGTTCGGCAGTTAAAAAAGCCAAATTTTCCCATTGCCCAACGAAGAAATAGAGAACATCCTCTCTTTTTGGCTCGACGAGTTTCCCGACGGGTTTCTCAGCAAAAAGTGTACACACGACCAGTTTTCTCGGCAGAATATGTCTCCCATCGAGTTTCTTGCTGGATTCTGACGAGAAAACCGATCGTGGGTATGCCGCCTTACACTGCAGAGTCAACCGGTAGGTTAGTTAGATCCTGTATATAAATTGGCCCTAGCATGTGCATGTGTCCGCAAGCACGTCAGGATCCCTCGGGGCAAGACCGCGCTATATAACAAACAATCTGCACACATTTTAGGCTACTTCAAATCGGGCCTTTTGCCAACTAAACAGCGCTTTCAAAAAATTTTAGTTAGATGCGCAACATTAAAACAAAAACACTCTTTTCTCAAAGTTCATATACACACCGTGGCATCACCTTTCATAACAAGCCATTGAGAAATCCAAACAGTGATGCCCCCTCACTTAAAACCCCAAAACTCCTCAATGCTAGCATCCAAGGAAAGCCTGCAACCACTGAAAGAGTATTCCCCAAAATATTCCTGAATTTATTCACTCTTGAGAAGAGGAGAATAAGGGGGGATATGATCAACATGTACAAATATATACGAGGTCCATATAGTGAACTTGGTGTTGAGTTATTCACTTTAAAGTGGTTGTAAACCCCAAAAAAATATTTTTTTGTTTTAATGTCACAATGTAGAGTATAAGATTTCCTATCATCTGTGCCCAGTCTTGCCACACAGAGTTAATCCAGCGCTGAGTAATCCTCTTTTAAAGTCCAGTGCAAATTAACCGGACTTCAGATAAAAACCTGCCAAATTAGGTCAAGTCCGTTTCTCTGTTTTTGCTTTCAGTAACAGGTTATTTACAAATATAGCGTGGACATGTTTATCATAACAAGAGGTGATCCAAAGTTCATTGTATATTACTAGGATGCGTTATGATGTTATATCACCTCATGTTATGATAAACAAAACATAACATATGATAAACATGTCCTAGCTATATTTGTAAATAACCTCTCACTCAAAGCAAGAATAGAGATTCCGGACTTTTTGATTTAGGCAGGGTTTTATCTGGAAGGCTGTTCGTTTTCACTGAACATAAAAGAGGATTACTCAGCACTGGATTAACTCTGTGTGGCACAAATGATAGGAAATATTATACTCTACATTGTGACATCAAAAAAAACAAAACATTTTTTTGGGTTTACATCAACTTTAAGGTCAACACTGAGGACAAGGGGGCACTCTTTACGTCTGGAGGAAAAGAGATTTCACCTCCAAATACGGAAAGGTTTCTTCACAGTAAGAGCTGTGAAAATGTGGAACAGACTCCCTCCAGAGGTGGTTCTGGCCAGCTCAGTAGATTGCTTTAAGAAGGGCCTGGATTCTTTCCTAAATGCACATAAAATAACTGAGTACTAAGTTGTGTACGTAAAGTTGATCCGGGTTAATTCCGATTGCCTCTCGGGGGATCAGGAAGGAATTTTTTCCCCTCCGGTAGCAAATTGGATCATGCTCTGCTGTTTTTTTTTTTGCCTTCCTCTGGATCAACTGTGGGTATAGAGTTGGGTGTATGGGATGTACTGTGTTTTATTTTGTTTGTTTATTTTTTTTTATGGTTGAACTGGATGGACTTGTGTCTTTTTTCAACCTGACTAACTATGTAACTATTCCTACACCCACCGGGACATGTGTCTTGGTCCCATATAAAGGCAAAGATCACAATTTATCCATTTCTATTCCTCACGTTTTTCTTTCTGTGAATATTGTCCTGCAACAGTATTTTTTTTTTTTTTTGCAATCATTAGACAATTAAATGTAATAAAACTAAACAAAAGGCATTTTTTTCAGCAGTAAAAATATGTAAAAAGTTGTAAAAAAATATTAATAAGCGAAGCCAACAAAAACCGAAAAAAAGTTAAATTAGATAAATAAAATAGAAAAGAAAAAAAAATCACCAGGAAAATTACATTTGAATAGAGAAGGAGAATATAGAGTTAATCAGTGCTGATTAGAGATAACTAAAGGGTTAATAAGGGATTCAACAGAGGAACATGTAATTATGAAAAAAAAAATGTTTTGCCTTGTCATGGTTGCTTTAAGTCTCTTCACCTGCAAATCAAAGTTCATCTCTATATAGAAGCAAAACACAGAACATTACAATTGATTCAATGTTTCAATGTAACTTTCTGTGAAGTGTTTGTTGATAAACTTTGCCAGCCTACTTATTTTTTATTTATTTTGTCAGCTGCTGCTGAATTGCTGTGTACTGAGAAAGGGAAGAGTAAAATATAGCTTAATGTGAATAACTTTTGGTGTGATTAACCAAATGAGCTGCAATTTTCAGAATATATTGGCATGGACAGAGTCTTCTATTGTGTATAGTTTGGGGGAAATTAGTTAACATTTAAGGTCTTTTTTGTATGTTAAGCTCCCCAAAAAACAAGCTTAATGTCCCTAGTTTGCCTTGTGCAACAACAACTCGCTTGCAACTTATTGGATATGTTTGGAAGATCGAGATCTTGGGGTGTGCAAAGTTTTAGGGCAATTGATTGAGGTTCAGGTACTTTTTTGCTTGTTAAGCTACATTAAGCCAATTTCAGTATTGTAAAATATAGCTTAATGTGAATAACTTCTGGTGTGATTAACCAAATGAGCTGAAATTTTTAGAATATGTTGGCATGGATAGAGTCTTTTATTGTCTAAAGTTTGGGGAAAATTGGTTAACATTTAAGGTCTTTTTTGTACGTTAAGCTCCCCAAAAAACAAGCTTAATGTCCCTAGTTTGCCTTGTGGAACACCAAATCGCTTGAAATTTCTTAGATATGTTAGGAAGGTCGAGATCTTAGGGTGTGCAAAGTTTCAGGGCAATAGATTAAGGTTTAGGCACTTTATTGCTCGTTAAGCTACATTAAGCTAATTTCACATTAAATGTTTTAGTATTGTAAAATATAGCTTAATGTAAAGGTTTTTTTGTACGTTAAGCTCCCAAAAAAACAAGCTTAATGTCCCTAGTTTGCCTTGTGGAACACCAAATCACATGAAATTTCTTAGATATGTTTGGAAGGTCAAGATCTTGGGGTGTGCAAAGTTTCAGGGAAATTAATTGAGGTTTAGGCACTTTATTGCTTGTTAAGCTACATTAAGCTAATTTCACATTAAGGGCCAGATTCAGGTAGATGCACGCATCTTTTCACCAGCGTAGCGCAACGCATATACGCTGCGCTGACGCAAACTAGCGAGTGAAGTACAGTATTCACCAAGCGCATGGCCGTTACTTTGCGACGGAGTAACGAAGATGCGTTGGCGCAACCCGACGCAAGTGGAAGTGGGTGTGATCATATGTAAATGATGGGCGGAGCCCAGCGCAGAGGCTTACGTTCAGCGCATCATCCACAGAGCATGCGCAGTGAGTGAGGCTTCACTCGGCCCCCTGTGCGCATGCTCACAACTTCCGTCGGCACCACTTCACGGTAAACGTCAGCGCAATGTGTTCCGTTGTGCGTTTAAAAGCGCTAGCGGAAGCGCCATTCCGGCGCAAAAGTATTTCCGTTTCCCCCCACCCCAGGGAAGTTACTTTTGCACAGAGATGGCTGCTCCCGCTACCCCCAAAGAGAGGAGAAACTTGAATTTCAATGCCCAGGAGGTCTCTGTGGTAATCTCCGCTATGGAGACTTATAACGACTTTCTCCATGGAAAGAAAAGTCGGAAGACCAGCCGGGAGAGGAAGCAGGCCATCCTGGACACCATTGCTGGCAGGGTGAATGTGTTGGGGTACTCCACCCGGACTGCTGGTGATATCCAGAAGAAAATTAACGACCTGCGGCGCAAGGTCCGTGGCAAGGTGGCCACCATTCGGACCCATGAGAGGGGCACAGGTGGTGGACCCCCATGTGCGGTCAGCCTGACCACAGAGGAGGAGGTGGTCGCCCGCTGCCTGGACAGGGAGCAGTTGGAGGGAGTCCCTGGATATGACTCCATGGAGGAAGGCTCCAGGACAGGTAAGTGTTTTTTATCCCCTATTTGGTGTGTTGCATGTGGAGGGGGGAGGGTACATGTGCCAAGTGTGTGGGACCACCAACATGTGTCTGCTTTGTGTCATCCACAGATGACAGAGCTGGGCCATCATCTGTTGCCGGCCATTCCACCCCAACCCCCCAACGGGATCCTGAGGACGAGCCCCTGGGTGCTGAAGACACCGAGGTGGAGGAGAGTGCCCGCACCACTTCTGCAGAGATGGTTGAGGAGGAGCCTGTTCCTCAGCAGGAGTTTATTTTGGTTTTGTCAGAGTCCTCCCCTTCTGCAGGGCCCTCTGTCATCCCCTCACCCATCCTCGGTGTAACGGAATGCACCGTGACAGACTGAGATATTCCTATGTCTAGGGTCACCTTATGTCCACTAGGGCCATAGGGTGACAAAGAATCATAATTCATATGTTACAGAAGACATTAATAAGGGACATTAATAATAATTCATGTTTGCAGGATGTCTTCAAATATCAAAAGCTGTTAGCTATGCAATCTGGGCACACATGGTTTTGAAAGGTGTTAATTCAGGTCAGCCAGCCAGTGAGTCATACCTTTGTATAATAGGCTATTGAAATATCTGAAGGTGTGGATTGCACCCACTCTCACAAGACTCTGCTATTGTGTGATAAAGCTGTATAGATAACTTATTCAACTAGATGTCTGTGTTATTATTCAAGGTTAATTGAACCCTATTGAAGATGCGGTGCCGACCAGTCTACATGGTTAGCTTACCTGGATGCCTTTTAGAGTGTAATTGAAGCCCCCCATGGTGTGAAGGGGGGTGGAGATTGCATTGTCCTGTGATTAATTGCATTATGCTTGAGACTGTATAAGAAGCTGAGAAAATACTAATAAATTGTCATATCTTTGGAAGCAAGAACGGAGCTCTGTCTCGTCTTATTCTGGGAAAGGATATGGATCGTGTATGCAATATTGTCGGAGTGTGTCAGATAAGCTTGTCGTGGTTGGATGGAAAGTCGTAAGCGGTGGTGACCGTTACACTCGGTAGCCCCTCAAGGGCGACTCCATCCCCACGGGGACAACCTTCTCCTGGCCCCAGGAAGGCGACCCGGAAGACCAGGGGGTGTCTGATCTGGTCCAGGACCAGGTGGCGATGGACCACGCCTGGCAAACCCAGCAGATGGGGGAGATTGCTGGCCACTTGGACCGGCTCGCTGACAGCCTGGGCTCCGTGTCGCAGCTGCCCAGTGGTGTGCAGGACATTGTGACCAGCCTGGGGGAGGTGCAGGCTGATGTACGGCACCTCACAGCAGCCGTCCACGCCAACACAGCTGCCATTCGGGAAGAGGGGAGGCAGCGGCAGCGTGACCAGCGGCATAATGTCACCCACCAGCTGAGAATGCAGGCCCAGACCAACCTCTATCTGAGCCGGATTGCCGTGGCCTTGGAGGGCATGCAGCCAACAGCTGGCAGGAGTGGCCCACCCGGGGATCAGCCTCCTCCAGATGCCCCCCCACCCCCACCCACTCCCTCCAGGCAGCTGAGGAGCCCGAGAGTGCCCACAAGGAGGAGCCCCCGTCATCCCAGATGAGGTTTTTTTTTTTGGGGTTAATTTTTCTTTTTTTTTTCTTGCTCAGATTATGAGTTTATATTTTATTTTATTACTCATGTTATGAGATATTTATTTTATTTTTAACTGCACACGGTCAGGAGTGCAGGGGACATTGTGAATGGTGTGTGAATGTGAGGGGGTGGCACTCCTGCCAGTAAGGGGTGTCACCCTCGGCCGTGGTGGAGAAGTTATCCCCACGGCTGTATGAATGACGTGTGAATGGTGTATGAATGGACAGCGACATCATTGGGGCCTTGACGCTGGCGTTGCTGCTCCCAAGTCCTGCATGTTGGACTTGGGCTAATCCAATGCGATGTGGATGTGGTGTGTGTGATCTAGGGACATCAGTGGTGTGCATGCATGCATTGTCTGTGTGATTAATGTTTTGGTTTAGTGTCCAAAGATGCCTACGGCGAGGACCCTCCTGACTGCTCTTCCATCAGCAGACTGGGTCTCCTCTGGCAGGTGGGGACTGTGTGGGTCGGGGGTCAGGTCATCACGCATGTCAATCTGCAGGCCTTTTCTCATAGCAAAGTTGTGCAGAATGCAACATGCACCGATGATCTGACACACGAAGGTAGGGGAATACAATAGGGTCCCCCCGGACTTATCCAGGCATCGGAAACGGGACTTCAGGAGCCCAAATGTTTGCTCCACCACTGCACGGGTTTTGATGTGTGCTTCATTGTATTTTCTCTCTCCTCTGGTTTGGGGGTTCTGGAAAGGAGTCATTAGATGGGGTCCCAGTGCATATGCAGAGTCACCTGTAAGGGAAAAGACAGGAGGATGTTAGTCATGCATGTGCCACTTGTGAGGTGTGCATCATGGGAGGGGATAGTCATGCCTGCCACCCATGTCACTCACCAACCAGCCAGCTGTCCCCATACATGTTCTGTTCGAATTATGCTGGGATGGGGCTCTGACGGTATATGAAGCTGTCATGGCTGGACCCGGGGTGTTTGGCACGGACGTGCCATATGAGGCGTTGGGCATCGGCTATCACCTGTACGTTGATGGAGTGCCAATGCTTCCGATTGCGGTATATGTGCTCTGTGGCACTGGGGGGCTGAAGGGCCACATGTGTGCAATCAATGGCCCCCACAGTGCGTGGGAATCTGGCAATGCTGTGGAAATCTGTCATTGCCTTCAGCCGCAGCTCCTCAGTGGTGGGTCTGATGAACTGGTTGGCCATGCGTCTGAGGATTGCAGGGACAACCTGGTGCACACATCTGCTCATGGAGGACTGTGACATCCCAGCCACCACTCCACTTGTACGCTGGAATGATCCACTTGCAAGGAAATGGAGTGTTGCCAGTACCTTCACCAGTGGCTGCACTGCTTGTGAGCGGTGTGTCTTGCTGGTGATGTCATCCTGCAGGGTTGTGGTTAGTTCAAGTATTGCATCTGGGCTGAATCTGAAGAGGCCATACACCTCCTCATCACCCATGCCAAAGAGGCTCATACGCGTGCGGTATATCCTCTCACGTGCCTGCCTCCTTCGTTCCTGGGGACCCAGTACTAGTGCTAGGACCGCGACTGCCCCTGGCATGTTGGCACACAGAGGTGTTGTCCTTGCATGTGTGGTTGTTCAGCTTGCTAGTTTCGTCGGTAACGCTGCTGCTGTAGCTGCTCTCCTGCTGACCTGTGGCCGTCTGGAGTAAAGATAAAGCAGCTATTTGTAGAAATAACTTTGCGACGGACGGACGACATACGCGCGGCGCATGTAGCCAGCGTATGGTGCTAATCCGTTTGCGAATCAGGAAATCTCCCTCATTTGCATATTTGCAGGGGAAATCAATAGGCGCGACTGATGTGCCAAGCGAAATTATGCGCTGACGATACTCTGGCGTTGGAAAGTTAAGCCGGTCGGGGAAAGCCCGTTTTCTGTCGCATCTAGTTTGGTGGGTACGGCCACATAGATACTACGGCGCATCTTCACAGTTACGCGGCGCATATCGAAATACTCCAGCGAAATTCTTGCTGAATCTGGCCCTAAATGTTTTAGTATTGTAAAATATAGCTTAATGTGGATAACTTTTGGTGTGATTAACCAAATGAGCTGAAATTTTCAGAATATGTTACCATGGATAGAGTCTTCTACTGTGTGAAGTTTGGTGGAAATTGGTTAACATTTAAGGTCTTTTTCGTACGTTAAGCCACATTAAGCTCCCCAAAAAACAAGCTTAATGTCCCTAGTTTGCCTTGTGGGACCCCGAATCACACAAACCTTCTTGGATAGGTTTGGGTAGTTAAGATCTTAGGCTGTGCAAAGTTTCAAGACAATTGATTGAGGTTAAGGTACATTATGGTACATTAAGCTCTGTTTTAGCATTGTAAAATATAGCTTAATGTGAATAAACTTTGGTGTGATAACCCAAATGAGCTGAAATTTTTAGAATATGTTGGCATGGATAGAGTCTTCTACTGTGTGAAGTTTGGGCGAAATTGGTTAACATTTAAGGTCTCTTTCGTACGTTAAGCTACATTAAGCTCCCAAAAAAACAAGCTTAATGTCCCTAGTTTGCCTTGTAGAAAACCAAATAGCACAAAACGTATAGGATATGTTTGGGTAGTTAAGATCTTAGGCTGTGCAAAGTTTCAGGGCAATTGATTGAGGTTTAGGCACTTTCTTGCTCGTTAAGCTACATTAAGCCAATTTCACATTAAATGTTTTAGTATATCCCCGAATCAAGGTAGACCAAATAGGTTCGCAGAAGCAGCCTTAAAGTGGAGTTTCCATCCCAAATTTTTTTTTTTCATTATTGTGCTCATTAGACCTAAAAAAAGAAAATATATATATATATTTTTTACTCATCTGGAAATGCCTGTTGCTATGCGGTGCCTTTGGAATCACCTAGGATTCTGACATCATCTCCCTCTAATGCTCCTGGGAAATGTGTGTCATAAATTCCCAGGATGCAGTGCGCTACCCAATTATCACTCGCCATCCAAGACTTCCAGGAAGTAAGTACTTATGGGCTTCACAATGCCCACAAGCAAAATGACAATGGTGTGGACATAGTTTTATAAACTATCTTCTTTGAATAACTATGCAGAGCGGTGGTGGATTGTAAAATGGTAAGTGACCGGATTTATATTATAAAAATGCTTTAAGCCACTGGGTACATACAGTTAGCAGGAGCATCGGCGGCCACAGGTTAAACAAATATCAGTAGAGCGTTCATATATATCGCCCAGATCTGAAGTGATCCCCCCAACGGGAGTGCATCTAATCCACAACCTTAAAGGCAACCCCATAAATAACAGCACCGTCGATCAAACATATAGTCAAAAAGAAACACCTGAATAGCACATTGAAATATAGCCACAAGGTGGCTGTGTGCTGATAGTAGAGAGTATCATTTGTAAACAAAGGTAAAACACAAACATACATGTCATTATCGCAGATTCACACTAAATATCAGACACATGCAAGACTGATAAAACTTTAAACATTACCAGTGCAAATATAAAAGGTGTGGTATCTCGCGCCAATAAAAAATTAATGTGACAACAACATATAATTATAGTGAATAAGCAGCTCCCCTAAGATAGAGACCTCATCAAAGGTCTGAACTGAACAGTAATGGTATATGGAGGGGGCGCTAATAATGAATAATAAGAGAATAAACAATAAAGTGAAATCTAATAAATGGTCCGTCTAAACCAACAATAGCAGACTTAGTGAGCAGCAACACACTGAAAATGGTGAAATAGAAATAGATTGTACAAAAAGGATTGTACAAAAAAAAAAACAACTGAATGAATAAATAAATAAATAAACTCAAGTCCATTCAAAGCGTGTTAGATAAAGTCCAATCAAGGCTAATCTTTCTCAGATGCAAATTGTAGAAAATGAATCGTAAAAGGTGTCCACCTTCACCAAGAAGATCCCCCAAATGTGCACTAATGGATGGCTCCTTACCGCACGGTGTTGACCTGATTGTTTAGAAAAGGTCAAATACAGCAGTTGGTCACTAAACCAGTTGAATGATTCAGCTGCGCAGCTCTATGTTTCCCAGAATCAAACACTCTCATGAAGGAGGGAGAGGGGAAACCACCATAGTGAAGTACAGTTTATTTAAAATATGTCACAGATAAAACAGCATAGCCAAATGGCCTCTTACTTTAGTAGTGCCTAGGACCCGGCACTGGGGCTAGTCAGCATGGCAGGGTGGGCTATGATGAGTGTTCCTCGCTGGGGAACTGGGGTGAAGTCCAAGCCGGATACGAGTTCCTCGCTAGGGAGCTGGCGTGCGTTCCAGGCCAGGGGACCAGCGGGACCGGAAGTGCGTTATTTTTACGTATCCAGGCGCTTCATTACCAGTGCAAAACAAAAATGTTAGATCACAAATACTAAAGCACATTTCTATATTATATGGACATACAAGCATAATGTAACATATCCTTCTTTTAGAAAACACATTGATTTGAACCCTTATTTAAATTGTTCTTTTGTATGTATTTTAATTACCTTCGGCCTTATTATATTAATAATCTTATATCCATAGAGAGCAAGAATTCTGAGGGACAATATCATATATTAGTTTAGGCAGCACAGAGTAGCAAACTTTCAGGGCAGGACAATGACCAGCAGAAATGGGAAATAAGACCAGAAAAAGGGGGAAGAGTTATACTAAGCTCATACAGAAAGAAGAGCAGATATAGCCTTGTAACACAGACTTATGTAGCGATACCCCCTCAAGGGCCGCTGATTGATTTGGGATCGGTATATTAAGTTACCTCTAAGGCCGCGTACACACGATCAAATCTATCTGCTGGAAACGGTCGGCCCGACCGTCCCAGCAGACAGATTCGATCGTGTGTACGGGCGAGCCGACGGATTTGGCCAGCCGACAGATTTTAAAGCATGCTTTAAAATCTGTCGGCTGGGAATCCGTCCACCAGATATGTCTGCTGGTTAGTATGCTAACCAGCAGACATATCTTCTCGCACATGCGTCGAATGGATTCGACGTATGTGCGGAAGTAATTCACTTCCTGGTGCGGTGACGTGGCGGCGTCAACGTCACCGCCACGTCACCGCGCCGTCTGCCGGCGGGGATTTTGGTTTGATCGTGTGTACACGATCAAACTAATACATCCCAGCAGACAGATTTGTTCAAATCGGTCTGTCCGACCGATTTGAACATATCTGTCTGCTCGTGTGTACGGGGCCTAAGTGTTGTCCAGGGGTATAGTTAGTGAGTAGAGCAGTAAGCAAATGTCCAATCAGTAGTTAAGATTTTCCAAATGCTTTATTTCTTGGGTCCAACACCACCAACATCAACAGGAGGTAGATAGGACAGGTTGATAAAATAAAGATAACCTTGCAGTAACAGGTTTGGATGAACAGGAAAGCAAGCCTGCTTTCAATAACTGTATATTGCATTGTCATTCTTGCCAGAGTTGGTAAAGTACCTCCGGACAGACTTCTGCCACAAGCCTGGCAGCCGGAATGTCACTTAAGGTTGCTGGGAGGAACAAGTCTCTCTCTCTGACTTGACTCTGATAGAACTTAGCGTTCTAGATGAAGACCTCACCACAGGCTCAATGCTGGACTGTAGAGCAAAGCCTCCCAGAAAGTTCTCTTTAGGTAGGGGTCACCAGTTGACAGTCTTTGATTATCTGTCAGTTCCTGGCAACCAGATCCCCGATGGTTCGTTCAAGCCTTTTTGGATCACCTGCCTCCTGGTTCTCCTCAAGCCGATCCCCCACCGAACAGCACACAGCCTATGAACTCCTCAATAGGAATGGGTCCCCAGCAAGTCGCTAGGGCCCCTTTCAGCAGAAGCAGGAAACTCTGCATAGCATGCGACCCCGGCCTGGTAGGCCACGTCGCCAGGGTCCGTTGGGTGCGCACATCCTGAAGGTGGGTGTCACACCTGGAACCTGCGAAGAACCCCCGAAAAATGGCGCCTGCCACAGATATATCCCTCCCCAGCATGCCCTGCGAGGGAAAACTCCTCCAATTGGCTGCTGGGGAAAGTGGCTCTGCCAGAACCCCTCTGACGCCATCTGATGCCCGGGAGTGGGATGGACACGAATGACAGCAGCCCAAATTTAGCAAAATTAAGAGTGGAAGCAACATAACTCTCCCACTCCCCCACTAACTCTAGCGTAATGCCCATACTGAAAGTAAGGGGGCGCTACACTTATAAAAAAGGTTTAAAGCTAAATCATATTGTTCAGGCCCGGATGGCTAGTGGTATGTAATCTGTATATCCATTGGATCTCACGTTGAGAGACTTTTTGGTCAAAGTTGCCACCCTGGGGTCTTCATAGACCCGATCTAGGGTGGCAAATTTAAACACTTGTGATTCATATTTATGTATGAAGGCCACATAATACCTAATAGTGGTGTTCAAGAGACCACTCGTAACATAGTAGACGTGGTCCTTAATTCTTTTCTAAAAAGGGCGAGTGGTCTTTCCAACATAAAAAGATCCGCATTGACAAAAAATTATGTAAATTGCTTGTTTTGTTTGACATGTTATATGGTGTCTAAGGGAATGAGTTTGGCCATTGGGAAGCAATATCATGGAACCCTCGATCCCCCACATCTGTAGTCCCATAGGGTCGGAGGATTTAGTACCTGTTTTGCAGCAATTACTCCGTACGAGACAATCTCAAATAGAATTGGCTCGTTGGAAAGTATTTTCTGGACTAGTTCCTATATACTTCACAAGGACGGGGTCTGCAGATAAAATATGGCAGTGCTTTTTCATAATAGATCTAACTTGTGCATGTTGGTCGGAATATGTGTTTATAAGCTTCTCATTTTAGTTAAGGTTTTATTATATGCAGTTCTTACCGTATGCTCAAATTTTTAACCGTGCATAGAGGATGTCCGCCTCCTGTTTGAACTTTGTTTTGTCCGAACAGTTGCGTCTTAGACCCAAATATTGGCCAAACGGTATGCTTTGGATTAGCGATTGGGGATGAGCACTGGCGGCGTGCAGAATGGTATTCCCTGCAGTTGGCTTACAATAAAGTTTTGTAGTTATCATGCCCTCCTCTGTAATGTAAATGGATATGTCCAAATATGCAATTATAGTTTGGCTATATACCAATGTAAATTTCAAGTTGTAGTTGTTCTGACTTAGCAATTGTATAAATTCATGCAGAAGTTCCAGTGGTCCCGCCCATAATAACAATATGTCATCTATGTAGCTGAATCACCCCAGGACAAACGAAAATAAGTCATAACAATCCTCATTAGCAAATAACTCATGTTCCCACCCCCCCAGGTACAAGTTCGCATAGGACAGTGCGCAGCGTGTGCCCATGGCGACACCCTGTAACTGGAGGAAATGGGACCCATCAAAAGAAAATGTTTTTGTCAAAATGTGTGCCAATAAGCATAGTACAAAGGCATTAAGCTCAGTAGATTTAGGACCTCTTTCCCTCAGGAATTTTGCAATGACCTCGAGCCCATGTCCATGCGGGATGGATGAGTATAGGGCTTTAACGTCAATAGATACTAAGTAGCATCCTGGTGGTACATTCAGACCATCCAATGTCCTCAAAAAGGTCTGGGGTGTCCTGAATGTATGAGGGCAATGTGGCAACATGTGGCCGTAGATATTCATCTACGAATTTGCTAGCCCTCTCTGTCTTTGATCCTACACCAGATACTATGGGAGGTGGATGTTTTCGATTCTTATGTGTTTTTGGAAGTGAGTAAAAGGTAGGGGTCTTTGGATAGGGGACCTGTATCCCCTCGAAGATCTCCTTGGTGATCAGGCCCTCAGAGAAGGCAAACTGGATGGTGTCATTGTATTGCTGATTGAATCTTATAATGATATCCTCCACGATTGGTTGATACCATGCACGGTTAAGAATGTCCCAACACATATTTCCATTCTCAAGTTCATTCATCACCACCACATTACCACCCTTGTCCGAGGGCTTGATCACCAAATAAGAATTATGGCTTAGGTCCTCTAGGGCCTGTTTATGCGCCGGCATAAGATTCTGATTGTCCAATCTATATGGAACAAGAGATTCAACATCCCCGATTGTGTAAAAAAATGCCGATTCGAGTTAGTATGAAGGGACGGAAAATTGGTAGATTTTTTCTTAACAGCCTTACTGAGAGAGTCAATATCATTTTGATACTGTAACGACTGAACTCTTTGGCCTATTGCTTCCTCGATTAAGTAGGTAGTTTCCTGAGATTCAGTCCCTTTGCTTTCATCCAAAAGAAGAACAAGATTTTTTAGAGCCTGAAACTCAGCCGCAAAATTTTTACAGACTTCCTGGTGGGCGATATCGGTTTGTCTATTACATCTTTCAGTGTCAAACATAATTTTATAAGTGAGTTTCCTTGCAAATAAGTGAAGATCTTTAATGAGTTCAAATTTCTTGGATGAAGTATTAGGACAAAAGCTAAGCCCAAAGCCCAAAAGTTCAAGCTCTATTGAATTAAGAGGGTAAGAGGATAGATTGATAACCTACAATTGAGGATGGTTAGTGCAGGACTCTTCATTAGGAGAGGCAACATTTAAAGAGGATAATTGAATGACAGATGGAGGGCTTAAATGGATAGTGTGACGAGACCCTTTCTCGCCCAGGTCCTGCTCTCCCGACACTCCTCTGCTTCTATTCGATCAGACATTTGATGGTCCAGTCATCCAAGGTTCCGGGATCCAACCTACAGCTATGTGCCGATTGGACCCATGAAGAACACACACCAAGCGAGTTGTATGTATGTTCAAACAGAACTCTAATTTATTTGCAAGTACACAGCACACTTTTATACAGAATTTGGAACATCCCGCCCCCAACAACCGCTTTCCTGTTGGTCCATTGTAAAGTCCAGGCAGTCCTTACTCAGGTCCTCCTTAAACATGCAAATGAGGACTTGAAATAGTCAACAGAGATTGGTCCCATAGCTTGAATAGCATGACTATGTGTATTGAGACAGAAGCCCCAGGGGGGTAATTACTACAATGAAGCAATCAGAACAATAATTAACATGAGCCAATTATCTAATCAGGTAGCCTGACAAGGTGACTGCTAAGTACAACACACATACAATGAACTTCAAAGACATTTTAAAGACATTCAGTTGATTACCCCCCCCCCCCAGACGTCCCATCTCTGACAACAGCTATTCACCTGCAATACAATGAAAGGCCTTTTAGGAGCCAACCTCACTTAGCATTTCAATAGTCTGTTCTAATTATTGAAACAGTCATTCTTATTGACTGGTTGTGAGCCCACATGAAATCACATGTATCAGTAATGTCCCATCTCATGTAATACATGAATTATGATTTATTAGCCACCCTCTCCTGTGTAACAGATGTCAAGTAGAAACACCTTAATATCTCAAGATCCATGACAGATAGTAATATTAGTCCTGATACATGAAGCATAAGGAAAATACGGATCTATGCGTCATCTCTTGATGTCTTTTTGGGTGGCTCCAGATATAGCTGTATTATTCGGTCTAGCTAGTGACTGAGCAGATTCTAGAATGTGTTGTCGAATGTCGGGTTCAGCCCTAACAGTCAGGGAGGAAATAGAAGAATTTATTATTTTTTTTATTATTATTTATTCATTATTATTTGATAAATAATCACTTTGACTCTTCTGCCAATTCTTACACCTCACAGAACTCCAGAACAGCTGACCAGGGACAACAGAGGGGTCGAAATTCAAGAAAACGATCGCAACATGGTGGTGGGTATCAAAGTCTGACCATTGTTTTTCCATCTGATACTATAAGACCCTCCTCCCCTCCTTTGGCCAACATCTAGTTATATGGTACAACAGTCTCGGCTCAGGGAAATCTTTCCACAACACTACATTGCTTGCACAAATTCCGGTCATACCAAAAGAGGACAAAGACCTGGCCCAATGCAGGAGTTATCATCGATCTCTCTCCTAAACACTGACCTTAACATTTTCACCAAAATCCTGGCCACCAGAGTACAACGACACTTGCCCCACTTAATTCATCTTGACCTTGGCTTTGTCCCGACTAGGGAGGCTAGAGACAATACGACTAAAGTTCTCAACTTGCTCCATATAGCAGTAAACAGCAAAAACGCCAAGCATTTTTATTGGAACAGACGCAGAAAAGGCATTCGACCGAGTGGACTGAAAGTTTATGTTTGCGACGCTAAAGCACATAGGTCTGAGGGGTAAGATGTTAAATTGGTTGGCTGAAGCCTACGTGGCACCGACTGCCAGGTTAAGGGTGAACGGCGTGCTTTCCAAAACATTCACGATTTCTAACAGGACCAGACTGGGATGCCCCCTCTCACCACTCCTATTCACGTTGACCCTAGAGCCCTTCCTCTGCCACGTCCCACAAAACCCAAAACATCACTGGGATAGGAGCCAATGGTCAATAAGGTGTCCGCATATGCTGACGCTTAATATTCCCTTTCACAAACCCCACGGTCTCCCTACCAAACCCCCTGCGAGAATTCGATACATATGGCTATCTCTCCAGTCAAAAAATTTACTTTAGCAAATCCAAAGCAATGGGCATAGGGATTCCGCACCAACAGCACAGGTGTCTTAAAGACAGCTTTAATTTAAAATGGACCGACACGGCATTGAAGTACCTGGGCACCTACATCCCCACATCACTACCCCAATTGTTCAAACTCAACTTCCCACCCCTTTTGAAAAATGTCCAAAAATTACTAGACGAATGGGACAGCGGCCTCCACTCATGGATCGGCCGCTGTAACATCCTTTAAATGTCAATACTATACTACCCAAGTTCCTTTACCTCCATCAGGCTCTCCCAGTTCACATTCTCGGAGACCATTTCAAACAAGTTTAGGCCACCTTCACTCGATTCCTCTGGGTGGGAAAAAATCTGCATCTAAAATAGGAAAACACTCTCTCTCCCAAAGAAAATCTGAGTTCTGGCAATTCAAGAACAGACGTAAAACATCAAATACTGTGTACCACAATTTCCATAGCTGACTCAAACAAGTCAATCTATTCATTTTCTATAGGAGTAATATTCCTAACTTTAGTTAAAACAAAGGCTGTTTCTTCTTCTTTTTCTTAGCATACAGGAATTTCTTCTGTAAAGAAAGTATATACAGTTTTTTTTAGCTTTTAGATTTTCTTGGCTGATTACAGTTTCCTTTAAAAGTGTACTTTGAAGGAAATGTTCAGGATTTTCTTCTTCCTGACAGGCATGTATCATTCTCATCACACAATAGAATGACAGGAAACAGGGAAGAAATCTGCAGATGCTTTCTCTGTACTATTAATTACCGGATAAGAATAAATAAGCAAAATTGAATATTAACAATATGTGCATAAGGTTTCTCATAGTTAAAACATATCAGATTATAGGTCATTTATTGTATGTTGTCTTAGAGTTATTTAATAGAATAACAAATATAAAAAAAAAAAATGTGAACAAAGTGAGAAAATGTGAAAAGAGAAAAAACATGAGTTTTAATAATAATAAAATAAAATAATAATAAAAAAATATATACACACACACACCATAGTTAATGGGTATGTTGCATGTGTCGAAAAAAGAGAGGGCTGAGAAAAAAAATATGTGCATAACTTACGTGTGTGTGTATCCAGTGAAAAGTGTGCGTTACCTCCTTGGTGTAAAACACATAGGGGCTGATTTACTATCAACAATGCGCTGCGCCGGTTCATGCGTTAATTGGTGCGCCGGATAAGTCATTAATTGAGCATGTGAACTGGAGCAGCAGACGAGCGTAATGCAATAATAAATATCTGGGTCTGAGTTCAAAAGTAACATTTCTATCTTTGCAGATGACACTAAGCTATGCAGTGGAATAACGTCTTTACAGGATGTCTCCAATTTACAAGCCAACCTCAATGCTCTGTCTAATTGGGCGACTAAGTGGCAGATGAGGTTTAATGTTGATAAATGTAAAGTTCTGCACTTGGGGGCTAAGAATATGCATGCATCATACATACTAGGAGGTGTACAACTGGGGGGATCCGTAGTGGAGAAGGATCTGGGGGTTTTAGTTTATCATAAGCTCAATAATGGCATGCAATGCCAAGCTGTGGTTTCCAAAGCGAGCAAAGTCCTTTCTTGTATTAAGAGTGGTATGGACGAGAGAGAGAGAGAGAGAGAGAGAATTTTGCCTCTGTACAAATCATTAGTAAGACCTCATCTGGAATATGCAGTCCAGTTTTGGGCACCAGTTCTCAAAAAGGTTATCGGGGAACTGGAGAAAGTGTAGAGAAGGGCAACCAAACTGATAAGAGGCATGGAGGAGCTCAGCTATGAGGAAAGATTAGAAGAACTTCATTTATTCACTCTTGAGAAGATGAGAATAAGGGGGATATGATCCACATGTACAAATATATAATGGGTCTATATAGTGAACTTGGTGTTGAGTTATTCACTTTACGGTCAACACTGAGGACAAGGGGGCACACTTTACATCTAGAGGAAAAGAGATTTCATCTCCAAATACGGAAAGGTTTCTTCACAGTAAGAGCTGTGAAAATGTGGAATAGACTCCCTGCAGAGGTGGTTCTGGAAAGCTCAGTAGATTGCTTTAAGAAAGGTTTGGATACTTTTCTAAATGTACAGAATATAACTGAGTACTAAGATTTGTAGGTAAAGTTGATCCAGGGTAAATCTGATTGCCTCTCGGGGGATCAGGAAGGAATTGTTTCCCCTCCGGTAGAAAATTTGATTATACTCTGCTGCTGTTTTATGCCTTCCTCTGGATCAACTGTGGGTTTGGAGTTAGGTGTATGGGATTGTACTGTGTTTTATATTTCGTTTGTATATTTTTTTTGTGGTTAGACTGGATGGACTTTCTTGGACTGCCTTTTTTCAACCCAAACTATGTAAATATGTAAACGGTAGAAGCCACGGAACACCCTTTATATGAGAAATCAAATTAATTTTAAAGGTTAAAGTTTTCGTCATAAAAAGTGTTTGGGGACCTGGGTCCTGCCCCAGGGGACATGTATCAATGCAAAAAAAAGTTTTAAAACCGACCGTTTTTTCGGGAGTAGTGAATTTAATAATGCTTAAAGTGAAACAATAAACATGAAATATTCCTTTACATTTTGTACCTGGGGGGGGGGGGGGCGTGGTGTATAGCATGCCTGTAAATTAGCGCTTGTTTCCCATGCTTAGAACTGTCCCTGCACAAAATGACATTTCTGAAGGAAAAAAAGTAATTTAAAACCACTTGCGGCTATAATGATTTGTCGGCTGGGGTCCTCCCAAACTCAATTACCAGGCCCTTCAGGTCTGGTATGTATATTAAGTGGAACCCCACGTCAAACAACAAAAAAAATTACGTGGGGTTCCCCCCAAATATCCATACCAGGCCCTTCAGGTCTGGTATGTATTTTAAGAGGAACTCCACCCCACATTTAAAGAAATAATGGCGTGGAGCTGTGAAATTGTGGAACAGACTCCCTCCAGAGGTGGTTCTGGCCAGCTCAGTAGATTGCTTTAAGAAAGGCCTGGATACTTTCCTAAGGCCCCATGCACACGAGAAGCAAATGCAAACACATCTGAACTCACGTTTTCAAAGCCGGCGTTTAAAACGCCCGTTTTTGCCGCGAATTTCGCGGCGTTTTGCCGCGTTTTTCTGCGTTTTGCCGCGTTTGCGGCTATCAGCGTTTATAGCACAGACATTGTAGACCCTCCCAAAGCTCTGAAAGCTATATATTTTTAACTATTTCTGCCATTTTCAACAGAGAGAGCAGCAGCAGACTTTCTATGCAGACTTGCATACTTTCATTTGATTCTTCTTTTTTGAAATGGATCCCATATTGAATATATGCCAATAAATTGTCCATACGTTGCTCTTGCTGAGGATTCAACGCCATTGCAAACTACGGGAGAGATCCATTGGCAGAGCTCATCACTATTGGACCCATCCGTTGATGGCACAGAGATTTTGAGTTGGCTATTTTACCAATATGTATGTCCAGCTGCGTACTTATCCAGAGAAATTTTAAAAATTTTCGAATTTTTCACATTTCGAATTTTTCAAATTCTGAAGTACGAAAATTGAAAAATTTGTAATTCGATAATTGAAAAATTTCGAATTTTCGAAATTTCGCCTTTTTAAATTTTCGAAATTTTGAATTTCGAATTTTTCAAATTTCGAATTTTCAAATTTCGAATTTTTCAAATTTCGAATTTTCAAATTTCGAATTTTTCGAATTTTCAAATTTCGAATTTTTCGAATTTTCAAATTTCGATTTTTCTGAATTTTCAAATTTTGAATTTTCTGAATTTTCAAATTTTGAATTTTCTGAATTTTCAAATTTTGAATTTTCTGAATTTTCAAATTTTGAATTTTCTGAATTTTCAAATTTTGAATTTTCTGAATTTTCAAATTTTGAATTTTCACATTTTGAATTTTCAAATTTTTGAAAAATTCGAAATTCGAAATTACGAAAATTGAAAAATTCGAATTTCGAAAAATTCGAATTTCGAAAACTGAAAAATTCGAAATTCGAAATTCCGAAAATTCGAAATGTTTCAATTTTCTAATTTCAAATTTTTTAATTTTCGTATTTCAGAATTTGAAAAATTCGAAATTTGAAAAATTCTAATTTCAAAATTTCGAAAATTTCACAATTCGAAATTCTAAATTTCGAAAATTGAAAAATTTTAAATTTAGAAGAAATCGAAAATTGAAAAATTCGAAATTTGAAAATTTGAAAAATTTGAATTTCAAAATTTCGAAAATTTTTACAATTCGAAATTCGAAAATTGAAAAATTTGAAATTTAGAAAAATTCGAAATTTGAAAAATTCGAAATTTGAAAGATTTCGAAAATGTTGAAATTCGAAATTTCGAAAATTAGAAAATTCCAAATTTGAAAAATACGAAAATTGAAAAATTCTAAATTTGATTGTCCACTTGCCATGTCACCTGCCACAAGTTGTGGATTGTCCACTTGCCACGTCACCTGCCACATCACCTGTTCACATCACCTGCCACGTCACCTGCCACAAGTTGTGGATTGTCCACTTGCCACGTCACCTGCCACAAGTTGTAGATTGTCCACAATGCAATGCAAGCAATTACAGTTGTTTAGGTTTTTTAATGTTTTTTCATCATTTGCCATAATTTTTGAGATTTCTAATGGAAAAAAAAAGGTCACCTTTAACCACTTAAGACCCGGACCAATACGCTGGTAAATGACCCAAGGTGTTTTTGCGATTCGGCACTGCGTCGCTTTAACAGACAATTGCGCGGTCGTGCGACGTGGCTCCCAAACAAAATTTGCGTCCTTTTCTTCCCACAAATAGAGCTTTCTTTTGGTGGTATTTGATCACCTCTGCGATTTTTATTTTTTGCGCTATATACAAAAATAGAGCGACATTTTTGAAAAAAAAACACTATTTTTTACTTTTTGTTAAAAAAAAATCAAATAAACTAAATTTTAGTCAAACATTTAGGCCAAAATTTATTTAGCCACATGTCTTTAGTAAAAAAAAAAATCGCAATAAAAAAAAATAGCTACCTAGCGGGAACAGCGACACTAATACAGCGAACAGAAAAATGATCGCTTAGTGACGCTGGCAATAGGGAGTGAAAGGGTTAACTAGGGCGGTGATCAGGGGGTTAAAACTTTATTAGGGGGGGTGGGGGGCTATCCTGAACCTAACACTAACTGTTTTTTACACTGCCTGTCACACTGACACTAAATGCAGTGATTAGATCACTGCATTCAGTGACACTGTGACAGGGGGTGGGGGGGGCGATCACAAGGGGTTAATATGCCTATGTGAGTGTGTGTCAGTGTTGTGTTGGTGCACACTTACTTGTGGTGTCTTCTCTCATCAGCAGCGCTGGGAAACAGCGCTGCGATGAGAGATTACATCATTTCCTCCTTCCTGTGTAAACACAGGAGGAGGAAGTGACAGGATGGGAGCGCGCTCCCATTGGCTGGGAGCGATCGCGGGGGGGGCGGGTATTCGCCGACATCCGCCCGCAGATCCCGGATCGCTCCCGGAGCCAGGGGGACCCCCGCACGCCGCGGAGGGGGTCCCGATGGGACCCCCGAACCGCACTTAGGCGGGGACGTAAATTTACGCCCTTGTGCCTGTACGTGCCATTCTGTGGCCGTATATGTGCGTGCGGGGGTCCTTAAGTGGTTAAAAACGCCTATAAACAAAATCGCGGCAAAACGCCGGTACCGCGTTTTGCCGCGATCAGCGGCGTTTTGCCGCGATCAGCGGCGTTTTGCCGTGATTTGCGTCTGAAACGCGAAAACGCGAAAACGCCAAAAGCGCCTGAACCCAAAATTTTGGGTTTGAAAAAACGGCCCTAAACCCAACTGCTTTAACCACTTTAGCCCCGGGCCTGTTTTCAGATTCGGTGTTTACGAGACTAAAACATTTTTTTTTGCTATAAAATTACTTAAAACCCCCAAACATTCTATATATTTTTTTTCTATCACTCTAGAGAATAAAATGGCAGTCATTGCAATACTTTTTGTTACACCGTATTTGCGCAGCGGTCTTACAAGCGCACTTTTTTTGGAAAAAATTCACTTTTTTAAATTAAAAAATAAGACAACAATAAATTTGGCCCAATTTTTTTACATATTGTGAAAGATAATGTTACGCCGAGTAAAATGATACCCAACATGTCACGCTTAAAAATTGCGCCCGCTCGTGGCATGGCGTCAAACTTTTACCCTTAAAAATCTCGATAGGCGATGTTTAAAAAATTCTACAGGTTGCATTTTTTGAGATACAGAGGAGGTCTAGGGCTAGAATTATTGCTCTCGCTCTAACGATCGCGGCGATACCTCACTTGTGTGGTTTGAACACCGTTTTCATATGCGGGCGCTACTCGCGTATGCGTTCGCTTCTGCGCGCGAGCTCGTCGGGACAGGGCGATTTAAAAAAAATTTTTTTTTGTTTTCGTATTTATTTGTATTAATTTTACCAATTTTTAACACTAAAATAAAAAAATAAAAAAAATTATCACTTTTATTCCTATTACAAGGAATGTAAACATCCCTTGTAATAGAAAAAAGCATGACAGGTCCTCTTAAATATGAGATCTGGGGTCAAAAAGACCTCAGATCTCATATTTAGGCTAAAATGCAAAAAAAAAAAAAAAAATTTTAAATGTCATTTTTCAAATGACATTTAAAAAAAAATGTCTCTTTAAGACGCTGTTTGGAACTGACGTTTGACGTCACTTCCGCCCAGCAGAGCTACGGGGATGGACGAGGGAAATTTTTTCCCTCACTCGCATCCCCGCTGACCAGAGGAGCGCACCCGATCGCCTCCGCCGCTACCGACGGCTCCGGTAAGCGGCGGAGAGCGCGGGAGCGCAGCGGGAGGGGGGGGGGCGCTCGTCCGCCACCGATAACGGCGATCTCGCGGCGATTCCGCCGCGGAGACCGCCATTATCGTTTACCCGACCGCCCACAGAAGAGATGGATATCTCGGTTGTGGCAGCAGCTGCTGCCGTTACCGAGATATCCATCTCTAAAGTGCCGACGTATACCTGCGGTGGGCGGTCGGGAAGTGGTTAAAACGCCAAAAAACGTGAATGTGTGCATGGACACATAGGATAACATTAAATGTGTTCAGGGGCAGTTGAAAAAAATGCCCAAACGCCTCTGAACTCGAGTTTACCAGCGTCTCGTGTGCATGGGGCCTAAATGTACAAAATATAACTGAGTACTAAGATTTGTAGGTAAAGTTGATCCAGGGTAAATCGGATTGCCTCTTGGGGGATCAGGAAGGAATTTTTTCTCCTGCTGTAGAATTTGGTTCAGGCTCGCTGGGGTTTTTCGCCTTCCTTTGGATTAACTGTGGGTATGGAGTTGTGTGTATGGAATTGTACTATGTTTTTTATTTTGTTTTTTTAATTTTTTTATGGTTGAACTGGATTGTCTTTTTTCAACCCAACTATGTAACTATGTAACTCCAGTGGCATTGTGATGATCAGGGGCACGCAGAGGATGTTTTCTTTCCTTCCTCCATATTTCCACCGCTGCTGTGCCAGCGCCTCTAACACTTAACGGAGGGACTCTAGAGTGAAGCGGCTGCCTGTTGAGTTAGTTGCTGAGAGGGAGTAGGATCACCGGTGGCCGGGCACCCTGTGTGCCCCCGCCTTTCTCCAGTGCGCCCTAGGTGGCTGCCTAGTGGTAGCACCGGCCCTGACTCCTCGCCAAATTTTAACCACTTCCATACCATAGGATGTCATATGACATCCTGGACTTCAGTGGGGGGTATCTGAATGATGGGTGCAGCTACAGGCATCATTCAAACATCTTTTTTTTTACAGGCGGCAATTGTACACACCATAAGAACGATTATAGAGGCGGTTCCACTGCTTAATTGTTCTTACAGGTGGCGGGAGGGTGCTTCTCCGGGCTTTTCCCGTGCCATCGGAGGCCTGGAGAACGAATCGGCCGCTGCCGAATGAAGAGCATAGAGATTTAAAAACAAACAAAGCTGCAATCGCAGCTGAAAGCATGAGATCACTGAATTTTTTTTCCCGATCTCATGCTTTCCAGCCTGGAGGAGAGATGTGTGGTCCTATTGATCCCGCCTCTCTCCATAAAGATGACCTGTCACACACTATTCCTATTAAAAGTGATGTTTACATTCGTTGTAATAGGAATAAAAGTGATAAAAAAAAAAAGTGCAAAAAAAATAATAATTGAGTAAAAAAAAAAAGAAAAAATGCACCCCTGTTGCCAGTAGCTCACACTCAGAAGAGAACGCAAGTCCCACCCACATATGTACATGCCGTTCAAACGAAACATGTGAGGTATTGCAGTGTGCGTTACAGCGAGAGTAATAATTGTAGCACTAGACCTTCTCTGTAATGCCGCGTACACACGATCACTTTTTGCGATGAAAAAAAACGACGTTTTTTAAAACGTCATTTAAATTGATCGTGTGTGGGCAAAACGTTGTTTTTTGTCTTAAAAAAAACGACCAAAAAAAATTCCAACATGCTTGAATTTTTTGTGTCGTTTTTCAAAACGTCGTTTTTTGTGTCATAAAAAATGATCGTGTGTGGGCAAAACGATATAGAAAATGACGTTTTCAACCCGCGCGTGCTCAGAAGCAATTTCTGAGATGGTAAAACTACTGTTTAGAATGGATTAAGCACATTCGTTATTTTAAATCTAATGAAGAAAACAATGCGCTGTATTTGCCACAATGCTTTTTAAACCATTTCCAAGCTACCCTAAACTCCTAGTTTGTTGTGGCTCATCTTGTTTGACATATTTCTGTCCACCTTTTGACTTTATTATTTTTTTGGGCCCTTTTTGTTATTTTTTTTTTTGTTTTTTGGGACACATGTAATTTTTTTGGGGTAATATCTTTTAACAGATGTTTTTAACTACAATTTTTTTTTAAGGATTTTGGAGGGTGTGAAGTGACCACAGCAGCTTATTTTTTTTGGTTTAATTTACCCACAAGGAGGTTGTTGTTCCTTGTTTAATGTCGTTTTAATTTTTAAAATGTGTCTGCCTACTCACTATAACAATCTTTATATTTGTTTGTAAAAAATACACATGGTCAAAATTTGCAAACCAACCAAAATATACCTTTATTCAGGTTGAAAAGGTAAATAAATAAAAAGTACAACCATCTGGCAATCCAAAAGCAAAACCAAATAAAAACAAAGAAGCCTGGATAAAAACAAAGGAGACCCTGCTTGAAGCTGTAAACACAAGGGTCCACCAAGAAAACAATGAAGGCTGTGAAGGCCAAAAAACATTCGCTCCGGGGCACCATCTCCTCACTTCTTCCTCCCTGCAGTCTTCCCTGCAGCCTTCCCTGCAGTCTTCCCTGCAGTCTTCCCTGCAGTCTTCCCTGCAGCCTTCCCTGCAGCCTTCCCTGCAGGCCGAGTCCTCAGGGGCTGTGTTCCTGGAGCCGACGTGCCAGGAGCCAGAGCAGGCTCAGGAAGAGGAGGAGCAGGAGAAGGAGCAGGAGCAGGGTCAGGAGATGGAGCAGGACCAGGAAGCGCAGTAAGGACAGGAGTGCGAATCAGCCCAATGCCAATATCGTCATTGAGCTGTCCCAGTGTGGCCATGCTCATGACCTGGAACATAAGGGATTCGCAGCGCACACGCTGGCCCAGCTCAAGATTTTTAAGCTTGGCAGCGATCAGCGCTGCAAATCCCTCTTCCTCACTGGGCTGCTCTCTGATGGCCAAAGTTGCTTCACGGAGCATGGCCTGGGTCTCCTCCTCCATCTGCATGAGCCTTCTGGCCCTTTTTGCTGGGTTCCGGATAGGAGGGATTTGGGAGATACAATCACGCTGGCGTGACTCCTGTCTCCCACTGGGGCCTGCCACCTCCTGGCTCCCAGTGGGGCCTGCCTCTTCCTTGCTCCCTGCGTGGCCTGCCTCCCCCTGGCTCACTGCGTGGCCTGCCTCCCCCTGGCTCACTGCGTGGCCTGCCTCCCCCTGGCTCCCTGCGGGGCCTGCCTCCTCCTGGCTTTGCTCTGCCTGTGTATAATAAAAAAGGGACATATTTTATTTTTTGGCTTCATTCATCACACACATTTCTAACTTAATGACATATCATAATTGAATGCTAAAATATATTTATCACAGGCCCTCCATCCCTAATTATGTGGCCCCTTACACAGCTTTAGATATGTGCCCCCTGGAGCTGGGGGCGGGGGAGGGGGTTGATGTTGACTGAAATTCCAAAGTAGGGGGCCTTTACCCAACCGTTTTTTTACTTTAGGGTGGACAAAATTTTAATGGGCAAAAAGGGTGTTTAACATCTGCGGCCACTGTATGGTGTACCTAATGGCGTACAAGAAAATGACACACATTCATTATGACCTCTGCATTTATGTATCGTGTCCCCATTCTGTTTTGCCACTATTGCTTAGTGATATGTTCCAAATTTTTTGGCCAATCATTTATATAATTTCGATCACTTGTAACATAAATTACTCATCATTATTATACTTTGCATTACAAAAATGAATCTGAAAATGCAATACCTGGCTCCATGAGTCACAATCTGGCTCCTCCATGAACTCAGGCTCTTCCTCTGAGCTTGCCTGCTCTTGCCTGCAGGGAACACTGGAGGGCTGACTGCAGGGAACACTGGACTGCCTCCTTGGGGGAAGGGTAGACATGGATGGCCTGGACTCTATGAGATCATCCAGGAACTGCATCTGACCATAGTACCACAGGTTAGGCTTGTAGACGCTGTCAGCTGCAGCCCCAGATCTCATTGAGGCCAGGACTTGTGACCGTTGGGTCCTGTAGGTGCCCCGAAGCGAATTTATTTTTGCCTTCACAGTCTCCGTTGTTGCGTTGGGGACCCTTGTTTTTACATATTCAAGCAGGGCCTCCTTTGCTTTCTTCCGGGCATCTTTGTTTTTATTAATTTTGCTTTTGGATTGCCAGAGAACTGGATGTTCCTTCCATCTCTGGATGAATTCGGTCAAAAATTCGGGATCCTTAAAGGCCTCCATTATTTCTGCATGTACAAAACAAAAAACAAAGCCTAGTGTCAGTCAAGCCACTACTACTAATTAGCTTTTAAACACCATGGGGGTTATTTATGAAAGGAAAATACACTCTGCACTTCAATTGCACTGAAAGTGCACTTGGAAGTGCAATCGTTGTATAAATCTGAGAGGGGTAGATCAGAAATGAGGGGAAGCTCTGCTGATTTTATCAGCCAATGATGTGCATGCTAAAATGCTATTTCTAAATTTCTCCTTGCATGTCCTCCTCAAGATCTACAGCGATTGCATTTCCAAGTGCACTTGTAGTGCAAAGTGTCTTTTCCTTTAAGTAAATAACCCCCCCATATTTTCTAGCCCACACAATCATCCACTGTTCCCTAATATTTGTAATGTCCATAATCCAGCTACATACCGTCTTATGATCCGATCGTCTCTTCCGCCTTGTTCCGCAGGTTGTGAACGGCGCTTGCAATGAACCCCCCATATTTTCTAGCCCACACAATCATCCACTGTTCCCTAATATTTGTAATGTCCATAATCCAGCTACATACCGTTTTATGATCCGATCGTCTCTTCCGCCTTGTTCCGCAGGTTGTGAACGGCGCTTGTAATGACGTGGATCCCTTTAAACGGCGCGAACGTGTGACGCGATGCACGAGATCGCGCCACTGAGGTTCGGTCTCGTCTTTTCCACGCCCCTTTCTCGATCTTTCTTTGTGGGTGTGTTTTAGGCAAGAAAAAGATGGCGAGAAATATGGCAAGCTCAAGCCATCAGGCAGGCCAGGCCCAGCCAACCGGACGATCCCGGCGGAGGTACAAGGCCTCAAACATGGCCTTCCAAGAGATGGTGGAGATGGTCACCATCTTACAAAGGGAGGATTATGATGGGAAGCATGGCCCTTACCTGCATCCAAACAGGGTGAAGGCCGACATCATGGAGAAGGTGATCAGGAGGCTGCATCAAAAATTTGGCAAACGCAGGACTCGAGAACAATTAAGAAAGAGGTGGTCAGACCTCAAAAACAGAGCCAGAACAACTCCAGCATATCAATAGGCTGATTCGGGCAAAAAGTACGTTTTTTTCTTTTTTGACACATTTGTGGTGTTTGTTAATTGTGCCATGTGATTTTAATTTCAGGTTGTACTGTATCTGTTTGTGGGCACAAAAAGTGGTCGGAGGAGTCGTCGTTTATACGTTGTTTTTCGACCTACTAAACGACAATCTTCGTGCTAAATATCATCATGCGCCTAGTTCGCATGGACAAAATGGAGTGTATAAACACTATGGGCCAGATTCAGGTACAGTTAGGCTGGCGGATCCAGTGATCCGCCAGCCTAACTGTCACTTTAAGCCGGCGTTTCTGTTTTCTGTAACCAGAAAACAAGAAACGCCGGGTTGAAGTTCCGATGCGAGCAGCGTAAATGAATTTCGCCATCGCATCGTTACTTCAACTTAAAAATGGCGCCGGGGGCGTTCCCGCCGATTTACGCTCCAAAAATATGTTAATGAGCGGAAATCGGCAATTCACAAGCGAATTCGGGTGCGACGCAGTGACGTTACAACATTTCCGGAAGCGATACGCGGAGCATAGATAAAGCAGCCCCCTAGTGGAGTATCCTATGTTAGGTATAGGCGTCGTCATCGCGTCGGAAAAAAAAAAAAAAACGTCGCTTGCGTAAAAAGTTCATGAATGGGAATGTGACGTCATTGACGTTCATTCACAGAATTTGGAGCATGCGCACGGGGATGGTTTGACACTCGACGCATGCGCAGTACGTTCGCCGCGGGATCGCGCTTAGTTTAAATACTACACGCCCCGTACCCGCCCAATTTGAATTCCGCCGGCTCATTTGCGATGCGCTGCCGCAACTTTAGGAGCAAGTGCTTCTTGAATAACAGCACTTGCTCCTAAAATTTCGGCAGAGTAACGTAAATGAGAAGCGTTACTCTGGAGCAAAGATGCTCCCATCTACCTGAATCTGGCCCATAGGGTGTATGCTCAGCCTGTACTGTGGTCGGGCTGGAGGAAGGGGGACAGAGAGCCATGCTTCACATCTCCTGTATGTGTGTGAGGGCTTAGAGTACTGCGTCCTGCTGCAGCTGTGCTTCACAGATCTCTTATCTCTGTCTGTCTCTATCTGCCCCCCCTCTCTCTCTCTCTATCTATCTATCTCTGTATATATCTATCTCTGTATATATCTATCTCTGTATATATCTATCTCTGTATATATCTATCTCTGTATATATCTATCTCTGTATATATCTATCTCTGTATCTATCTATCTCTGTATCTATCTATCTCTGTATCTATCTATCTCTGTATCTATCTATCTCTGTATCTATCTATCTCTGTATATATCTATCTCTGTATATATCTATCTATATATCTCTGTATCTATCTCTGTATCTATCTATCTATCTCTGTATCTATCTCTGTATCTATCTATCTCTGTATCTCTCTATCTCTGTATCTATCTATCTCTGTATCTATCTATCTCTGTATCTATCTATCTCTGTATCTATCTATCTCGGTATCTATCTATCTCGATATCTATCTATCTCGATATCTATCTATCTCGATATCTATCTATCTCGATATCTATCTATCTCTGTATCTATCTATCTCTGTATCTATCTATCTCTGTATCTATCTATCTCTGTATCTATCTATCTATCTATCTATCTATCTATCTATCTCTGTATCTATCTATCTATCTATCTATCTATCTATCTATGCATCTATCTATCTATCTATCTATCTATCTATCTATCTATCTATCTATCTATCTATCTATCTATCTATCTATCTATCTATCTATCTATCTATCTATCTCTGCATCTATCTATCTCTGCATCTATCTATGCATCTATCTATCTCTGCATCTATCTATCTCTGCATCTATCTATCTATCTATCTATCTATCTATCTATCTATCTCTGTATCTATCTATCTATCTATCTATCTATCTATCTATCTCTGTATCTATCTATCTATCTCTGTATCTATCTATCTCTGTATCTATCTATCTATCTATCTCTGTATCTATCTATCTATCTATCTATCTATCTATCTATCTATCTATCTATCTATCTATCTATCTATCTATCTGTGCATCTATCTATCTGTGCATCTATCTGTGCATCTATCTATCTGTGCATCTATCTATCTGTGCATCTATCTATCTGTGCATCTATCTATCTGTGCATCTATCTATCTCTGCATCTATCTATCTCTGCATCTATCTATCTCTGCATCTATCTATCTCTGCATCTATCTATCTATCTATCTATCTATCTATCTATCTATCTATCTATCTATCTATCTATCTATCTATCTATGTCTCTCTCTCACTCTCTCTCTGTCTATCTGTCTATCTGTCTGTCTATCCAATTATCTATCTATCTGTCTGTCTGCAGGTCCCATTGTCTGCTAATGACGTTGCCGGAGGGGGGGGGGGGGGTTGGCTGGGGTTTTGTTTGCGCCCCCCCAAAAAAATGGAGCACCAGCCGCCACTGCTGTACTTGTATTTTTAGTTCTCACTCATATCTCTTTATAATCTTTTACCTTTCTTTTTTCCCTATCTTCAATCTCGTAGGGCGCAGTGAAGCAGCAAGGCAGGATGGAACTTCCCAAGCCCCACCCCCGAGGGATGATGACCCTGCCACCACATTAGCAAGGCAGGATGGAACTTCCCAAGCCCCACCCCCGAGGGATGATGACGCTGCCACCACATCCGGTAAATTTTCTACATAACACCCATACCCAGGTAATCTAGATCAGGGATCCTCAAACTACGGCCCTCCATGAGGCATTGTAAAACTCTGACATTCACAGACATGACTAGGCATGATGGGAATTGTAGTTCCTGAACAACTGGAGGGCCGTAGTTTGAAGACCCATGATCTACATGTAGGTCTTCCGAATTTTAATACCTTTTTTGTTCCCACATTTCAGGAGCAAGTCGTGCAGCGACAATGGACAGGGATACTGCCAAGTTTGTGCTGTCCGAAATATGGTCCTTCAGGGAACAATTAGAGGACATCCAGGACACTGCAAGAGAAGTGATAGAAAAATCAAAAGGGCTGGAGATACAAATTAAAAATTTAATAGATTATTTGGGTAGGTTTTGATTTATTTAGTGTTTATTTTGTAATAGAAAAAATGTTAGACAGGTTTGGTTTATAAAAAAAAATAAGTGATTTTAGTTTTTGAATAATGTTAAAAAAAAAAAAAGTGATTTTAGTTTTTGAATAATGTAAAAAAAAAAGTGATTTTAGTTTTTGAATAATGTAAAAAAAAATAAAAAAAATAAGTGATTTTAGTTTTTGAATAATGTTAAAAAAAAAAAAAAGTGATTTTAGTTTTTGAATAATGTAAAAAAAAAAATTAGTTTTTGAATAATGTTAAAAAAAATATTAAAAAAATGTGATTTTATTTTTGGAATAATGTTAAAAAAAATACAGATTTTATTTTTTTAATAATGTTATAAAAAACTGATTGTTTTTTGAATAATGTAACAAAAAAAAAATATTTGTTTTGTAAATAAAAAAAAAATATAAAAAAAAATTAATGTTAAAAAGTTATGTTTTTCAAGATGCAAAAAATAAAAAAAATATTTACAAATATGTGTGTCTTGTTATTTAAGCTCAATGATGAATAGAAAATACCTCAAAAAAAATGTATGCTGAGAACATTAAACAATGAGGGATAGTTATTTCAGTCCATCACAAACACATGGCACTATGATAACCTAGGACAACGATGGCGAACCTTGGCACTCCAGATGTTTTTAAACTACATTTCCCTTGATGCTCCGCTATACTGCAGAATGCATGAGCATCATGGGAAATGTAGTTCCAAAACATCTGGGGTGCCAAGGTCGCCATCACTGACCTAGGAGATAAAATAAAAACACAAACCTTATAAATTAATTAAAGAACAAAGAAAAGACTGTTTCAGGCAAAAAATAAATTTAATGATTCAGCCAAGATCTGGCATTGGAATGGCCCCCCTACCCATAAAGTAGTCCACATATGCCTGACGCACAGCACGTGCGTTTCGGGGGGCCAATTGTGGATGGGCAGCCTCACGAGCCACCTCTGGAATTTCAACAGGGTCATCAGGCAAAAGAGTTAGGTAAGTAGAAGAATGTCTTCTTAAATAGTTGTGTAGAATGCAGCAGCACGTAATTATATAATTAAACTTATATTCAGCCATGTTTATGGCAGTCAGAAATAGCCGGAAACGGCTGGCCATGATGCCAAAGGCATTTTCCACCACACGTCTGGCTCTGGCAAGCCTGTAATTGAACACCCTCCTCTCAGGGGTGGGGGCGCGTTGGGGAAATGGCCTAATGAGGTGAGGACCCAAGACGAAAGCCTCATCTGCGACAAAAACGAAGGGCAGACCCTCTTCATTCTCCTCCGCAGGCGGCAATCCCAGGTCCTCGGAAAGAAGCCGTTGGGTGAACTCCGTCTCAGCAAACACACCACCGTCCGACATCCGCCCATTTTTCCCAACATCCAGATACAGGAACTCATAATTGGCAGACACCACCGCCATCAGAACAACACTGTGGAACCCCTTGTAGTTATAATAATGGGATCCACTATGGGGTGGTGGCACGATGCGGACGTGCTTGCCGTCAATAGCTCCTCCGCAGTTTGGAAAATTCCATCGCCGGGAGAAGTCCGCTGCCACAGTCTGCCATTCCTGTGGCGTGGTGGGGAACTGTAGATACCAAAAAAAATAAAAATATCAAACAAACATTCCTAAAAGAACATCACAAAACATTTTTTGATACCAAAAAAACAAACATTAATTTGAAGTATTATTAAAAATGGGAAAAATAATAAGGTATCACTAAAGCAGATTAATCACACCCTCTTATGGTCACAATCCTACAAAAAATAAGGGGAGTGGAGGCCCAAGATGAGTTTGAGAACTGTAAAAAAAATAAAAAATGGTAATTTATACAATTACAAAATAAAGAGGGGGGGGGGGGGGTTGTGCGTGCACTACAATATAGGACAAATATATAGGGGGATATAGGGACTTCTATAGACAGCACTACAATATAGGACAAAAATATAGGGGGATATAGGGACTTCTATAGACAGCACTACAATATAGGACAAAAATATAGGGGGATATAGGGACTTCTATAGACAGCACTACAATATAGGACAAAAATATAGGGGGATATAGGGACTTCTATAGACAGCACTACAATATAGGACAAAAATATAGGGGTATATAGGGACTTCTATAGACAGCACTACAATATAGGACAAAAATATAGGGGGATATAGGGACTTCTATAGACAGCACTACAATATAGGACAAAAATATAGGGGGATATATGGACTTCTATACACAGCACTACAATATAGGACAAAATATAGGGGACTAGGCTAGGTGGGTTTGGGCCACAAAAAAAAAAAAAGCTGGACAGGTTGGCAAAACAAAAGATGCATGTAGGAGCAAATATAAAATGAATACAGCATGCATGGAGATGAAAGGGAACATTACCAGCAGATCACAAACAGGTTAATTAGGGACTGTTTAAAACCAAACAAATTGAAACAAATACAAAAGCCTAAATAAAAACATAGTTTGTGCATTTAAAGGGCACCACTTACCTTAATATAGTCCTCCTGCAGAACATGAATGATAGCAGAACAGGTCTGGGGAATTATGAGGCCCAGAGCCTGGGGGGAGATGCCCGTCGAGAACTTCAAGTCCTGCAGACTTCTCCCTGTTGCCAGGTACCTCAAGGTGGCAACTAGCCGCTGCTCAGCAGTGATGGCTTCCCGCATAACGGTGTCCTGCCTGGTGATATATGGCGACACCGAAGCCAAAAGCTGCTGGAATACGGGGTCAGACATCCGAAGAAAATTCCTGAAATCATCAGGTTTATTTTCTCGGATCTCCCGCAGCAGAGGCATATGAGAGAACTGGTCCCTGCGAAGAAACCAGTTCTTGGCCCACAAAGTCCTCCTCGCCCTCCTCAAGGACTTGAGCCAGGATGCAGCACACATCCTAACTAGAAGCACAGCACGATCTCGGCGACGAGAACGTACCCGCAACATGGCTAGAAAACGGTCGTCAAATCAGATCGCACTAAAACACCGCTCTGAAGTACAGAAAGGCCTTTGAAGAACGGACCTGCAAAACAGGAACGTGTAGACAAGAACGCACTGCCAAAACAGATACGATCGGAAAACAAGCACTGTATCACAAATACGACCCCAAAAGCACAAACTGTACGACAGTAAACGATATTAAAGCACGAAGACTGAAAAGCGCGAATCGTCTCTCACCAAACTTTTACTAACACGCAGCAACACAATATCAGCAAAAGAGGCCGTCTTCCGCATGGAAATGACCCTTTATAGTTCCGTCGTACGTGATGGACGTCACGGCGCTTTGCTAGAAAAACTATGGTGTGTACGCAACGTCGTTTTGGAAAATGAAGTTTGAAAAACGTTGTTTTTTTTCATGAGATAAAACGCCGTTTTTTTCATCGCAAAAAGTGATCGTGTGTACGCGGCATAACTCTAAACTGGTAACCTGTAAAAAAAAAGTGCCGCCTATGGAGATTTTTAAGTACCAAAGTTTGGCACCATTCCATGAGTGTGTGCAATATTAAAGTGTGACAAGTTAGGTATGTACCGTATTTATCGGCGTATACCGCGCACTTTTTTGCCCTGAAAATCAGGGCAAAATCGTGGGTGCGCGATATACGCCGATACCCGCGCTGAATTTTGAATACTCCGTCTGCATATACCGAGCGCAGTACACTCATGTATAGTCGGGCAGGCTCGGCTACTCTCGCGCTCACGTCCTGGACGTACAGGACGTGAGCGCGAGAGTAGCCGAGCCTGCCCGACTATACACGAGTGTACTGCGCTCGGTATATGCAGGCGGAGTATTAAAAATTCGGCGCGGGAAAGCGGAGATCGAGCGTGGAGGACGCCGCAGAAGGACGCCGGACCCGTCGAGGAGGGGACCCGAAGCCGCAGACGCACACCGGACCCGTCGAGGAGGACACCCGAAGCCGCAGACCCACGCCGGACCCGACGAAGGGGACACCTGAAGCCGCAGACGCACGCCGGACCCGACGAAGAGGACACCCGAAGCCGCAGCCGGACCGGACGAGACCGCCGATGAACGCTGCGCAAGACACCAAAACTGTAAGTACAAAAAAACTACAAAACAAACAAAAAACGTTTTTTTCACAGGAATGGGGGCCACTTTAGGGGTGCGCGCTATACGCGGGAGCACGCTATACCCCGATAAATACGGTATTTACTTGGTGTAACATCATCACATTATCCCAAAAAATTGGGCTAACTTTACCGTTTTGTTTTTTAATTCATGAAACCGCCCCCCCCCCCCCCAAAAAAAAGGCATTTAAAAAATGATTACACAAATATCGTTGGAGATAAAAAGTTGCAATGACCGCTACTTTATTCCCTAGGGTGTCTGTTAAAAAAAAATATATAATGTTTGGGGTTCTGAGTAATTTTCTAGTAAAAAAATTATGATTTTTACATGAAGGAGAGAAGTGCCAGAATAGGTGTGGTATGGAAGTGGTTAAATAAAACACTGGCATGGGATCCTCTTCATGAGCATACCAGGCTCTTAGGCCTGGTATGGATTTTAAGGGTGAACACCTACGCCGAACAAACAGCATGGGGGTTCCCCCAAAAGCCATACCAAACCCTTATCCGAGCACGCAGCGCGGCCAGTCAAGAATGGGGGTGGGGACGAGCGAACGCACCCCCCTCCTGAACCGTACCAGGCCGCATGCCCTCAACATGGGCACAACTTCCTCTTCCCGACAACCCCTGCCGTTGGTTGTCGGGGTCTGCGGGCAGTGGGCTTATCGGCATCCAGGAGCCCCCTTTAATAAACAGGGCCCCCAGATACTGGCCCCCCACCCTATGTGAATGAGTATGAGGTACATCGTACCCCTATCCATTCACCTGGGGGAAAAATGTTAATAAATAAAAAAATAAAAAAACACACACTACACAGGTTTTGAAAGTAATTTATTAGTCAGCTCCGGGGGTCTTCTTCTGACTTCTCTGCTCTTTTGGGGGCGTTCTGCCGGGCTCCCCCAGTTTCTTCTTAAAGCTCTTTTACGAACGGGGGGTGCCCGGTCTTCATCGTCTTCTCTGTTCTCTCTTCCGCCGGGGGCCATCGCGGGGGCCCGGTCTTCACCGCCATCTTGTTCTGTTCTGCCAGGCTCCCCTGCTTTCTTCTTAAAGCGCTTTTACAAGCGGGGGCCCAGTCTTCTCCATCTTCTCTGTTCTCTTCTGCCGGGCTCCACCACGGGGGCCCGGTCTTCTCCGCCATCTTGTTCCCTCTTCTCTTCTAGCGATGTTGACACAACGATCGCTCCCACTGTAATGCCGAGTGCGCGTTGTGCAAACGACTTATATAGGCATGAGGCGTGGTCACCGAGTGATGTCACATGGCAGCCCTGCCCCCTCATGACATCACATTCCCATCATGCCCCGGGCATGTGATGTAATAAGGGGTGGGGGCATGCCGCCAGGTATGATTCAGGAGGGGGGCTCGCTCGTCCCCACCCTTATTCCTGACCGGCCGGGCTGCGTGCTCAGTATGGACTTTGGGCGTAGGTGTAGGTGTTCCCCCTTAAAATTCATACCAGACCTAAGGGCCTGTGGTCCTCATGGAGGGGAACCCATGCAGGTTTTTTTATAAAAAATTTGGCACAGAGTTTCCCTTCATAATCAGCGTAAAAAAAAGGCAGGGTTTGCAGGTGCGCCTCTTCAACCCACCCATGCAAACCTCCCGCAGGTTTAAACATACTTGCAGGCGCAGCAGCTGGTTTATAAAGAAGTAACTTTCACTTTCTATTTAGGCCATATATGTTACAGGGCAGTTGTTACTACACTTCCTCACATCATCCCACATCACCCCCATAATATTCTGACTTCCAGCTTCTTTTCATTTCGATTTGTAGATGCCGTGCTATTCCTCCCGTGCACATTCAGCATAATAGTAACTAGGGAATAGCTCTGCGTTACCGCCGCTGCATTAATTTCGTAAATACCAAAACGGCCGATGCGCCATTAAACAAGGCGCAATTGTTTTGTAAATCAGCCCCACTGTGTGCATCTTCAAAATTTGGCTTGAAGAAAGTAGAATTTGTTTTAAATAGTGCTTAAAAAAAGAAAAAGGGGGGGGGGGATTTTGTGTTTCTTTAGATTCGCCCCAAAACATTAATCATGTTCTTAAATTTTTTTTTTTTCTTTTTTCATCATTAGATTTTTATTAAGGTTTTCACATAACAATGCAACATATTGCAATACAGTGCAGTTCAAAGCAGTGCGATACATTATAGTCGGAGCAGTTTCGTCAAGTTTAATATCATGACAGGTATAAACTTAATGCAACGTAAGAACAAGCATGGTGGTCAAACAACACCATGGGCTTTTAAACAGGTTTTAACGAATCTATTATCTACAACTGGGTTTCGTTCTCGATAGAAGCCGCCTTGTAGCAGCAGGGAATAAGTCAGGGTATCCTTGAGATGTGTGTTCCAGGGGAGGGCCGCCTCTAGCTCCAGACACCCCCAGCTGGGTTCAAGACTGTGTCCCGAGCCCCGAGGCGGGTCCCCTTCAAGTTTCTAAATGAAGAGAAAAGGAAAAAAGAAAAGGATCCAGAGGTCTCATGGTAGAGCAAGTGGGCTTAAGCTATTACCTTCATACCATGACGACCATAGCTGCCACTTCTTGGTTGTTTCTACCCTGCTCTTATCCCTGAATGCCAGTACTTTCTCATAGGTGCAGTGCAATTGGGTCGTTTGTATGACATCTCCTATAGTGGGAGGTAAAGTATTTTTCCATTTCCTTGTAATGCTGAGCCTGGCAGATAACAGTATATGTAGGACAGTGTGCCTGGCCTGAACCGGAACTTGGTCCAGGTTGAGCGACAGGAGCGCTAGTCCTGGATGGGGAGTGATCATAGAGTGAGAGGCTTCGGAGAGAATGCGGAAAACCGAAGTCCAGAATTGGGATAAACTAGGGCAACTCCAAAGAGTATGAAGTAGTGTCCCTCGGTGTCCACATCCCCTCCAGCACCTATCACTCTGAGTCCCACCAAATTTGGATAACCTCTCAGGAGTCAGGTACCACCTCTGATTTATTTTGGTGGAAAGTTCCCAGAGGGTAGAGCAACTAGTGACCCTGAGTGTGGCTGTGCAGGCTGTAGCCCATTGTTGGGTGGTGTATGGACTACCTAAGTCAATTTCCCATTTGAGCAGGGCGGGTGATTTGGAAAAAGTAGTCTTCTGTTGGAGTGTATTGTAGAAGAGCGATATGCCCTTTCGGGAGGGCGAGGGGTGTTTGAGAAAGGACCAGGTGGACACAGGTATGCTACGCTCCCAATGGGGAGAGGCAGTCAGGAAATGTCGAGTTCTAATGTAGAGATATATGTCAGAGTTGGGTAGGTTGAATTCTCGTCGCAGGGTGGGGAACGACTTAGCCTTACCATTTGTGAAAAGATCATTGATAAATAGAATGCCTCTTTCACGCCAACTTTTGTAGGATATCATGTCTATATTAAATTGTAGAGTTTCGATTGGGATTTTTAAGGGGGCGTTTTCGGGGTAGCCTTGACAGATGCGGATAAAATTGTTCCATGCATGTGCCGTAGCTGACATAGTGGGGGAGATGAAGGAGGGGAGTTTAGTCTTAGAAGTGGTAGAGAGCAACCAGGGGGCAAGAGAGGAATTAGGGAGGAGAGCGGATTCCAACCTGCCCCACGGAGTTTGTGGCTCCGGAAGAAACCACTCTCTGGATTGGGTAAGGACCGAGGACAGGTAATAATGGTAAAAGTCCACGTATCCCGTGCCTCCTGCTTTGCGGTGCTTAATAAGGGTGGAGTGTGCACTTCTAGCCCTCTTTCCCTGCCATATGTAGGAGGAAAAAATGGATTGAAGGGATTTGAAGTATTGGGTCGGTATGTTGATTGGTAGGGTTCTGTATAGATACAGAAGCTGTGGTAGGTGGAACATTTTGAAGGCCGCTAAGCGGCCTGTCCAGGACAGTTCCTGAGATGCCAGCCTGTGTAGATCGGTCTGGAGTTTACTACGGAAGGGGATATAGTTGTAGCTAAATAACTGGCTGGTAGACTTTGTAAGTTGGATGCCAAGGTAAGTGATGCTATGGTCTGCCCATGAGTACGGGTATAGTTGTTGCAATAAAAGGGTGGTGGTGGGGTTAATTCCTAAGTTCAGGACATGGCACTTATTTTCATTGATTTTGTAGTAGGAGACTTTACTAAAACAGGCTAGCGCCTCCTGGACTGCAGGGAGTGACGAGAGCGGGTCAGATAGCATGAGGATGACGTCGTCAGCGAATAGGCTGATCTTTTGCTCTTGGCCCCCTACCAATATGCCCGATATGCGTGGATTAGCACGGATGGATTGGGCTAGTGTTTCCATTAACAGATTAAAAGTCAGGGGGGACAGAGGGCACCCCTGTCTGGTCCCATTGGTAATGGTGAAAGGGGAAGATAGTGAGTCAGCAGAATACACTCTGGCTGATGGGTTAGAGTATAATGCCATGATTGCGCCATGGATGGGGCCTGTGAACCCGAATTTGGTGAGAACCGAAGATAGGAACCCCCAGTGTACTCTGTCGAATGCTTTTTCAGCGTCTAGGGACAAGAGTACAGAGGGGGTCCCAGATGTTCCTGCTTGGTGGATAACATTTATCATCCGCCGTGTGGCATCCGATGCCTGCCGTCCTTTTGTGAAGCCGGATTGGTCCGTGTGTATAAGTGTGGGGAGGATATCGTTCATTCTATTAGCTATCAGTTTGGCGTACAATTTAGTGTCTACATTGAGGAGGGATATAGGGCGAAAGTTTTGGGGCGAGGTCGGTTCTTTACCCGGTTTAGGGAGAGTTACTACAATCGCAGACAGCATGTCTGGGGGGAAGGATGAGGACGTCGCCGCTGAGTTAAAAACTTCAGAGAGGGTGGGGGTTAGGACATGTTGGAACTTTTTGTAATATTCCCCGGTGAAGCCATCTGGTCCTGGTGACTTAGCGTTAGGTAGATTGGTGATTGCATGTTTCAGCTCTATGGTCGTGAAAGGGGCATTAAGTGTTTCTAGTTGTGTTTCAGATAGTGAAGGAAGGCTAATTCGGTCCAGGAAAGTTGCTATGTCTTGTAGGGATGGATGGGTGGTGTAATTATCATTCTTTAGGTTGTAAAGGTCCTCATAGTATTTACTAAATGCATTTGAAATGTCGTGAGGTTTCAGCAGTTTCTCTTTGGTGTGGGGGTGATAAATGTAAGGGATTTTTGATTTGAGTCTATGACCTCGTATCTTTAATGCCAACATCCTGCCTGCCTTATTCCCTGTTGCGTAGGTCGTAGCCCTTACTTTTGTACAGGCTTTTTCAAATGATTCTAGAAGTAATGATCGCAACTCGTGACGAAGAGAAAAGATTTTAGCCTGCAGAGTGGGAGAGGACTTAATTTTGTTTTGGGAGTCGACGAGCTCTATGTCAGCCGTCAATTGATCTATTTTCCGCGCTCTATTTCGTTTCGCTCTAGCTCCTAGTTGTATGAATACTCCTCTGATTACCGCCTTGTGAGCAGCCCACAGCACCACCGGGTCAGACACGGAGTGGGAATTTAGGGAGAAGTATTCCTCCAGGTGTTGCTGTATAAGATTAGCAGTGTGCGGATCTCGAATGAGAGAGTTGTTAGCCCTCCAGAGGTAAGAATTTGATGGGGAGATCTGGGAATCAATGGTGATGCCGACCAGGTGGTGGGGTGGATCGTTGAGGCAGTGATTCTTTGGAGTAACGATCTGTCTGACAAAAACAGGTCTATCCGCGAGTAGGTGTTGTGACGCGGGGAGAGGAAGGTATAATCCCTCTCGCTCGCATGACAACACCTCCACACGTCGAACAGCTCGTTCGAGGAAATAAAGCTCTTCAGGGGGGATGCATGTCTTTTGGGTCCCGCAGTGGAGTCCATAACCTGGTCTGGGACAAGGTTAAAGTCACCGCATATTAGGAGGTGACCCCTCTGGGAGCCTTTGACTTTTTTCATAACGGATTTAAGAAATGGTAATTGACGTTCATTGGGTGCATACAGTGAAACCAGAGTGTACTGAACATTGTTAATCAAACATATTAAAATGATAAAACGTCCCTCCGGGTCTAGAATACTATCTTGCAATTGGAAAGAGATGGAGTCTCTGATAGCAATTAACACTCCCCTCTGCTTCTTCGTATAAGACGAAGTGAAGATATGGGGGAATTGCCGGTGTTGGCAGCGGGGGTGCGATTGTTGTGTCAGGTGGGTCTCTTGGACGCAAAGAATATCACAGTTAAGTGATAAGGCTGATTTCCACAAGGAAGAGCGTTTGACTGGATGATTCAGTCCTTTTGCGTTTAATGATAGAATGGAGAATGACATGGTGGTTAGATAGAGGATCTGTGTGTGTGGAAGGAGACTCACAGTTAGCAGTGGGCGGACAGATGATTCTCAGACCTCAGTCGGAGCTGCAATAGATGAGGGCACAGTATGAGAGTACTCCGCAATCAAAGTCCAGTGCCGGTTGGATGTGGGGTAGATTCAGGGTATGCCGAGGAGTGCAAGCTCCTATACGAGAACTATTGAGCAGGTAGAAGAAAGGCAACGATTAAACAAGATAAAGAAAATAAAATAAAATAATGAAATAAAAATAAAAAGAAGAGCACAAATATCAAGTGTAGTAAGGAAAGACAACGTCCAACTACAGCGATATCAATCAGCAGAGCAGACCAGGTCCGACTGCTGAACAACTTGTGGGGCAGAGTTCAGGCTCAAAGAACAAAAAGCAAGCTGTAAGAACAATAACAAAACGAACTGCCAACCGGTGTAGTCTGTACTGTGGACCAGGATATGGACAGGCAGGATTGATTACCGGGGTTTGGTAGGATGGTGGCCAGCGGAAATGGCATGTTTATGTGGAGGAGAGGGTCTTCCCAGGTTGTCTTCATAGGATTGTGGGAGCTCCGGGATGATGCCCCAGGACAGCAGTAGTTTGGTGCCGCCTTCCGTCGTAGAGATGGTGTGAGGTATCCCATTGTGGGTCACCAGGATAGTTGCCGGGTGGCGCCATTTGTACGTTATTTTGTGATTTGTGAGGGCTTTGGTCACAGATTTCAGCTGCCTCCTCATCTGAAGCGTGTGTTGGGACAGATCCGCGAACATTTGAATGTCAGCGTATGGGGCAGGGAGGGTCTGGAGAGTGCGTGCTTTGTACAGAATTTGCTCTTTAGCCTGGTAGAAGTGGACCCTCAGGAGCACATCTCTTGGGACCGTGTCTGCCAGGTGCCGCGGTTTGGGGATCCTGTGAATGCGGTCGATTGTCAGCTCAATGGGTGACAAATCAGGCAGTAGTGTGGAGAAAAGGGTACCCGCAAATGAGCGTAGGTCGGCAGGTAGGACAGACTCAGACACCCCCCTAATTTTGATATTATTGCGTCTGGACCTGTCCTCGAGGTCCGCTAATTTTGATTTGATCCAATCGGTGTCATCTTGCTGGGCCATGCATGTGTCAACCAGGTCGTTTACAGTCACTGTGCACTCCTCCATTTTGTCCTCAATATATGACACTCTATCACCCATATGCTGCATGTCTGAGGAGAATTGTTGCATAAGGGAGGATAGGTTGGACATTAGTGAGGACTGTAATAGTACTAGCATGTCCTTCATTGTTGTGTCTAGGACAGGTTGTCCTGATGTGGGGAAGGCCGCAATGGATGTCTGCAGAGAGGAGATGGCGTCAGGGTTATGGAGATGTGTACTCACAGTTCCGGCCTGGTGCGCGGGGTCTAGGCGCATCCGCGCTTTCGCTGGGCTCCGGGTGTCAGGGGATAGCGGTGGGGAGCCGGTGCGTGCAGGTGAGGACGATCCACCCTCTGTTTCTCCCGGATCGCTGCTGGGGAGGTCTGTGTAGGCCGTGGGTGTCTTCCTCGCGGTGCCGCCAGCGCCATCTTGGACTAGGCTCCTCCGTGACGGCTGGAATGAGAAGGCTGTGAGCTTTTGAAGGTACCGCTCGTCTTTCCGTTTGCGGGACATCGTTCCCCGAGCTCCGCTGAGTGGTACCCGCTGGTTTGGGTTTTTCGATGGGTCGGTAAACCTGCCTGCTTGTCGTCGCTTTAGACCGGCTGGCAGGAGCTCTCAGTTCATGCGGCCATTCAGCTCGCGTGCAAGCCACGCCCCTGTTCTTAAATTTTTGATCCATAAGATTGATATTATTCCTCATAATGTCCAGTTCTCGACTACACCCCATGATTTCCTGTAGTAAAATTTGTGCACTAGCACTTGTGGAACAAGGCGTTTCTTCTTCACCAACATGTTCATCACCTAAAAAAAAAAAAAAAAAGGTATTATTAATATGCAGGCCTACATCTCTTACCTGAAGCTGTGGTGACAGACACTCACCTGTTGTGGTGACAATTTCCACCACTTCATATCCACCTCTCCTTCCTCCACATCTTCAGGTTGGGGTTAGGGATGAGCTTTGCGTTCGAAACAAACGTATGTTCGACTCGAACATCGTCCGTTCGATCGTTCGTCGAATTTCGAACAAAAACGATCGTTCGCGGCAAATTCGAGTGAAACGAAACGACCGTTTTTAAAATGTTTGTGCGAACGATCGGACTGTTTGACGGTTCTGGTGCGAACCAAACGCGGGGGTGTTCGGCTCATCCCTAGTTGGGGTTCTCTCTGGTCCCCTTCTTTAGGAGGTGTGGGGTTCCTGGTGTCCTCTTTTAAAATGGTGTCCTCCAAGTCTTTGCTCCCCTATGAGAATGAAACAAAAGGTATACTTAGCACACAGATACAGTATTTGAGGCCAGAAATAGGAATATGAAACATTGCTTGGAAGTGGGTACAATTGTCTTTTTTGGCAGAGTTACCATATCTGGAATACTGACCTTTTTGTGACAACTTGCACATGGAGAAACCCCAAGTATCCACTGGAGCACCTGTGTGGGACACCCTAAAAAGGTTGTTCTGGTGGCCCACACAGGTGCTCCAGAATCCAGATGTGTAAACAGCTGCTGAGTGACCTCTCCCTTACACTGATTTAAGTTTGCATTTCATTCTAGTTAAAAACACATCTAGCCAACAATGTTCAAAAAAGGTTTTAAATACAAATAGGCATGGCCAAATGTTTTTTTAGCTGTATCTGCCCAAAACATCGTATTTTGTGGGCAAACAATGTTTACTACGACCGATTACTTTGGCCACTAACCTGAAAGTTGCAGTTTTAAAATGTCCAACTGTAAAAAAAAACACACACATGGAACAACATGCAAGTAATAATAAGGACTTTCTTTATCCTCCTGTAATGGTCGTGTTCCCTTTAAAGTGGAGTTTCCATCCCAATTTTTTTTTTCATTATTGTGCTCATTAGACCTAAAAAAACAAAAAGAAAAAAAAATGTTTTTACTAAAAACATGCCTGTTGCTATGCGGTCCCACGAAATCTGCCTAAGGAATCACCTAGGATCCTGACATCATCTCCCTCTAATGCTGCTGGGAAATGTGTGTCATAATTTCCCAAGATGCAGTGCGCTACCCAATTATCACTCTCCATCCAAGACTTCCAGGAAGTAAGTGCTTGTGGGCTTCACAATGCCCACAAGCAAAATGACAACCGTGTGGACATAGTTTTATAAACTTTTTTTTTAATAACTATGCGAAGCGGTGGCGGATTGTAACATAGTAAGTGACTGAATTTATATTATAAAAACGCATGATGAAAGGACATACATTTAAAAAATGCTAATTGTGGTTGGAACCCTGCTTTAAGGTCTGACCAGCGTTTCCTGAGCTGCTCCTTGGATCATCGTACCCCGAAATTTCTGTGCAGACTCCTCACAACTTTAGACATGATCTTGGCCTTTCTCATATTTGGGTTCTTGTACGGCCCATGCTTCCCATTATAGTCTGTCCTCCTCAAGATGTCCACCATCTCTGCAAACGACATATTTGAGGCCTTATATCTCCTGGATCAGGATGATTCTGGCTCTGGGCTTTCCTCATTGTTAGTTGAATTATCAGCCACCTGCTGCGTCTCCGCCATGTCGTCTCCCACTGAAAGAGAAGGGGCGGGGAATATACTAGAAAGAACATCAGGTGTGGGCAACGCGGGTGGTGTTTCACGCATGCACAGTGTATATAAAGCTAACCAGCATGTGTCGTACCTATGTTCTGTGTGCAGAGGAAGGAGGAACGGAAGTTACGAGCGTCCTAACGAAGGTAAAATTTAAACTTGGGACATCAGTGTCTATACTGCTTCAAGATTGAGGCCTATATTGGGATAAGATTATGACAGTTAAGGCTGACCTAGTGTTTTTGACTTGTGTTTTATCTTGCAGAAAAAAAATGCACTTTAAGGACCCTGAATTCCTGTCCACTTTCATTGACAGGTACAGGGAGATGAGGAATTTGTGGGAACTGAAGCATGGTTTATATCATAATCGAGTAGTAAGGAGGGCAACGATGGAGAAATTGCTAGAATTTGTCTAGAAACGGATCCCCAAGACAGACATGGAGATGTTGGTCAATAAAATTGCTAACTTGAGAAACATTTATAAGAAGGAGCACAATAAAATTATGAAATCCCGGAAATCAGGAGTAGCAGCAGCGAAGGTGTATGTTCCCAGGCTGTGGTACTTCAACAGACTGCGCTTTCTGGACAACCAGCTTGAAGCCAAGGAATCACTTTCTAGCCTTCCCTCCAGCCTTCCCTCCACCCCAGCAGAGGGTGACGAGGAGCAACCTGGCCATGACATCCTGGAAGAAACAGATCTGAAAATCTGGAGCCAGGTATAGTATTTTTATACATATATATTGTCCTATAATTATTGTTGGGAACTAAATGTTATTATTGACAAATTAATGATCAAAAAGTAATTTACCTATCAATAGACATGTAGTGCCTGTGTACTTTATAGTACCGGTGCTAGTTAAATTTAGAGGGCGATCAGAGTGTAGTTAAACTCTGATGCAAATTGTTGTATGTAGAATAGGGTCTCTGTCTCAGCTTGGCTGTGCTACAGGCTTATTCTGTTGTACTGGTGCTGCAGATGGCAGCAGTGGAGTCAAGGTTTGGGTGCTCTTTCCCAGCAGCCAATCAGGAGGGTTTGATGCTGGGGAGGGGTATTTATGAGGCAGACACCATTGGTTCTGGGTCTTCTTCTTCGAGTGTGGCACCCACCTTTAGGGTGACCACATTACGGTGCCCCAGCGTTATGGCCTACCTGGCCGGGGCGTGGGTGCCACGCAGTGTTCCTGGACCATGTTGGCCCGGAGCATCTGAACAGCGACGGAGACCCAGTAAGCGACTGGGTTCCCACCTTTGAGGATCCCAAGCTGTACTTGCTGTTCAGTGGGGAGTGCGTCTAAGGAGTGCCATTGAGAGGCTGGCGGTCCAAAAGGGCCTTGAAAAACCACCAGGGGATCAAGGTAGCCGGACACTAAGGGATTGATCACCTGTCAGTTGCTACCTGGGCGACAAGTTGAAGGAGATCCAGGCGTAACTCTTTTAAGGAGGATCATCTCCGTAACTACAAATCAGAGAGGGTCTGTGGCAGGGACTTTATCCTACAAATGTTCGAGTGATACTCCGGCAGTCAGGTCAGTGAGAGAGGCCTGTCCGGGAGCAGGACCGTTTCCCTACCATCACGCCTGAATCCGCTGCTCTTTTCTCTTCTTCAACTTTACTTTCCTCACAGTTTGTTTTTTCCCGGCTGGGTAATAAAGAGCACAGCAAAGAACACCTGTTGCGGACATTCTTTTACTTCTACTAAATGCAATACGTGTCATCATTCAAAGGAGCCATGAGGTAAATGTGCCACCCAAAACAACCAGCAGCACCTCCAGGGGTAATGCTACAGACAGTAGTGGCCAAAAAATTATTGGGACAAGAATGAAAAATGCTGGGGTCAGAATGATAGTCTTTTCTATCTATATACATTCGATTTGCAACAGTCATGAGCTGAAAATTGTGTGTGATTTATGAACCAAAAACAAAGTCCCTTTTTCATACACAGGATGACATCAGCCAGGATGAGGGTCAGGAAAGTGGCAGACAGGAAGTGGCCAGGCCCAGTGGAAGCCAGATTATGGCCGGGCCCAGTGGCAGCACCCAGTCACAGGTGCCTTCCCAAAAAAGGCACAGGAAGGTGAGTCACATGAAGGAGGCATCACTGAGACTCATTAGGGAGGCAACTGTGGTCCTCAGAGCCCCCCGACACTGAAGAGGCCTATGGCTGCTATGTGTCCACTAGACTACAGAAAGTGGAGGAGGGTCAACGCATCCTGTGTGAGGGGATTATTTCTCAGGCCCTTCAGAAGGCAGTGAGGGGCCAGCTAACTGAGACCAGCAATGTATGTGAGGTCACCCATCCTTCTCCTCCTGCCACAAGTCCACCACCAGAGCCTCAGCCTGCAAAGAATTGTGCAGTGAGGCGTGGAGGGAACGCTGCAGGGAAGCGTGGAGGGAACGCTCCAAGGAAGCCAAGAGAGTGATGACCAGGCTTCAGTCTGGTCTGACAGAAGACGCAGTCTGTTGTAGTACCACAGACTGGGGACATATATATATCATCTGCTGCTGTTCCTAATTTCTGGCATTTCTGGACCAGATCGTGCTCCCTATTATATGGACTCCTCAAGACAGCAATTTTTTTTTCCCATACACTTGATATCTGCCTTGGGGTCCAAAGGCTTCACACATTCCACCAGTTTCTCCATTGTTGCCTTTCCTCTTTATTTTGTTACCCAGAATAAATTGATATTTTATTTACTTAAAATACTTGCCTATGTGTTTTTCTTAAAAATTACAGTTTGTTTGTGAGTAGGCAGGTACATTTCAAAAATACAATGTCAAATTAACAAGGGACACCAACCTCCTTGAGGTAAAAAAAATACAAGAAAATAATGTTATTGTGGTAAAAAATAAAAAAAAGTATATATATGGAGTTCACGGGAAAATATTACAACCAAAAAAAAAGAGAACTTGAGACCTTGATTAAAATCAAAATAATTAAACAAACTAATAAAACCATTATTATGGAGATCTAGCTTTAAAATCAAATACGAATATTCATGAGATCACAAGAAACAATAAAGAAATACATTTGTCGGAACTCTTTGTGAATATCAGCAGCAAAACAACGTCATTATTCTAGCATTAGAAAGAAGAAAAGAATGCGCTGTTTAAACGATGCAATAATGTGCAGCATGACGAATGTACCATCTCCATTACGAACGCTATTTTTACCAGAACGAGGGCTCCCGTTTGTGTGTGTTTTTTTTCTCCATACAGATGAAGGGAATTTCCGATGGAATTTTTTTCCCATCTGATAAAAAGAGAACATGTTCTCTTTCTAAGTCCGTCAGAATTTCCGATGGAAAAAGTCAGATGGTTCATACACACGGTTGGAATATCCGATCTGACTTTTTTCCGCATCGGAAATTCTGATTGTGTGTACAAGGCATTACTCCTTGCAATTGCTACAAGCACACTCACTGGTGCTCACAACAGAACTCTGTCAGCTACTGTCTACGCCTAGCAAACCTGTTTCTGTGCTTTTCCCTTTTTCCTCCTCTCTGGGTTTTCTCTTTACCACTCCGCTCTCTATCCTATGGCTATGACTCCTCTTAAATATGAGCACCCCACCCCTTTTGTCTTCTGGCTAGAGCGATGTCGCAGGCCAGCAGCGAGGACTTCACACCTGCCCCTCTGTCACCCTCCACAGGCTCAGACTGCGGCAGCGTGCAGTCCCTAAGAGGACGGACCATCCCCAAACTCATAGCTGAGCTCAGAAGCAGGGATATTCCCTTTCCCACTATGGCCAGGAGGGCAGAGCTTTTCAGACTCCTCTTCCCGCCTCCAGCTGCTGCTGGGCCCAATACCCAACAGGCATCCCTGCAATCCATCTCTGGAGCCATTTCCCAGCTGCACTCTTTGGTCTCCTCCTTAGCCACAACAGTTCGGACGTCCAGACCAGAGTCACATGCTTGGAAGTTCGCCCACCCACAACCCTCCCTGACCTGGTCATGGTCTCGATGACAGCTTCAACTTCTGCATGTACACCAGGCCCTACACCTATCGTCCTCCCCGCTCATCTTGTTCTGGCCAGCATCGGGGTGGATATATTGGAGGGCAAAGAGGTCAATTGGCATCCCTGCTCATCTCAGCCCATGACTTAGCTGACAACAAGTCATATGCTGACGTTTTTTCCCAGTCCCTCACTTGGTTATCAATTATCTGGGCGATTCTCTGCTCAATGAACAGCCGGACATGGGTGGGCATGCCATGCAGCCTAGCCAGCCCTCCAACAAATTAGCCTGTGTTAGGTCAGCCATTCATGAGTTTACCCGGTCACAGGAGTGTACTAAAAGACAGCTGCAGTCCTTGATAGGGATGCTCAATTTCGCTATAAGAATTATTCCGCAGGGACAGGACGTTTCATCTCACTCTTACTCTTAGTCTTTCTTGCCCGAGTGTAGGACCCCGATCAAGTCCTCAGACTACACCCAGCAGCAATAGCAGACTTGGCTACCTGGTTCCTCACCAACTGGAACAGCATATTGATATTATTCCCTCAGTATTAGCTCAGTCACCCCAGGTAGTCACAGATGCTGAAGCCTCCACTGGCTTTGCTGCAATTTTTGGCCATCACTGGTTCGCCAGACCCTGGCCCCCAAAAATCTGCCTGATTCCTGGTTTCCCTTGATCTTCGTTCAAGCTGTACCCCATCATGGCAGCTGCCCGAGACTGGGACCAAATGTGGACAGGTCAGACAGAGCTCTTCACCACAGATAAACGGGCTACAGCTGACCTCATTAATAAGAGTAGATGCCGCAGCCGATGCACTGTCACACTTAAATTTTGTCTCATTCTTCCAGCCAGGGCCGGTGCAAGGATTTTT